>JAOTNS010003934.1:837500-1250000 GCA_028476615.1 Culter alburnus | reverse complement strand
AAAAACGACCCAAACACGTCTGACCCAGGAGCTGGGTGACACAAAAACGACCCAAGCGCTGAGGTGTTACGTCTGACCCAGGAGCTGGGTGACACGACCCCAACTGTTACGTCTGGGTGACACAAAAACGACCCAACTGGGTTGTACGTCTGACCCAGGAGCTGGGTGACACAAAAAACGACCAAGCGGGTTGTTACGTCTGACCAGGAGGGTGACACAAAAAGACCCAAAAGCTGGGTTGTTACGTTGGGGTGACACAAAACGACCCAAAACTGACCCTGGGTGACAAAAAACGACCCAAACGCTGGGTTACGTCTGACCCAGGAGCTGGGTGACACAAAAACGACCCAAACGCTGGGTTGTTACGTCTGACCCAGGAGCTGGGTGACACAAAAACGACCCAAACGCTGGGTTGTTCGTCTGACCCAGCTGGGTGACACAAAAAAAACGAAACGCTGGGTTGTTACGTTGACCCAGGAACACAAAAAAAGACCCAAACGCACGTCTGGGAGTGACACAAAAACGACCCAAACGCTGGGTTGTTACGTCTGACCCAGGAGCTGGGTGACACAAAAATGACCCAAACGCTGACCCATAGCCCCAGGAGCTGGGTGACACAAAAACTGTAGCATTGTGGACATATGCGACTAAACGTTGACTTTTAGCATGTATATACACATTCTAAAAAGTCTTTCTCCTACAGTAAAACAATGCAGAATTATTGATGACATCATCCTGTACTCGGGGGCGTATGCAAATTTTTGTTCAGTTAAATACAATCTAGAATCTGATTGTCCCTCCCTGGTTGTGATGTAAACTAAAGGTTATTGGACAAGCCTTTGGATTTGTTTCTCCCAAATTTAGTTTTTAATAGTAAAAAACATCAGCATAGGAAAGAAAACTGCACTCAGTTTCTCAGTTTAAAGGGTCTTTGTGCATTAAAATAAATCTATCAGTTTCAGTGGACGCTGGTCCACCTCCAGTCTGTGAATATTACCGGACTATCACTCCCTCCATCTTCCTGCTCTCGTTCTCCACCTCTCACCCCCCTCATCTCAGCGTGTGTTTTCTCCTGTGGAGTGACATTTCAGTAATGAAGCGATCTCTCCTCTCTGCAGGGCTTGAGCAGTGAAGGGTCCCTCAGAAACTCAAACACTAACAGCACACAATCCACTGTCTGCCCTTCAAGGACAGCTCATTTTCAAACAGATCCATGAGTGGTTCAGTTCCAGCTCTGTAAGACAGGATGAACACATTAAAAGCCAGTCTATATGGATGGCTGGGCAATATAGGTTTATATTTTAATATTTTTTAGTTTTTTAGTTATTAATAAATACTTGTTTCATTACTAGATGAATCAGTGTTTTTGAATGAATCTTTTGAATGAATGATTCAATGACAAATACATTTAACAGTCGCTTGTAATTGATACAACCGTTATTTGAAGCACCAAGTTAGTTTCAAAAGTTGGTTTGTTCTATTTTGATTGCTATCATAGACATCAGTGTTTATATCTGAACTATAAACTTTTATCTCAGTACTTCTGTGATCATTTGAATATTTGTAACACAGAAATAACTACTGTGTGGTTCAAAACTGCTCTCTTTGGATCAGCGCAACAGAACGAACACAGATTTGAATGTTCAGGTATGATTTTGTCAAAGGCAAAATGCACACGGGTGAATCGTTGTCGTTAATAAAATAAAATCGTGTGGGTGTTTGAATCGAGATCGCAATCTTTTTACAATTAATCGTGCAGCTCTAAGTCAGTTTATATATAATATAATATAATATAATATAGTTATATTTATTTTAAGTTATATTTTTATTTTTTAGTTTATTTTAATTTATTTGTTCATTCTTTTTAGGTGATCTCACTCAGAAAACTTGGATGATCTCCGAGAATCAACTCAAAGTGTTTTGAATCAATTTCAGTGAATTGATTCAAAACTCTGATTCAGTGACTCGTTTGCTCCTCATTACTCAGAAATGTTCACAGAATCCACATGATATTTATGTATTACAGTGTTTTAAGATATTTGCAGGCAAATATTGCTGTTTATTACTAGATTTTTAATGCATTATGAATCAGTTCACAACAAATACATTTATTCAATCATGAATACATTTACGTTTTCTGAGGGAGTTTTACCTAAAAATATCAAAACTGCAAAAAAATATATATTTTATAACATTTAGACAAACTAGTCAACCTTAGTAGCTGTCCATTGTGATCCATCCATCCTCATTTTCATATATGGGTGAACTGTTTCTTTAATAAAATGTCGCCCTTTTGTAGGGTTGAGTTTCCTGGGAGGAGTCTACTGCGTCTGTAATTCCCACAATCCAACATTGATTGTACTTGAGTGCGTTTCATCTTGTTGTGATTGTATCTGTGTGTTTAAACCAGAGAGAAGTGCACTAAGCAAACAGCCGTTATGACTGTGCACTTCTCCTGAAGGGTAAGACTTATTTTGCTTTAGTGTGTGTTTGCTAGTGTATCATACATTCACGTGTGTGTGTGTTCTCCCAGATTTGTGTGCTACTATAATTACGAGCGCCTGCAGCGTCTCATGGGGAGCGTATTAACACACACGAGTGGAGGAATAAAAATTACAACGCACACACACTTTCGCTCCTCTTTTCTCTTTTTCTCCGTTTTTCTCCCATCACTGCCCTCCTCTCTTCTCCTCTCTGGCCTATATATATATCTGGTAATTGCTATTTACAAGTATATTTGATGTAGAGTAGGCGTTAAAAAGTTGATACTGAGTAAAATGTCATTAAAAAATTGTATTATATATTTTCTGCATGAAAATAGTTTTAAAATTGGATTCAAACCACCAGCTTCACATTATAAAAATCTTGGATAAGGACAATAAGCTAATTTTATAAAATAAATCTAATGTGATTTGCTTTTCATCTAACAAAAACTCAATAACAAGTCCTTTTTCACATTACTCCATGTTTCTTCATACTTTCACATGTAAATAATATTATTCAGTCCCGGACACTCATATAGATGTATCTTATCATTCAAAATTTTGGGGGCTGTAAATTTATTTTTTAATGCAAGAAAAAAAAGATTTTTTATGTTTTTGAAAGAAGTCTCTTCTGCTCACCAAGGCTGCATTTATTTGATCAAAAATACAGTAAAACAGTGAAATATTATTTAAATAGCTGTTTTCTATGTGAATAGATGGATGGATGGATGGATAGATGGATGGATTGTTAGATCGATAGGTGGAATGGATTGATGGGTGGATGAAATTATGGATGGATGGTTGGTTGTTGGTTGGTTGGTTGGTTGATTGATTGATTGATGATTGATTGAGATGGATGGATGGATGGATGGATGGATGGATGGATGGGATGGATGGATGGATGGATTGATAGGTGGTGGATGGATTGATGGATGTGATGGTGGATGATGGATGGATGGATTGATGGATGGGTGGGGGGATTGATGGATGGATGGGATGGATGGATGGATGGATGGGTGGATGGATGGATGGGTGGATAGATTGGTAGGTGGATGGATGGATGGATGGATGGGTGGATTGATGGATGGAGGGGATTGGAGGTGGTGGTGGAGGATGGATGGGTGGATTGTGGATGGGTGGATGGATTGGATGGTGGATGGTGGATGGAGGGATGGAGGGATGGAGGATGGATGGATGGGTGGATGATGGATGGTGGATGGATGGATGGAGGATGGATGGATGGAGGATGGATGGATGGGTGGATTGATAGATGAATGGATGGATGGAGGGATGGGTGGATGGTGGATGGATGGGTGGAGGATGATGGGATGGATGGAGATGGATGGAGGGATAGATGGATGGATGGATGGATGGATTGACTGGATGGATGGATGGGATGGATGGATGGGATGGGGATGGATGATGGATGGATGGATGGATGGATGGATGGATTGATGGATGGATGGGTGGATGGATTGATGGATGGGTGATAAATTGGATGGATGGATGATAGGTGGGTGGGTGGATGGATGGATGGATGGATGTTTAAAAAGTATCTCTTATTTAAACTTTAGTAGCATACAATTTCAAACAACTGTTTTCTATGTGAATATCTAGTAAAGTGTAATTTATTCCTGTGATCAAAGCTGAATTTTCAGCATCATTACTCCAGTCTTCAGTGTCACATGATGAGAAATCATTCTAATAGAAGCATTTCTAATTATAATCAATGTGTCGTTCTGCTTCATATTTTTGTGGAAACAGTGATACATTTTATTTTCAGGATTCTTTTTTAAACATAAAGTTCCAAAGAACAGGATTCATTTTGAAACGGAATCTTTTGTAACATTATAAATGTCTTTACTGTCACTTTTGATCAATTGAATGTGTCCATGCTGAATAAAAGTAATGATTATGTATGTATTAATTTCTTTTGTGTTGTCATAACGATCAGCCACAGAGGTTCTCATCAGGACAGGTTCTCTGTTTCACCTCATCATCCTCTCTGTTCTCTGTTGTCTTCCTCTTGTTTTCTCTGCTTTTCAAATCTTTTTACATGTACTGAGGTGATTGGATGACGTCCAGGCCTCTGTTTGTATGCGTGTTGTTCGTCTCAGGTCTTATTCCTCTGCACTATCTGTAATTCCTTTGTCTTTTTTGGAGTATTGTGATTCAATAAAATTGGGCTATATATTAAATAACTGGTGATATAAAAATTCAGCAGCATCATGACAATGCACTTTTGTATTTGTCCATTAAATCTGATGTCATTAAGAGCACATGTTTTCAGTTCAGTAGTAAATCATGCTGTTATAGACTGTTGAATTTATTTTTTTGTGATTCAGTTCAAGTGGTCTGTTTCAGTTAGTCGATTCGTAACTCTGATTCAATCATCTGTTTGTTATAACTTAAAATTGTTATGTCACTAATATTCGCAGAAGTCACTGCTTGGTATTTTTGATTAATGTTTTAGTATAAATATACATCAGTAAATATTGCTGTCTATGGATATGTATTTTTATATTGGTTATTTTTTTTTATATTATATACTTCTTTATTTGCTGTTGAAGGTTTAGTGTGACTCCACACTGAGCTGCCGCTAGATTACAGAGTCACTGTTACATAACTCACCTGTGTCCAGACCTGACGAGACGATCGGCGAGTGCTGTAATCTCAGACTCCCGTCTGTCTGTCAGCCGCTGGCAGGCCTGACTGAACATGCTACATGGACTCATGCATGTCTAAAGAGGGCGTGATACACACCCTGAACCCCTGAAGAGCGCGTGGTCACTATCACCTGATCTTTAATACACTGTGTGCATGTGAGGGTGTGTGTGATTGAGGGTATGTGTGTTTTGGCCCTTGCGCTGTTGACTTTGAACCGTGCATTAACCTCTCGGACAGGACGACATCAGGGTTGTAAACCATAACAGACTCGACATGTTCTTCTTCCAAACCAATCCTTTGTGAAATGTCTTTTGTATTTATTTGTGATTGATCGATGCAGGTTTTTCAATGACCTATGCCTATATTTTTTTTTTTTTTGTGTGTGTGTGTGTATGGATGGATGGATGGATAAATGATGAATGGATGGATACTTTGGTGGTTGGTTGGATGGATGGATGCATAGGTAGATGGATGATGGATGAATATATGAATGGATGGATAAGAGGATGGATGGATGGATAGTAGGTAGATGGATGATGGATGGATGGATAAGTGGATGGAGAGATAAGTGGATTGATAGATGGATACTTGGATAGATAGTAGGGATGGGCGATATGACCTAAAAAAATTATCACAATAATTTCAGGTATTTATTGCGGTAACGATACCAATGACGATAATATATATATATATATTGCCACACTGCCACACTGGAGCGCACTCACCACCTACTGGGCAGGGGTGGGAATTACATTTACAAGCTACATCAGCCTCAGTAATCTGTCAAAATGACGGACGGCCTTCATATTTTTTCCGTCATTGCTAAAAAACAAAAACAGTTAACGCGACCTCATATATATATATATATATATGTCACACGACAGCGGTGGCGCGGTTGTCATGCCGACCGTAACAGCCGTATCAAAAAGTAAATCCCAAATATGTCTTCAGATATAGTTTACAAAATATATCTGTGACGCAGCTCTCCGTGTACGCGCTTCGGATGAGTACACACAAATCTCCTCACAGCGCGCAAGTTCTCTTTTGCGTCAGTTGAATGTTTAAAGTGGCAACTGGCAAGGATTAAATGAGTTTAGTTTAAACAATAGCAGCGTGAGATATTCAGGTCTCACCTGCACTCGCGCGCTATCAACACCCGGGTGATGACGGCGTGAATGACATAAGGCTCATTCATTGAACATTTGTTTATAGTGATTACGGTAGTTTGCTCCGCATCTGATTTTCTATAACCAAACCAATTCCAAATTGTGAAGAGAACTCCTCGCTTAACAACAAGCTGCTCCTCAGCCTCACGTCTGCCTTTTCGTTATGCTTGTTTTAACTCCGCACGTGAACAGTGAATCGGTCGCGCAAGAAACTACGTCAACAACTAGACTTATCGTAATTATCGCGAGGAGACACATTTTTATCGTGAGGAGAATTTTCAACGGTATTTATCGCAAACGATAATATCGCCCATCCCTAATAGATAGGTGGATGGATGGATGGATAGATAGATACTTGGATAAATAGATGCATAGGTAGATGGATGATGGATGAATAGATGAATGGATGGATAAGAGGATGGATGGATGGATACTGATGAGGATGGATGGATGATGGATATAGATGGATGGATGGATAGTGTAGATGGATGATGGATGGATGGATAGATGGATGGATGGATAAGTGGATGATAGATGATACTTGGATAGATAGATGGATGGAATGAATGGATGGATGGATGGATGGATGGATGGATGGTGGATAGGATGGATGGATGGATGGATGGATGGATGGGATGGATGATGGATGGATGGATGGATACTTAGATAAATAGATGGATGGATAGTAGGTAGATGGATGAAGGATGGATGGATATTTGGATAGATAGGTGAGTGGATGGATGGATGTGGATGGAGGATATGGATGATAGGTGGATGGTGGATGGATGGATGGATATAGATAGGATAGATAGGTGGATGATGGATACTTGGATGGAGGTGGATGGATGGATGGATGATGATAGAGGTGGATGGATAGATGGATACTGGATAATGGATGGATGGGAGGATGGATGGATGGGATGGATAGATAGATGGATGGATGGATGGATGGATGGATGGATTGGATGGATAGGTGGATGGATGGATGGATGGATATGGATGGATTGATGGATTGGATGGATGGATGGATACTTGGATAAATAGATGGATGGATAGTAGGTAGATGGATGGATGGATATTTGGATAGATAGGTGGATGGATGAATGATGGATGAATAGATAGGTGGATGGATAGATGATACTTGGATAAATGGATGGATGGATAAGTGGATGATAAATGGATACTTGGATAGATAGGTGGATGGATGGATGAATAGATAGGTAGGTGGATGGATGATGGATGGATAAGTAGATCACCAAAGCTGCAATTATTCAATCAAAAATACAGTAAATCTTACAGTAATATTTGTGAAATATTATTACAATTTAAAATAAATTGATAAATATAAATGGAATATATTTCAAAATATAACTTATTCCTATGATGCCAAAGCTGAGTTTTCAGCAGCCAGATATTCATAACACTATTTATGAATATTCCAGCAGTGATTGGAGTTTTACAGAGCATGTGATCGAGCCACTGGTTTACTGGAACGAGGGTGAATTCATTCCCGTCTTCAGAGTCCTCGTTTCTCTTATTCATGTTCGGGACACAAGAGCTGTCAGTGTGTGTGTTCCGCCGGTTCTGAATTATTAATGAGAGAGTGTAACGGAGCCGAGCCATCGCTGGATACTTTACAGCCCGGCCCTGTTGGGCCAAAGAGGCTTAAGATGGATTTCAGTCCTTCATCTCTGCTCTCAACAAAGGGCCTCTGCATGTGAATTAGGTCTAATTTATCTACTAAAGTTTAAATCAGACACAGTTTCGGTTTCATTCAGGTCTGGACCTTGACTAACCTGGTTTATGGCAGGGGAACTGATAAAGCTGCTTGTTTTGGAAAGTCTATCGCCAACATTTTACCAAACTACACACAGATAAAGGCCAGTGTTGTGTTTTAACTCGTGCAATAGCTTCAGATGTTTGGGCTGCTTTATTTATTGTGCTGAATATGCGATTTGATTCGTATGAACTTTGGAATGTGCTCAGATGTGTCAAACAGGACTAGCTTGATAAGCAAACATGGTTGACACTCCTGTATGTCAGTGCAGTCTGCTTGGTCAATGTTCAACAACACTCCTGACCTGGGTTTAACATCACTGTATAGTTCACATATCGTTGTTTCATATATATATATATATATATATATATATATATATAATAATCCACAGCATCTTTTAAATACACGATCAGTGAGCTTTATAGAGTAGCAAATACAACCATTGTTTATGCTAAAATATCAGCATTATTGAAATGTTTTACTAAACCTGTGGTGACTTGCATTAGCCATCTATCATCAAATACTACTGTCAAAATATTTGGCAGACATACCAATATACCAGCCACAAATATCAACCAGCTATTTTATTATGTTATTTATTATTTTTGTTATTTATTCTATTTTTAAATTGTATTATTTTAGTTTTAAATTTTAGTTTTTACTTTAATTTTATTCTTATTTTTTATTTTATTTAATTCATTAAATTTTTTAGTTTATTAATTCTAATTTTATATGTAATTTTTTTTGTATTTTTCATTTTATTTTTAAATTTTTAGTTTTATTTTATTTATTTATTTTTAAATTTATTTGTAATTTTTAGTTTTATTTTATTTTTTAATTATTTTATTTGGTTTTTTAATTTTATTATTTATTTGAATTTTATTTTATTTTAATTATTTTATTTTATTTATTTTTAAATTGTATTATTTAATTTAATTTAATTTTAGTTTTATTTATTTTTAATTTAATTTAATTTTTAATTTAATTTTTTATTGTATTTTATTTTTATTTCAGCGTACTGTAGTTGGTAGAACGTTGATTTTTGTTAAGAAACTGCAAATGTAACAACTAAAACTGTCATTTTAGAATGCATAATTTTAATTATTTTTCTTCCATTTTTACTTGTCTTGTAATGTAAGTCTGAGACTGATATACATCCAACATACATCCAGGTCCAATCCTGTGAAAATGAATTTTACTATCAGAATAATAAGGATTGCAATAAAGAGATCAGAATCTGAATCAGGCATGATAAGATGTCTTTGTTTCGCTGGGTCTCTGTCAGTATTTTCAGCTGTGTTTTGATGTGGCTGTTGTTATTTTGTCTGTCAGAGGGAAACTAATGAAGGGAGGACTGTTAATTTAAGGGAAACTTACTAGAAAAATCACAGTTAAGTTGCTGCAGCATCATTAGCACATCCTCAGAAGTAGTTATGCATGCTTTTATGAAGTAATTAACATAAGGCTCATGATTAATTTATGAACGGGACTCGCCATTACCAGAACTGTAAATGAAACAGTTTTTTGTGTCAGAGTATGTTGCATTTGGGGAGAAACTGAACAATATTGTTTGACTAGTTGCATGTTTGTTATTTAGTTACTTATTATATATGCTTAATAATAACAAAAATCCCAATTGTCCTAAATGATTTAGACCAAATATAATTTCTCATTTCTGCCTTTAGATTTTGGGGTGACACATGAGCTGTTTCTTCATTAGAGTCACACATTGGAGCAGATGTGAACCTCATTTAACAAAACGTTTATAATCTTCATTTACAATTCCAGTGATAATATCTGAGGCTGGCCTCAGTCGTGCATGAAGTGTGTGTTTTTTATGTGCTGTCACGCTTTAATTGGGCAGAATGAGGTGTAAATGAGACGGGTCTTTGTCCCCATGCGGGGCGTCGGGGCGCCTGCAGGGTGTGGTTGAGGAGGTGGGACTCATTTGACATGCCACATACCCCCCTTTCATGAGCAGACAAACACACACACACGCCAGAGGTTTGACATTTAATGATTCGGACACGAGCATCTGTTCATTAGTTTATCCCTTTAGTGTCCTGACACCCACAAAATATTCTGCCTTTATTTCCATCCGTGTACCACCTGAACCTCACAATTCAAAACGTCAAGAGCAGATCTCACTCCTCCCTTAAAAATCACAATGATATAAATTTACAATATTTTTATATTTTATATTTATATTTTTTCTATTTTAATTGTTCTTTAATACAAAATGAACAACCTAATAAAAAAAATAAATTCAAGCTCATTTTATATTATATATATATGTAAGTGAGGATAGCAAATAAAGTAAACTGTGACATAATATATATATGTATATGTGTATGTGTGTATGTATGTATGCAAAAATCTAATAATTAATATTTATAAAAAATTATAAAAATATTTTAAATATTATTTATTTATATATATATATATAATGTGTGTTAATAAATATATATATATATGTGTGTATGTGTGTTATATATAAAACACATATATATAAATGCATATAAAATATAATATATATATATAATATACAATTTTTTTATAAATATAAATTATTAGATTTTTGCATACATACATACACACACATAGTTATATTTATATTATACTAAAATATAAATATTATAACTGAACAAATAATTTTAAATATTTATTATTTTATTTAATATTTAATAATATTATTGATTATTTGATTATAAAATTAAGACTTAATTATTGCAAACATTACAGCACAGTTTAAAAACATTGAATGAATCTTTCAGCTTTGACAGGAAGTGACATCAGGACATATTTTCCATCTCTTTGTCTATATTTACATTGCATGGTTCAAGTGACCCAGTTCCGCAATTGTGTAAGCAGGAAAAAAGCACATGGATTCCAATATTTTTTCAGATCTGTTAAATCTGATATAAATCGGATAAGTGCATTTGCGGCTACCATGTAACTGCACAGATCGGATATTTCCGTCAATGCAGAAAAAGAGACAGTGGCGAATCAACATAACTTTTTTCAGTGCCGCAATGGAGGACGAAGGCTCAACTCAATGTTTTGCTGAAGTTAAGATGGTGCGGAAAGCAAAAGCTTGTATTATGATTTCATCTGCGTCAGTTGCAAATTGCACATTTTTTACTTCCTTTTCCTAAGCTTTTCCAGGTCAGTACGTCTACCTTGGGTTGTTTCGCCAAGTGTGTAGTGTAAATGCTGATAATGGATAGGAGTCACTTTTAAAAGATGTAAGCTGGTCGTCAAAAAAATCAGATATAGTCAACAAATCAGAATTGGGCTTCAAGATCTGCAGAGTAAATGACATATTATGCCTCTTTTTACAAGATGTAAGTCTCTGGTGTTCCTAGAGATTGTCTGTGACGTTTCAGCTCAAAATACCCCACAGATCATTTATTATAACATGTTAAAATTTTTGGGTGTGAGCAAGAACATGCCATTTTTGTGTGTGTCCCTCTAAATGCAAATGAGCTGCT
Organism: Culter alburnus; assembly: GCA_028476615.1. Classification (NCBI taxonomy): domain Eukaryota; kingdom Metazoa; phylum Chordata; class Actinopteri; order Cypriniformes; family Xenocyprididae; genus Culter; species Culter alburnus. The sequence goes on along the minus strand of JAOTNS010003934.1, from coordinate 1,238,416 downwards.
GCTCCCGGCCCCCTTTCCAGAAAAGGGCGGAGTTTCAAGAACTCATGCTCCAGCATACCGGCAACAACAAAACAGGACAATCTCACGCACCAAAAATCTCAGAAAGGGAATTCATGTGCACTTTTGATCTAGGAAACTCTTGTTTACGATAATTCCGATAGCATGTGAGGGCAACATCAGTTCTGGATATGAAGTTTGAGCAGATCCTCACCGGCTGTGGGCGGGGCTTCTCCCTACGATGACATCATTGTAGGGGAGAATCTGAATTGGCTTGTTTGAAGAGACTGCTTCTGATTTATAGCAATGATAAAAAATTTTTTACCATCATAGGTTGGTCGTTTACACACACACTGTGGACACACATCGGTGTTCAAGTGAATTTTGCATAATAGGTCCCCTTTAAACCCTGATCATAATGAGCTGCACAAAACATTTCCCAAACTTGATGCAGTGCATCTTGTTCTCCTTGTTTTGGAAGAGGGATTTTTGAGCTTTAATACTGCTGAATTTTTAAATACGATCACGGTAACAGAGGAGATTTTCACACATTACCCTCTAAATAATTGACTGTGCTGGAGAGATTCTGTCTGCATACAAATGCTTGTGTTTGGAAAGTGTGTCTCTCAACGTAGGGTTTTGCATTCTTGTTTCGATGGCATTCGTGGTATTTCAGCGTTCCAGCAGTCCCTGCTAAACATTAACCCATATTTCAGGCTGGGATTCCCCAGCAGACATTCAGTTGTTCAGGTTAACACTTCTCATGTACATACACTCTGGCTCAGCTTTTGATTTTTCCTTCGGAAAGTGCGATCACAGAGTCTGATTACTGACCTCATGACTGCTAAACTCTGACCCGTCTGTATTTATTATTTACAGGTGCGAAGAGAAGAGAAGATACCTTGCGGTCGGCATTAGAAGCACCTTAAGAAAATGAGTGTCAACTTCTCTGGAGGTAAAAACTGTGATTATTTTATTATTAATGTGCAGCATATGTCATACACTCAAAAACTGAAGATGCAGAGTAAACTTAAATTGAGAAAGATGTGCAAAAAAAAAAACCTTTTCAACAAAAAAATTATTAATTTGTCTTTACAACTTTTCTATTCAGTTTATGTACTAGATGAAAATGCATAAAAAGCTGGGCTGAATTTGAGTGCAACTTTAGTGCATTTACTTTACAAATTCTATATTATTCCTTAACACTATTACTATATTTACATGTTTTCAATGCATTTTGGTCGACAATATTGTTTTTAGATGGCCGATATAAAGCTGATATATAACATAAATTATATTTATTTTAATTAATATATAATAAATTAGAAATAAATATGAAAAAAACCCATCAAAAATAAATAAATTCTCAGTGCCGCACTGTCAAAAAAAAAAAGCCCCGCTTCTAACACATCGGCCAATCAGGAAAAACTTTTTAAATATTTTAAAAATGCCAAATATCAGCCGATATATTTGCATTGGCGATATATCAGTCACCCACAATTTTTACAATTTTGCATTTACGTTTTACATTTTTAGTTTTTTCCATATGTTTGCTTTTTAAATATTTAAAATAAAATAAAATAAAATAATAAAAATAAAAAATAAACAATAAAAAAAATCCTTTTATTGTATTTTTTTTCTTTTATTTTGTCTAGAGTACTAAAGTAATGACATTGGACGATGTTAATAAAACATTGTGTTTGCATCAGTTTAACTGTTCCGGTCTGAATCTGTTTTCTGTATCCAGTTGTGTCCAATGACAACAAATCTGATTGCATGCAATTAATCAAGTTGTCACAATATTCAAGAATTGCTTTAGCTAATTTAATTAACTAAATTGAACAAGTAGCAAAAATCCATTTTCTGAGTGTGTATATTCCAGTTTGCTCCTGTCTAAACCCCAAACTGTTCCAATTCAGGAAATTCACAAGCTGATATGTGGCTCTACATGCAGCGTTTATCTTTGCCCGGCATGCTGGGAATTTTTGTGAACTCAACATGCTTTGCTGTAGCACAGGCTGAGGTAAATGACAGGAAAGGCTTCAGCAAGTGGTAGTTTCAGTTGTTCCAGTACTTCTGTGTTGTGGTCAAGCACAAACTGGGTAGAGTGTTTCAGTTTAGAGAGCACATGCATTATCGTGGACCAGAGTGGGTAGTTCAGTTTTACCTCCAAAACTCTTTTACTTCAAGAGCAAGATGAAATTCAAGTCTTATTCTATGTTTGTGTTGTTTAATGTCCAGTACTCTTGACATAACCTTATTAGGTTGTGATTTTAGACACTTATCAAACACACTGTGTGAACAAGGCCCGCTCTGCAAACACTTTGCTCTGCATTCACTATTCGTCTCTCAGCTAAAATGAAATGATACTAAAACCACCAGTAGGTGGCGGCAAATCATTGTCTTAATGAGTTAGTCATTGAATCATTCAGTCAAACGATTCATTCAAAATGGCTGATTCATTCAGGGACAAAGCAGAAGTGACTAAGTGAGTCGTTGAATCATTCATTAGATCGATTCATTCAAAAACGCGGATTCGTTCAGTAACTAAACTGAAACTGTGTTGCTCTGAGATGCACAATATTGACAGTATAGTGTCTAAAATGTACAGTAAGTCACCTAAAAGCCTATTAACATATTGTTTATTGAATTGTTTTATAAAATCAATATCACATTTGCAATTGTGCTGATATTCGGGAAAACAGCATTTCTACTCGTGCAATATTGCTTATAAATATTAAAAACAAAAACTTATACAGATACTTTTTTTGCATCATATCTTGGTGTTTGGAAGCATTTTTATTCATTTTTGGAGGCATTTTTCCCCAAACCCCCTGTGTGCCGTGTGATGCGAGAGCGCAAGTGAAACATATGATAGCAAACGCCACTACTGCTTCTGAGTTGTAAATAGCATTTTATTATGGTGAAATAGAGACAGAATAATTCCCCTTCACCGTTTGTCTCCCAGCAGTGTTCTGGAGGATGTGTTGGGAAAGGGCTGAACTCTCCTCATGCGCCGCCAGCATGACATTCACTGAACCCGACATGAATCTACATCTGTGGAATTAGGCCAAATATGCGCTTTAGAGAGGTGCTTTATACGACTTCAGTGAGTGTGTTTGTCTGCTGGTTCCTTAAATGCAGAATTAGGGGTGACTTTGACGTCAGTTTGGAGAGTTATTTGTCTGGCTTTTGTTTGAAAGAGTCTTAGTGTGTGTTTATACTCAGTGGATTTGGTTTAAAATAGCAACGAATGCACAAATCCACAGCAGAATTCATTTAGTCACATGCTGAATGCGTACAGAGGTGAACGAGAACACACACACACCAGCACAAACATATGTTCAGACATACACACTCGGGTTCCAAAATTAACACTCGCCAAGTGCCAAATGTGAGGAAAAATTGGCTTCAGCGGGTAAATAAAATGCCAGCTATTCACCAGCTGTCTGGTCATTTTTTCATGATCTGCAACATTTACATTATATCATTTAGCAGATGCTTTTATCCAAAGCATTACGTTGCATGGATTAAATTAAGTTATAAGAATGACACTTTTACCTCAGTGAAAAATATGTATTTGAGTCAATGACGTGACAGGTTGTCCAAAGGCCTTAATAATAATAATAATAATAAAAAACAAAGATATGACATCCAAAGTATGTAAGGTAGTACAACTAGATCTCTTTTATTGAATCCAAAAGGTTTTAATTATATTTTGCTACATATAAAGGTATTTTAAAGATTTTGAAGTGTCAAAAGGTCATTTAGTTTAACCGTCCAAACTCCGATACAGTCATTTCATTTGTGATTATAATATCTTAAAATGTAATAAATGTATATATTTTTTAATCTAGCATGATTTTATAACATCATATATCAACATAGTGCAAAATTATGTATAGAAGTCGTTGCTTTGTTATGAGAAAGAATGTCCGGAAAAATTTGATGTCATTCGGAGTAGCCAATATAAAGGGACCATTTTGGATCAAGTCATGCGGTCAGTATCATGTGACAGGATGTGACATCATTCAGACACCTGCACAGGACCACATGGTCATGAAGCAAAGTAACTAACTCTCTCTTAACTATTTGAAAAATTCATGTTTTCACTTGCTCATACGCTAAATATAAAATGTTTGATTGTTCTTTTGCTAGCTAGCTAGATATCAGCCTGTTAGCATTCGGTGTAACCAAAAGTGTCATTCGGTAAAACTGAAACTTTGGTTAAACTGAATGATTTTTTTGGTGACAAATTTTGTAAAAAAATGACAAAAGCAGTGTTAATTGATTATAAAAACCACATAATCTCATTGTTAACACTTAATAAAACTTCAAAATTAATTATATCTCCATTATATTTTTTGACACTTTTAAAAACCTTATTCATCAGAGACCCATTTACATTTACCAAAATGAATATATGTATGTTTTGGTTTTGCATGTGACGCGTGCCTGTTTACTTAGTGCTTTTACTGTGCTTTTAAAACTAAATTATTATTTATGAAAATAAAATAGGCTGTTGGGACTGGACTTAAAAAGGAGCTTGTTGCTTATTTTGTATTATATGGCCAATAGTTTTTGTCTTTTTTTTTATATAATATATAATATTATATATATATATATATATATATATATATATATATATATATACAGTACAGTCCAAAAGTTTGGAACCACTAAGATTTTTAATGTTTTTAAAAGAAGTTTCGTCTGCTCACCAAGGCTACATTTATTTAATTAAAAATACAGTAAAAACAGTAATATTGTGAAATATTATTACAATTTTAAAATAACTGTGTATATTTAAATATATTTGACAAAGTAATTTATTCCTGTGATACAAAGCTGAATTTTCAGCATCGTTACTTCAGTCTTCAGTGTCACATGATCCTTCAGAAATCATTCTAATATGCTGATTTGCTGCTCAATAAACATTTATGATTATTTTCAATGTTGAAAACAGTTGTGTACTTTTTTTTTTTCAGGATTCCTTGATGAATAGAAAGTTCAAAAGAACAGCATTTATCTGAAATACAAAGCTTCTGTAGCATTATACACTACCGTTCAAAAGTTTGGGGTCAGTAAGAATTTTTATTTTTATTTTTTTGAAAAGAAATTAAAGAAATGAATACTTTTATTCAGCAAGGATGCATTAAATCAATCAAAAGTGGCAGTAAAGACATTTATAATGTTACAAAAGATTAGATTTCAGATAAACACTGTTCTTTTGAACTTTCTATTCATCAAAGAATCCTGAAAAAAATATTGTACACAAATATTTTGTACAAATCGACACATTAAATGTTTCTTGAGCAGCAGATCAGCATATTAGAATGATTTCTGAAGGATCATGTGACACTGAAGACTGGAGTAATGATGCTGAAATTCAGCTTTGCCATCACAGGATAAATTACTTTGTGAAATATATTCAAATAGAAAACAGTTATTTAAATTGTAATAATATTTCACAATATTACTGTTTTTACTGTATTTTTAATTAATAAATGTAGCCTTGGTGAGCAGACGAAACTTCTTTTAAAAACATTAAAAATCTTAGTGGTTCCAAACTTTTGGACTGTACTGTGTGTGTGTATATGTATATATATATATATATATATATATATATATATATATATAATAATACTGTTTTATATACTGTTTATTATACTGTTTTCCTCGATTAAATTCGAGTACTCGATTTTAAAAAATCCTCAATTCCGATTTGCCCATGTCGAGTAACCAGAAGTAGCGCATTCCACGGACGAGAATCCATGAACCACATTATTAGACCATTTTCTAAGGATGCACGATTATTAAAACCATTTAAAAACCAACGCATAGTGCTATTGTGAATTCACCAAGGCTGAGATTCAAATAAATAATAATAAAAAAAGGCCTATATATTCATAACTGTTCATCGTGATTTTAAAATAAGTTTAAACCCTCGCTCTGAGTTTGCATGTTTTGATGTCCACGTGTTCTTGTTCAAGAAATGACAGTAGCTGTAGCATTTCTATCATAAAGAAGTGACCAAATATTAAAGATTAAGTGAACATTTGAATTAAATCTTGTTCATTAAATCTCGCCAGTGTTAAACAAGGATTTGATCTGTTGTAATGTGTAACAACACCAGGCCGTTGGCGGCCTCTGCAGGCATTTGTTAATATAATATAAATTAAATGTACTGTATTTTAACAGTGTTGTTCTATAAATTATGATTACTTGCTTTTGATACTATATTTGAACCAAATATTATTGCCCCATTGTTATTATATATGCATTTTAAGTCATTTTAAAGGCTTAGGTCTACTTTTATTACCACAAAAATATCAGATTACTTTATTAATAATCAAAATTATCGTCCGATTACTCGATTACCAAAATAATTGTTAGTGACAGCCCTAGATTTAATGAAGAGTTTGTTGCTTTTTGTATTATAAGACCAATAGTTTGTACTAGACAGACAGAGGAACATTTTCCTTCTAGAGAGCTTTTGATTGGACAAAAATTCAAATGTGCCACTGTAAATTTTTAGAAATATACTAGCATAGAGATGATGAGCTAAAAGATAACAGATATGGACTAAAAGCTACAATGAAGTCTAAAGCAATGCACAATGTGACCTCTTTAATTTAGAGAGCGAATGTGTGCATTTGTCTCCCGTGTTTTGAAATCATTCCCTCGTCTGTTCCGCTTCCGCATTCTGTCTGTGTGTGAGAGAGATCAGGCTCGCTGCATCGTGCCTGCGTCATCCGGCCCCTTCATTCATGAAAAGTGTGACGTGAGCAGGTCGCAGCTCTGCTGCCGCCCACTCAGGCGATGCAGCTCTCTCTCTCTCTCTCTCTCTCTCGACTGGCTGGTTTCAGCTGTTCCTCTGCTGAAGGAGGATCATGTATGGCAGCCCCGTCAGCTGTGAGTAATCCACTGCAGCTCCTCGCCGCTCTGTGTTTGCATGCTTGTATTGGGCTTCAGTGTTTTTCTTTTCATTCTTCCTTTATATGTATTTGCCGTGTTTTCTGTTTAGTATACATGCTTTCAGATGGCTGTTTAGACTTGAAGATGACTAACTTGAGTGAATGCGTGTTGGTGCGCATATGAGCTATATTTGTCTCGTGTTTGATGCGGCGATTCTCCTCCCGCCGCCCTCTGTTGAAGGACAGACGGAGCAGCCAACAGGGATACACCGCTACACACACACACACACGCATGCATACGTAACTTAATGACTTCTCTCAAGGGAATCGCATGTCATGCATTTTAAAAATGCACCTCTTTCCACTTCTTTTGTGTTGCCTGTTTTGTCCAGATTAAGATCTTTAATTACACTCTGAGTAATTTTAGATCACAGTATGTGTGTGTTTATCACAATATAGTCATGCTTGAAGATTGATTTACATATTAATCGAATGATAATACCTGTTTAAATGCTTACTGAATTAAATTCTCTTTATTTGGAACTTGATGGATACAAGCCAAAAGCTAAATTATAAAACAGATTCTAAATTCTGAGCCTCATTAGAAACTGTTGTAAAATAGTCAATATACACACACCTTCTTTATTAATGCATTAAGTTGGTGTAATGCTGTAAACAACTAAAGTTCGCTTAATAACTAATAATCAGTATTTCAGTAGTCGGTACTAATACCAGTAAAATTTCATGCTTCTCGCTACCAATTTGGTATCATATCAAAAACTGTTGGAACTATTTAAATTTAATTAATTTGTAATGCTAATACTAGTTCTAAGTAACCAATTTTTGGTACCATATCATAATAGTTATTAGTAAATAATATTATTATATTATATTTTATTATATTAATTATATTATATATGTGTGTTCAGCACCTAAATTAACATTCGCAAAGTGCCACATGCTAGTAAAAATCGGCGTTCAATTGCTATTCACCCGTTAGTCTGTAACATTTTTATGAATTCTAACAATGCAATATTGTGAGAACATGAACTTGAACAAACATGAATGATGCTTGGGACAGTTGACAGGCCACGAAAGTTTAAGCCTTGCCAATTTAAATATTCAAGCCAAGAAGCCACGAAAGGGAACTCAATTCGTTAAGTTTGGTGTGCGCACACATCCAAAGCACGCGCTCAGAAAGCCATGTCTCAGACGGCACACAAATACTGAATTGAGTTCTCTTTCACTTCTTCTTGCACTTGAATTACAAATTCACACAAAATTATGTAATAAAAAAAAAATTCTCAGTGAGTATCCTAGTAAACAGTCATTTATGGCTTGTGAATTTGGTATCATAGCAAAAACTGTTGGAACTATTTAAATGTAATTTATTTGTAATGCTAATAATAGTTCTAAGTAGCCAATGTTTGGTACCATAGCATAATAGTTGTTATATTATATTATATTATATTATATTATATTATATTATATTATATTATATTATATTATATTATATTATATTATATTATATTATATTAGTTGCGTCCCAAATGACGCACTATACACTATGCACTTATACACTATGTACTTGTGCACTATGCACTCATCCATGTAGTGCGTGAATTGTATAAGGTTATTTTGTCATTTAACAACGGAGTCCGATCCTCCCTTCCCCTCCACTACGTAATTAAAGCTGCGACAGTTGAGTGCACGAAGTGTCCAACATTCCACACTTCGTTTTTTCCGTTAATTTAGTGCATAATCCGGGTATTTAAAGTGTACTTTTTCTTTTTGGAATTTTCTGTGTGAACGCACTACTCGCACTATTTATACTTAAAAACGTCATAGAATAGTGCATAAGTACGCGAATTGGGACGCACCTATTATGTTATGTTATGTTATGTTATGTTTTATGTTATGTTTTGTTATGTTATGTTATGTTATGTTATGTTATGTTATGTTATGTTATGTTATGTTATATATGTGTGTGCAGGGCCTAAAATTAACTCTCGCCAAGCACCAAATGCGAGTAAAAACTGGCGTTGGTGAGTATAGAGTATATGAAACGGTGTCAATCTCCCGTTAGCTGGTCATTTTTTATGAGTTCTAACAATGCAATATTGTGAGAACATGAGCATGAGCAAAAATGAATGAACAAAAAAAATTCACACCAAATTATGTCAAAAAAAAAAAAGCCTGTCTCGGTGAGTATCCTAATAAACACAGTTATTATGGCTTAAGTGAATGTAAACAGTAGAGAAATTTAACATGTACATCAGTATTGTCTTAAAGTGACAGCAGCCTAATATTCCTGTTGCTGTCTGTGTTTTTAATGTTAATCAAACAACAAAGGACAAAAAATCACTCTCTGCTCTTGACTGAATAACTTTTATAACTTTTATAAGGATTAATCTATTTAATTTATACAGTGAAGACCTCTGATTGGCCGTTGTGTTCACTCACTCATCAGAAATGTCTGTGATTGGCTACAATGATCAACACACGGGAGTGTTTGAAAGTGTTTTGAAAGCAGGTCATGTGTATCTGTGTAAGCGCTCGGTTGAAGAGCGTCAAAGATGTCTATTTACTGCATGTTTTTGAAGCGTTGGTCATTGTAGCCAATCACAGACATATGTGATGAGCGTGTGAACACAATGGTGCTTACGAATCCGCTCAACAACGATCAAAGCGTCACATTTTCACAATTTCAGTACCGACTTGGTATCGCGGTCGGTACTTTTGACAACACTAGTAGTAGCTGCCTGTTTTTGCAAAAACTGTTTCATGGCCGGTAAAAAATATTTATATTTTATTTGCCATTGGCATGTGTGGCAAAAAGTTATTTTTAGGCCCTGTGTGTGAGAAAATAAAATATATCATACATACATACATACATACATACGTACATACGTACATGCATACATACATACATACATGCATGCATACACACTGTAATACAGTCTAGTTTGTCTTGTACTTAGTCTGTTGTTTCTGTGATGTTCCTGTTATTTTGTGAATTCTCTTGTCCATCTGTAACCCAGATGCAATGGAGGAGAGCAGCTCAGTTTGTTTCTAAGCATGTTTATATAATCTCACGCTGGTCGCCAGAGGTTTAAATCAGCAGAGGGAAAGAGAGGCTCTTGGGAACTGCTCATATAGACTAATAGAAGAGCTTCTTCAGCCGGTTGTAAAGATGGAATAAAACGCAAGACTGCTGCTGGTTTTGCAGTGTGTGTGTGTTCAGTCCGCAGCAGCTAATGGAAGTGCCAATGTAAAGTATTGATTATGTGTCAGAGCTTTAAGAGTGGGGTGGAGGGGAGATGAGAGAAAAGAGCTGGAAGTGCCTGTAATCTTGAGTCGTGTCATGCGGCTGTGTCATTATAATGTGTGTGAGGGTCAGTCTGCTGTAATGTGCAGCATCATCTTCGTGGCTTTTATGTCCTGCTGTGTGTCGTGTTGAAGATGAGCAGCAGCTGGTCGATTTGCTCGTGGAGCCGGTCAGATGGAGTCGCTCCTCTTGTGTCCTTTGTTGTCGCTCTGGGATCTTTTGTCATCAGAACTGAGCTGAAGTCTTTTTCTTGCTCCTCTTTTTATCTTCTAATTCCTTGCGTCTTCCTTCTGTGTCTGTAAAGTATTTTAATAGAGTCAAGTTCTAGAAGTAAAAATCCCTTTTACATTAACCATAGATTTGAATGATAACTTATAAACTGTTAAAGACAGACCTACTGTGAGCTCTAAGGTTGTTGATCGATGGTATACGCTTTTGATGAAGCCATCAATCTGCATTATTTCAACATTTTTTTTAAATAATCTAATTTAACAGTAGACTTCCTGCTGGGAAAAATACGTTACCCATGATTCTGCAGAGAAATCTCTATCAATCAGAGATTGTGGCAAAAGAACCTACAAATGACGTAAAAGAGCCGGTCTCCCTTCACTCTCAAACTTAAATATTTGTATGCATATTTTGCAATAAATAAAAATATTTTATAAATTTGTAAATAATATTAAAAATAACAAAGATAAACATTTGCAAAACATTATATATATTCATATATATTCTTTATAAACATTTATTTTATATTGATTTAATAAATATGTAAAATATTAATAAAGTAATATTTATTTATATAATACAAATTTTATTTTTTGGTGTGTTTATAGTGCATGGCTATCAAAGTCCATAGTCTTGTGCTTTTGTCCTTTTTGTGTATTTTCAAACACTTTTTTCATGGAAGCTTTTTCCGAGATATAAAGTCGGAATAGCGGAAGTCGGAATTTTCGCGAGACTAAAGTCGGATTTAAAGTCGAAGCGAGATAAAGTCGGAATTGCGAGATATAAAGTCGGAATGCGGAATTGCGAGAAGTGCAATGCGTCAGAAATGCGAGACATAAAGTCAGAATTGCGAGACATAAAGTCGGAATTGCGAGATATAAAGTCGGAATTGCGAGATATAAAGTCGGAATTGCGAGATATAAAGTCGGAAATGCGAGATATGTCAGAATTACGTGATATAAAGTCAGAAATGTGAGATATAAAGTCGGAAATGTGAGATATAAAGTCAAATGTGAGATATAAAGTCGGAAATGTGAGATATAAAGTCGGAAATGCGAGACAAAGTCAGAATTGCAAGATATAAAGTCATAATTGAGAGTTATAAAGTCAGAGATGCAAGATAAAAATTCGCAATTACCTTTTTTATTATTGGTGGAAACAAGCTTCCATAGTTTTTTTTCCTTCAAATCAAAATTTGTAATGTTGTGATTCAGCTCATAGCTGGTTGGTTTGGTTCATGGCTTGTAACTTAATGAAGACTTTAAAAAAATTCCTATGGGAAAAATATTTCCGATGTCAGCCTCAGCATCTCTCTTTAAACACATTTCGAGTGGGGCCGCGTGATGCCGGTCCCCCTGCGGTTCTGTGTCTCCTGAGATGGTGGACCCTGCGGCGCTGTGACTGCCGGAGTGACGTCGGACTGATGCACGGCATCACAGTGTGTGTATTCCTCCCGTCTCCGCAGTCTTTTTTTAGCAGGCTGCTGCATCAGTGTTATTATGACTCACCTCATACTCCCACAAACCACCAGCCGTATTTGCACTGATTTACACTCGCTGTTCTTAACTCTCGCTCCCCCTGCGAAATGAATGAGTTTGTGTGAGTGTGTGTAGGAGAGAGGTGATGTTTTGCCCACGGGTTTTCTGTTAAGAACCGAACTTCATCCAGAATGACCATCCTGTGCATGATCACACATACGGTGGAAATGTAGAAGCGTAGAGTGTTTGCTATAGAGTTTGTACTACGGTGTTTGCATTTGTTTTATATTTGAAAATAAATATACATTGAAATGATTCACAAGCAAATGACTCCTAAGAGACGGTTCTTTTAAGTGAATCAAGAAAACATGATTCTTATGAGCCGGTTCTTTTAATGAATCATTCAAAAAGATCTGATTTGAAACTGTTAGATGAATCTTTGCACTGAATCAGTCACAGACTCTACCGAATCAACACCTGAATCACTTACTAAAGTACAAGTTAACTTATTTGCAGTGACGTCTGTCTTTAAAAGAAGCAAGTTTTGTGTATTTGCATTTCGTGACTGTTAAACTGTTGCTACTAGCTGATTTACATGTATTACAATTTATTAAAATTATTTAAATTGTAAATAATATTAAATGACATATAAATATATATTATATATATATATATATATATATATGTACTAATATATATTATATATATATATATATTATATATATTATATAATAAATAAAAAAAATATTAAAAATGACAATGTGCTACTACATATTTTTTTTTATACATTTATTTATTTATTTAAAAAATGTATTATAATATTTATTTACAATAGTCAAATATTTTAGGTGTGCTTTGGTATATGGATTGAAGGGTTTTATGGTACATACACTCTAAAAAATGTTTGGTTAAAAACAACCCAAGTTGGGTTGAAAATGGACAAACCCAGCAATTGGGTTGTTTTAACCCAGTGGTTGGGTTAAATGTTTGCCCAACCTGGGTAGTTTTATTTAACCCAACTACTGATTAAAAATGACTATATGTCTGGCTTAAAATGAATCCAAAATAGGTGAGAAATTAAAAATCAGACACATAATTACTAGAGGCAACAATAATAATCAAAAGGTGTACATTTATTAATAAGCAATTTAATAAATGTTTATTGTTTGTTATTCATTATCTTATTAATAAATGCTCATTTATTAAACATATTAATAAATGTTAATTTCCAGCATATTTTGGGTTCATTTTAAGCAAGCAATACAGTAATTTTTATACAACAGTTGAGTTAAATAAAACTACCCATCACGTTGGGCAAACATTTAACCCAACCACTGGGTTAAAACAACCTAATTGCTGGGTTTGTCCATTTTCAACCCAACTTGGGTTGTTTTTAACCCAGCATTTTTTAGAGTGTAGTTATCAAATATAAACAATTTTTCCTCTGACTTTACTGCTAGAAGAAAACCGCAGTATGCATGTTATCGTGATATAAAATGATTCGTACCATGGTAAAAGCATTTGTTCCTACCATCCACCCCTGCTCACGAGCTGAAGCTCCTCCGGGTGCGTTTCATTCGACGTCAGACTGCAGCTTACTAAAGCACATGTATTTAGGCCATTCATGTCCCTGTGTTCTCTTATGATTTCAGCTTTAAGTAAACAGCAGCATTAGGATCCCAGAGGAGGAATAACTGTGCAGGCTCTGATCCGAACCCGGAGTAAACCCAAAGCAGGATCAGCACAGCTCAGGACACGCATGCAGGGACAGGTAATGTGTGTGTGTGTGTGTGTTAGATGTAGTAAATGTCAATGATTTCCATTTGAAAGCTCAGAATACTGTTGGATCAGCATATTTTGATGAACACTGAAATTTGCTTTGACAGACGTTAGGAAATATACAGTATAGCAGTATAACAATATTTGATATGAACAAAATTGCAATGATTTTAAAGCACTTTGCTCTGAAGGTTGTGTACTATGAATGAATGAATGACCTCTTTTTCTGTTATCTTTGCTGTGAATATGATTTAATAGCATATCTGATTTAAGATTCAGAAGCAAAGGCAGTGTTCGAGATGGTAGATTCGATTCATTTCCACGAATCAGTTCAAACTGTCTTTTTCAGTGAACTGATTCAGAGAAATGATTCATTAATTCATTTGCGTCTTCAAAACTGGTTGGTTTATTAATAATTTACAGCTTACATTGTACTGAATATGAATACTTTCCCTTCTTTCCAATGTTTTAGTGTTTGTTTTGTGATAGTTTAATATTAGACAAGCAGATTGTGTTCAGCAACTCAGGAGCCATTTCATATGTATTTCAATCTAGTGAATCTTGTGCATTAAATTAATGATTATAAGGACTAAATTTGAGCTTAAAAACATGTTGAGGGTTAATGTTACAGTTTTGGTTATTAGTTTTGAACTAAATCAGACTGTTTGTTTCTTCAATAATTTCTTTGATTGGATTCGGCATTATGATTGGTCAGATCGCCTGTCAATCAAACTCCCGGCAAAGGGTGAATTGCGCGCATATGTTTTTTTATGCACATTTTTTACATTTATACACATCTTGATGTTTCCATCCTGCATATTTATTTATTTTTTGTTGCTAAAATGTGCCATATAGTATAGCATTTAACTTGACCATCCATTTCCAGTGTGATTCATGAACTGGAAGCTTTTTCTTCACTTATTATTTGATCGGACTGCAAAGTTAGTGAGATTTTTTTGCACAAGATAGAATTTAAATATGCAATTTTCTATGAGATTATAAATGGATTCCACTTAAACATGAATTAAACATGCTGTAATGATCAACGTGATAAATATTAATTTTGTTTTAAATTTTTATAGATGGGTAACACTACGATAAAGTCATTAGTTAATGTATTAACTAACAATGCATTTATTAACCTTTAATTTTAGTTCATAAAAATGTTCATGTTAGTTCACAGTGCCTTAACTAATCCTAACAGATACAACTTTTGATCTTAAAAATGTTTTAGTAAATGCTGAACTAAGATTAATAAATGCTGTAGAAGTATTGTTCATTGTAGTTCACGTTAACTAATATTGACAAGTGAAACCTTATTGTAAAGTGTTAACAACAGATGTAATAAATATTTTGCATTAATAACATTAAAAAGTTCATATACTGTAAATATTAAGAAATTGAAAACTAAAAGCAAAATAATGCATAAATAAATTAATAAAGTCATGTGACTGTAATGAAGTCATGTGATCAGCATAACAAAGTAACAACAGCATTGTGGCATACTGTGGTTTGAAATGTGTTACACTGTACATACTTTTGTACATTTTTAAAAAAAAAAATAATATGCATATAATATATTATATGCAATATGCATTATTTCTCTTTTTTGTCTTGTTTTCCAGTAAAAAATATTGGAACATCCTTAAAAAAAGATGCAAAATTTAATCAAATATGACTTATTTCTGTGGAAATAAGTTTATTTTGTCTTTCATTAGTAGTTTGTTCTTTCTCTTTTTAAGCATAAATCTAATAAAATCTAGTGTTTTTTTTTTTTTTTTTAATTAAAACAAGAAATATTTGCCATTGGGGGAAAAAAAATCTTTATCTTGCTTTAAAGTTTAATAAATAAAATGTAATTGTAATTTGGCTTTAATAACATTATAATGTTCATATACTGTACGTAATTATTCAGAAATTGAAAACTAAAAGCAAATTAAATGCATGCATTAAAAAATTGACTGTATTTTTGTATTATATTACAACACAAGTCCTCTCTTTGACATCCCTACAGCAGCGTAATCCATTTCCATGAGATTTTTGTCATGTGAATTGCATGATAATTGGCTGAAAGCCTCAACAACTCAATTACACTGATCAATGTTGAAGCGATGATCTTTGTCCTGTGGGATGGTGATGCTCAGGTGCCGCTCACAGCCTGAACTCTGAGGTTTGCATTGTTCCCTGTGATTGATTGGTCTCTCACATCTGTCAGTCATGAGCTCCCAGCGTGTGATTGGGCGAGGGTCAGACGGCCGGCTCAGACTGATTTGAGCAGCACAGACTAAATTGGCTCTTTGTTGTTGCGGCAGCTGTTCTCTGAGGAGACCCTCACGACCCCCGACAGACGCCACAGCGCAGTGTGTTTGGTTTAGCATTGGTACAGACCCTTTAAAATCGTGTTTTCACCTACATATTGACATCACCCATCACAGCTCATTGGTTCATTATGTTTAGAGCAGAGGTTTTCAAAATTAATAATAATTAAATAAGTGAAAATGCACAATGTCATTCTGCTTTGGTTGGAAATTAGGAGATTAATCACAAATTATTTGAAAGGCACTATATAAAAAAATATATTATTTGTATTATTATATTTATTTTATTTTTTCATAAAATAATATTTTAATAGAATAAGTTTAGATAAGTTTAATTTTCTAAGTAACATTTTCCTGACAACATCTTACTCTTTTATATGTATATATTTTATATATATTTATAATTATATAATTATATAAACATAAAATACACAAAAAAAAAATAAATATTTATATATTATATATATATATATATATATTTATATATATATTATATATATATTTATTTTTCTGTATGAATTAGTCTTTATATCATTTATATAAAAGTATATAATGTTGTTTGGAAAATGTTGATAAAAAAAATGGAGAAAAAAGCAAATCAACATTTCCAGACATTTTGCCCTTTTATTTATTTATTATATTATATATATATATATATATATATATATATATATATATATTATATATTATTATATTTTATATTTATTTTTTTATTATTCAGTATGAATTAGTCTTATACATGGAAACGTGGCATTAAAACGTTTGAAAAACTTTATAGTGTTTTTTTTTTTTTTTTTTTTTTTTACAAACTAATTTAGAAAATACAGTGTGATTTCATAAAACTATTTTAAAACATATTTCTTGACCAGTTTTTGAGGTTCAGCCTCAGACACACAACATCTGCGAATCCATTATTCCTGTCCTGAGGGGTGTGTGTGTGTGTGTGTGTGTGTGTGTGTGTGTGTGTTTATGAATCTCTGCACACTACATTGTTTTTGTGGGGTATCCATACTTGTTGTTTTAGGCCTGTTGATGGATATGTTCTTTACATAAAGAGTTCACAGTGCTGCAGTGCCAGGGAACATCAGAGTGTTTGTGCTTTAAGCCTGTGTGTGTGTGTTGTGGTGTGTGTGGTGTGTGTGTGTGTGTGTGTGTGTGGGGCATCCGGCTGTGGCACAAAGCAGAGCAGATTGTGCATCCTCTTGTATCAGTGGGATTATTTGCTTGTGTCAGATGTGGGGGGATCTGGGTGTGTCTCTGTCGACCATCGAGAGGAACCTGATCCGCCAGCCCCACCAGCTGTCCCGTCCCCAGCGTGCTTCTCGTGTGGTGTGTGTGTGTGTGTGTGTGGGTGTGTGTGTGTGTCTGTGTGTGTCTGTGAGTTTGTGACCCACTAATTTCTTTTCATCCTGCTGAGGAACATCATCTCTTTCGGCAGTACTGATGGAATTGAACAGTATTTTATTTTATTTTATTTTATTTTATTTTATTTTATTTATTTTTATTATTATTTTATTTATTATTTATTTATTTTTATTTTTATTTTATTTTATATTTTATTTTATTAATTTATTATTATATTTATTTTTAATTATATTAATTTAATTTTAATTAATAAAATTATACGGTACTAACTTTCTACTAAAAATTGTAACATGGAGTTTAATATAATAATAATAGTAATAATAATAATAATAATAATAATAATCATTTTGATTGTTATTACATTAAATTCTTAATTAATAAAAAAATACACTACTAACCTAATAAAAAAATTGTAGCATGAAATTTAATATTATTATTATATTTTTAATTGTTATTATTATACATTATGTTCTTATAATTAATAAAATGATACAATACTAATACTATTATTTGTTACATTGAAATTTAACGGATATTATATACTGTTATTATACTGTCTATTTAATAATTATTATTATTATATTATGTTTTATGTAAAAAATATTAATGATGTTTATATACTAAAAAATATTGTTTTTGGTAATTATTAGTAGTTGTAATAGTAGCATGATTTTTATTTAATATTATTAAATAATATTTTTAGACTTAATTAAACTATACAATATTTTTTTGCTAAAATAAGGAATTTAACATTATTATTTTTCATTTATACTTAATAAAATTATACTGTACAAATCAAAAATATTATTATTTCTGGTAACATTGTTTTATTATTATTATTATTATTATTATTATATACTGTTATTATTATATACTATTTAATATTATTAAGTAATATTTTGTACTTAAAGCTATACAATACTAAATAAATTATTAAACTATTATTTATTATTATTATTGGTAACATTTTAAACTTTTGCTTGATGTCTATATAAAATCTAAATTAATAATTAATTTGACTATTTAATGCATGTTTCTAGTCCTCCTGTCAACATTGACTTCAAGCATTAATTTGACGTTTTGTTTGTTTATTTTTATTTTAAAGACAATCACAGTTTTCTGTCCTGTGTTGACTTATTTCCTATTGAAACAGGAAGATGAAGTGGGTCATATTTCTTTCTGCTATTGCTAATCAGTGTAATTGGGGGAGGGGCATTCTCATTTTAGAGATCATGTGACTGGACAAAAATTTGATCACATGATGAATCTGTATTTCTGGAACAAACCGGTTCCTGATTGAGCAGTGATGATGGACCGTGTGTAATGAGACGCTCTCCGTTGAGCCCAATCTACAGATTAGTGGATTAAAGGTCTTGTTAAATCTCTCGTTCTTCCTGTATCTCTCTCTCTTTGTCTGTCTTTTTCATTCCCTCTCGTCAGAAATCAGCTGTAAGTCCAGAAACATACTTTATACTGTTATATTTATGAATATCAAGCTCATTAGTAATAGGTGGGTTAGTTATCTTGGACAGGAACTGCATTGATAAGGCCCAGATATTATTTATATCAGCGCTGCCACTCAAACCATGAATAATTAATTCACAGCTCTCAGATTGATGTTGACTCGGAGAGACCGGACCGGACCGGACTGATCTGGACTGTAGATACAGAAGCAGAACTAAACTGTTGTCATGACCAGCGTGTGTCTCCATGTGTCTGTGCTTTTTGGCAGGACTGGTGTTTCTTTCCCCTCCAGACTGTAACTCTGAGTCGGAGTGGAATTACACACACACACACACACACACACTCACAGGTTTGAGGGTTACCTGAGCAAACGCTCTCTGGTTTCCTGCTGCACTCTCGGCAGGGTTCTGTGAGACACATGTGATGCATTATTGATGCGCTGCTGCTGCAGATCTATCACACCCACTCACCGGATCACCTTACCCTCATAAATACCCCAAATACCCCACAATATATACTGAAGTAGGGATATGCACGATATATCGCCATCATATTGCATAATATCAGACATTTTATTTATTTGTGGTTTTAATGTTTTATTTATTTATTTATTTATTGTATTATTATTAATAATAATCTTTTTGTTTATTATTTTATTTGTTTGTTTTGTTATTTTTTATTGTTTTAGTATTAATTATCTTTTTGTTTTTATTGCATTATTATTATTTGGTTTTGTTTTTATTGATTTTATTGATGTTTTTGTCCTTTTTTGTTATTTATTTACTTTATTATTATTAATTATCTTTGTTTTTATTTGTTTTTATTTGTTTGTTGTTGTTATTTATTTACTGTATTAATTATCCTTTTGTTTCCATTTATTTGTTTTTTAATTTTGTTATTTGTTTTCATTATTATTATTTCTTGCTGTTATATTTTTGTTGTTTTATTGATTTTATTTTTTGTCCTTTTGTTATTATTTACTTTATTAATTATCTTTGTTTTTATTTTGTTTTATTGTTTGTTGTTGTTTTTACTGTTATTAATTATCCTTTTTTTCATTTATTTTTTTAATTTTGTTTTTTTTTAATTTTGTTATTATTTATTTCTTGCATTGTTTATTTATTGGTTTTTTTTATTGATTTTTTTTTTCGTTTGTTTTTTTGCTGTTGTTATTTTTACTTTTATTATTAATTATCTTTTTGTTTTTATTTATTTATTTTTAATCTATTTTATTGTATTATTAATTATCCTTTTGTTTTTATTTTTATTTATTTATTTATTTATTTACTGTATTATTATCTTTTTGATTTAATTTGTTTGTTTTTTTAAATTGTGTTATTATTTTATGTTTTTTGTTATTTATTTATTTATTTATTTATTTATTGTATTTGTTTTATTTTTTATATTTATCTGTTGTTTGATTTATTTGTTTATTTATTTATTTATTTGTCTATTTATTGTATTGTTGTTGTTGTTTATTTATTTATTTTTAGTCCATTTGTTGTTGTTGTTGTTGTTTTTAATGGTTTCGGCCAATATTGAATATTTAATTGTTTATTAAAAATTTCAGTTACTTTTGCCATCGTCTAGCGCTAATGAATTGTGATATATTATGCAAATACAGTACTTTTTCTATAGTAGACTTCAAAATAATTATGGCATGCTTAAATTAACTTACAAACTATTTATTTTTGTTTTAATTTTTCTTTTTACAAAGTATTGTGGATTTTTAATATCAGCCATTTATCTGTTGGCAGCCAAAACATCCTCATCCATGAGAGAAAAGATAATAATTTAGATATATAGTGTTAATGTAAACATCTGAAACTGCTGTTCGCTGCTGTAGGGTTGAGATGTGCTAATAATAATTAGCTGACTGTAAGAACAGCAGATGTGTTGAGGTTTGTGTGTGAGCTGATTTAAGGTGAAAGTGTTTCTCCTGTTTCTCATTAATCTGCTTTATCTGAGCCAGAGCTTTGGTTCTAATCAGAAGTGGAAGAGCGCTGCACGGGTCCTGATCCGGTCGCCGCTCTCTCCTCTTACCCTCGGCTCTGATGGACTCTGATCTTTGCTGTTCACGGCAGGTTTCTGAAGACACTCTGGCTCTCTGTGTGTTTTTAATGACTGGATAAACAGAGCTGTTCATTTCCCAGGTCATGTGTCTGTGTTTTGTTTGAGTTTTGCTTTGGTAACTCAGAGTAACGGGTCAGTTTGTTGAGAATACAGCAGCTGTCAGAGGTGGATCATGTGTGTGTTACACATAAACCCTCTTGTTCGATCTCAACCTTTTGTCAGTCTGTAAGTTTTGACCAGGAGTCGCAATATAGATTGTTTTATTATAGGTTTTGTTTAGCATGGTTTCTATGTCTACAGTCACACTGCATTAAACATGACACATCTTCTGATTGGCTGTGATTGTGTCAAGCAGAGGACAAAAAGACTATCTTTTGGCTAGAAACTTGGTTTGGACACGAGAAGAGCAAGAAACACCAGTGCAAATATTGCAGTAAACAAGAAGGGGTAATCTGCATAATATATTTATGTGTGTGTGTGTGTGTGTGTGTGTGTGTGTGTGTATATATATAATAGAAATTTATGTTAATGAGCAGTTGTAGCTAATGTACAGGTGTGAAGGGGCCGGTGAGTTAGTGTTTTATTTGGACACATTACTATTTTTAATGTTTTGAAGTCTCTTCTGCTCACCAAAGCTGCATTTATTTGATCAAAAATACAGTAAAAACTGTAATATTGTGAAATATTATTACATTTTAAAATAACTGTTTTATATTGTAATATATTTTAAAATGTAATTTATTCCTGTGATCAAAGCTGAATTTTCAGCATCATTACTCCACTCTTCAGTGTCACATGATCCTTCAGAAATCATTCTAATATGCTGATTTATTATCAGTGTTGTGCTGCTTAATATTTTTGGATTACCTGTGATACTTTTTCAGGATTCTTTGATGAATAAAAAGTTAAAAAAGAATATCATTTATTTAAAATAGAAATCTTTTGTAGCAATATACACTACCATTCAAAAGTATGGGGTCAGAAATTTGTTTTCTTTCTTTTTTTGAGAGAGAGAAATTAATATTTTTATTCAGCAAGGATGTGTTAAATTGATAAAAAAGTGATAGTAAAGACTTATATTGTTAGAAAATATTTATATTTTGAATAAATGCTGTTCTTTTTAACTTTTTATTCAAAAAGTATCAAATCAGCATATTAGAATGATTTCTGTATATATATATATATATACACACATATATATATTTATTATTTATACACACATATATATATTTTATATAGTTGTGTGTGTATATATACATTGTACATTTATTTATTTATTTATTTATTTATTGTACAATTGTATATATACAAATATATATAAAATAAATTTAAAATAAAACACACACACATATATATATATATAATTATAATATATGTATATTATATATATAAATATAATATATATATATATATATATATATATATATATATATATATATATATATATATTATATATTGTACAATTGTATATATACATGAATATATATATAAATTGACTATATATATATATATATATATTATATATATATAATATATATATATATATATATATATATAATGTCAAACCAAAATTATTCAGACTCCTTGAACATTTCATTAATTTCATTAATACAGTTTATTCACTATAGTTTAAAAAATTTTAATAAAATATGTCAAGATCTCAGAGTTACTCTGTGTCAGAAAAAATAATCTTAATTATGTCAGATAACACTTAAGCAAAACATGGTCAGGTCAAAGTGTCTGAATATTTTTTTGTTTCCAAATTTTTTTATCAGTTTTACTGGTAGTCCACTGTATGAAGAATTTTTGGGTATAATATGTCACAGTTTTATTTTTATTTTGCTATCATCACAATCAATAGTGTCCTGCATCCACTAGTAAAAATATATCAAAAATATCAAAAATATGAATAATTTTTTGTTTTGACTGTATTTATATAATAATATTATTATTATTATTATAATATATAAATATTTTTTGTCACATATTTTGATCACTAAATCATTCCCAGATCTCCATTTGAGTTTTCATCCTTTCACTGTTATTCTAAAATGTAGAAATGGAAATGAGCAGTTGTTGGTCTGTATGCATTTTGTGATTTACACAGTGATTAAGTCACATCATAATGCCGGTCTCTGGTTCAGACACTAATGCAACCAAAATTATTCCTGTTTTGGGAGAATCGGTCTTGCGTAACTACAGCAGCAGATTATAGGATGTTCGTCCTCAGTGACTCTGTGTGTGTGAGTGATGGTGGGCTGCGAGCGATGTGTGCCAGATGTTTCTCTCTCAGAGCTTCTAATACTCATTCTGCTTTAATCTCAAAGCAGCACTAACACAGTCGATCAACAGAGGCCGGATCACAACGACGGCTTCCCGGAATCTCTCTATCTCTAAAGAGATAATCATCATTAATGCAAATGCCTCCAATCCTTCTCCCGCTGTGTGCGCAGTGAGATTGGAAATTAAAATGATCAACTGTTTCAGTCTTTATTTAGCAGTCAGAGCTGTAGTTGCTGTTTTAAAACGTGTGTTTATATTTTACAAATTCATTACACACAGACGGGAATGTTTTCCGGCTCTGTTCCGAAACCTACTGAGCTGCCACTAGGTGTCTTAAGGTATCTTCTTTTTGCTAAAATCTAATGCAGCATCACATGCATGCTTCACAGAAGGTTGTCCCAGAATGCATTGTGACAAAATCCATTTAAAAAACATATATTTATTTTTTTATATCTACATTGTGTTCCAAATTATTATGCAAGTGACATATCAGTAGGATTTCAGTACAATAAGCATTCAGATTTTAGTTTTCCTAAGAAAGTGTTTTTGTTTGTTTATCCATGTCTTTTTAGATAACTGGTATCAATCTCAGACAAAATAATTTGCCAGGTGTACTTAGGTAAATGGAAACCCTACTTAGAGGTTGTTCCACATTATTAAGCAAGTCACAGTTCTCATGCAATATGAGGAGGAAGAAAGATCTTTCTGAAGATGAAAAGCATGAAATGGTGCAATGTTGTGCAAAAGGCATGAAAACAACTAATATTGTGTGAAACTGAATGGAGATTATTGAATTATCATAAGATTTGTGAGTGATTTAGAGCACAGCAGAACTCGGTCAGATAAAGGCTTATTAATGAAAGTTTTGTCAAACAAGTTAATTCAGTTTCTCTTTGTGAGGTTTGGTTAGTGGTGGCTGAAATGCATCTTTACGCACAACTGCCAGCCTGCATAGAGAGCTTCTTGAGACTCCAGAGACACCAGCAGCTTCAAATACCTGTTTGCTGCTCAACACTGGCTTTTTTATAGCTGCCCTTTTAATACAATTAATTTTTTTGACAGGAACTTTCCTTAATAAGCCTTTATCTGATCGAGTTCTGCTGCAGTGTTAATTTCGTTAACGAAAACTATGACGAAAAAAATGTTCGTTGACGACCTTTTTTTCCATGACTAAGACGAGACGATGAGAGACGACACCAATTTCATTTAACGATAACGTGACTAATACTACACGTGCAATATCGTTGACGGAAAAAGACGAGACTGACTGAAATGTGGCTAAAAGACTAAACACTTGACCAAAATCACTCTTTTGAAATCACTTTTTGTTTTTGTCGAATAAAAGATACAAAACATACTGTCAGACTGTCTTTACGAGCGGTCATGCTTACGGTTGCCACATTTCCAGAATTTAAACCCCCATCGTTACCATCGTTTCTTACTCCTCATATTGCGTGAGAACTGTGACTTGCTTAAAGGTGCCCTCGAATGAAAAATTGAATTTACCTTGGCATAGTTAAATAACAAGAGTTCAGTACATGGAAATGACATACAGTGAGTCTCAAACTCCATTGTTTCCTCCTTCTTATATAAATCTCATTTGTTTAAAAGACCTCCGAAGAACAGGCGAATCTCAACATAACACCGACTGTTACGTAACAGTCGGGATCATTAATATGTACGCCCCCAATATTTGCATATGCCAGCTCATGTTCAAGGCATTACACAAGGGCAGCCAGTAACGTCTGGATCTGTGCACAGCTGAATCATCAGACTAGGTAAGCAAGCAAGAACAATAGGGAAAAATGGCAGATGGAGCGATAATAACTGACATGATCCATGATATCATGATATTTTAGTGATTTGTAAATTGTCTTTCTAAATGTTTCGTTAGCATGTTGCTAATGTACTGTTAAATGTAGTTAAAGTTACCATCGTTTCTTACTGTATTCACGGAGACAAGAGCCGTCGCTATTTTCATTATTAAACACTTGCAGTCTGTATAATGCATAAACACAACTTCATTCTTTATAAATCTCTCCAACAGTGTAGCATTAGCCGTTAGCCACGGAGCACAGCCTCAAATTCATTCAGAATCAAATGTAAACAATATAACAGTATACAATACTCACATAATCCGACGCATGCATGCCGCATGCATGACGAACACTTTGTAAAGATCCATTTGAGGGTTATATTAGCTGTGTAAACTTTGTTTATGCACTGTTCAAGGCAAGCGCAAGCTCCGTGGGCGTGGGAGGAGGAGAATAAAGGGCCAGTAGCCCTGAATCGGCTCATTTATAATGATGCCCCAAAATAGGCAGTTAAAAAAAATGAATTAAAAAAAATCTATGGGGTATTTTGAGCTAAAACTTCACAGACACATTCAGGGGACACCTTAGACTTATATTACATCTTTTTAAAAAAAGTTCTAGGGCACCTTTAATAATGTGGAACAACCTCTAAGTAGGGTTTCCATTTACCCAAGTAGACCTGGAAAATTATTTTGTCTGAGATTGATACCAGTTATCTAAAAAGACTTTCTTAGAAAAACTAAAATCTGAATTTTTATTGTGCTGAAATCCTACTGATATGTCACTTGCATAATAATTTGGAACACAGTGTATGCATATGTAAGAATTTTTTTTTTTTTAGAAAAATTAATACTTATATCCTGCAAGGATGCATTAAATTGATAAAAAATTACAGTAAAGACATTTATAATGTTACAAAATTTTGAAACGTTTGAAATGTCCTGTGCACTCATGTCTCATCGTTTTGTGGGTTTTTCAGCATCTTATTCTGTTGCAGTTTTAAAACTTTTTTTTGTATCCAAAAAAAATGGTCAATCTGTTTTTGAATGCAGAAATGTGATGACTAAAGGTGTGACACGATAGATATATAATATGCCACCACTATGTTTACATTACGCCTCCACTGTTGTTTTGCTATTTATAGAAATAAAATCAATTTAATTCAATTGGATAACGGTCGCTTCAATCACATCCAGCTCATCCAACACAAGCTGCAGAGTCGTACGTAGTGCAGCAGGAATCAGAGTTCACTGATCACATGAGATGACTGACAAGACCATGGCGGAGGATTCGTTGCACAACAGAGCCTAAGCATCTGACAAATGTCTGATCATACAGAATGTGCGCTCAACACAGCCGCTCCCTATTCACGTAGTACGTGCAATCGCGAAATAGAAAGCGAAAGTAAAACGCGAGCGTGCATTCAAACACGATTTTAATACCCCACATTTTGGAAGCGGCTCCCTGATGCATGCAAATATCTCCCAATATGAAAACTATCTTAGGCTGGGCTGTGTAGTTGTAACCATTTCTCAGCTCTCTATCATGCTTGAAGAAAAACTGGATCTCTATTTTCACTTTGAATATTAAAAGAGCACTTCGATTATGGATGCACGACTAAGAGACTAAGAGAAACTGTGTTATTCATTTTTATTTATACTGTTTTTTATTTCTATGATCAATGTGGAAAGGAGTTCAGTTAGGAGGTCAAAAGTTGTAGAAGCTCATAAATCATGTACAGTAAGATCTGAAGAGACTCATGACGTCAGTTGAGTGTGGCAAAACCTTTTACAGTGCTTGAGTATTGTTGTCTTTCAATGCATATGATAATTCATACTCAGAAAGTAGAACTGAAATGACGTTCATTACAAGATGATCAGTTAAACCATTTCAAATGCACCTGCAGACTATTTTTATAGTCATGTATTTCATCATTGAGGATTTCTTAGAAATACTGTGTAAAAATCTCATCTCGTCTCGTGAACTAACTGTCTTGTCACACCCTCTCTGTCTTCCTCCTGCAGGAGTGTCATAAACCCCAACAGAAGTCATCCGTGAAGCCTTGTCGCTCATTTCCCGTCGGGTGAGGAGGGCGTCTGCCCATGCACACGCACAGCACACCATGGGAAGCTCCCCGGAGGTGCTGTCCTGGACATCTTGTCCCAGCCTGCTGGTGGGGAAGCTGAAGGAAGAGCTCAAGCTCACGGTCGTCGGAGACTCGATGAAGAAAACCAGCAACAACGTTTCTCCTCAGGCGCTGCCGCCACTGCCGCCTCCTCCGCCGCAGATCATCACAGACCTCGCTCCGCCCACCACGCTTCCCATGCCGCTCCAGCAGCTGCAGCTTCCCTGTAGGGACGACGAGCCGGGTGGCACCAGCCCGCCGTGCACCGCCCTCAGTGAGGACTCCACGCGGGAGCAGGGACACTTCGAAAACAGCGTGCTGCAGCTGCAGGAGCACGAGGAGGCCGAGTCGCCGGGATCTTGTGGTCAGGGAGGCTGCGGAAGCGGCGGAGAGGAGAAGAACGATGAGGGCGGCTGTCCGATGGAGCAAGGCGGGGACGACACGCACCACCACCCACATGATGACATCAAACTGCACTTTCATAGAGCCGGGACGGGGAGCGGTGGATTCTTGGAGGGGCTGTTTGGATGTTTGAGACCTGTGTGGAATATCATCGGGAAGACGTACTCGACTGAGTACAAACTTCAGCAGCAAGGTTAGTGACGAGTACAGTCAGGGTGGTGGGGCCAGTGAAAATTTTCTTTTGATGGTCTTTGATTTGTGTACTGTATTCACGGTGCCTTCTGATTGGTCAGTAGATATGTGGGAGGTGCCGTTTGAGGAGATATCTGAGCTGCAGTGGCTGGGAAGCGGAGCTCAAGGCGCCGTGTTCCTCGGAAAGTTCCACTCCGAAGAGGTCGCCATCAAGAAAGTCCGCGAGCAGAAGGAGACTGATATCAAACACCTCCGCAAGCTGAAGCACCCCAACATCATCAGCTTCAAGTACGTCACAGTGTCTTTATACTGCAAGCAGGAGGACCAGATAGTTGCAATAAATGCTTAGTTTTGAATTCAGGGGCCGGATCCACAAAAAAAAATTCTTCAAAAAAAAGTTCAAATTGACTTCTTAAAGGATTTGTTCACTTAAGAATTAAAATTTCCTGATAATTTACTCACCCCCATGTTATCCAAGATGTTTGTGTCTTTCTTTCTTTAGTTAAAAAGAAATGAAGGTTTTTGAGGGGAAAATCTCCATATAGTGGACTTCACTGGGGTTCAACGGGTTGAAGGTCCAAATGTCAGTTTCAGTGCAGCTTCAAAGAGCTCTACATGATCCCAGACGAGGAATAAGAGTTTTATCTAAAGAAACCATCGCCATTTTCTAAAAAAAACACTTTTCTTGTACTGCTCTGTGATGCGCCACGCATTACGTAATCACGTTGGAAAGGTCACGCGTGACGTAAGCGTAAGTACTGAGCAAGTGTCTACAAAGCCTACGTCACACGTGACCTTTCGTTTCTCTAGATAAGACTCTTATTCCTCGTCTGGGATCATGTAGAGCTCTTTGAAGCTGCACTGAAACTGACATTTGGACCTTCAACCCGTTGAACCCCAGTGAAGTCCCCTATATAGAGAAAAATCCTGGAATGTTTTCCTCAAAAACCTTCATTTCTTTTAGACTGAAAATAAAGAAAGACATGAACATCTTTGATGACATGGGGGAGAGTAAATTATCATGAAATTTTAATTCTGAAGTGAACTAATACTTTAAAGTGGACCTTCTTGGAAATAATCTAAAGAAATTTAAGAATATTTTCATGAATCCGGCCTCAGTGTGTTTGACAGTGCAGTGAACGCAACTGAAACGTGTGGTGTTGTCTCTTAGGGGTGTGTGCACGCAGGCCCCATGTTACTGCATCATCATGGAGTATTGTGCACAAGGGCAGCTGTACGAGGTTCTCAGGGCTGGTCGTAAGATCACACCACGGCTGCTGGTTGACTGGGCTTCAGGGATCGCCAGTGGCATGAACTACCTGCACCTCCACAAGATCATCCACAGAGACCTCAAGTCACCAAAGTGAGTCTCAGTTCAGACTCTTTCATCATAATGAATTGGTCACAAATCAGTCTCAGACTTGTTACTGGTTAATTCTTCTAAAGTACTAAAGAGTAGTTAATAAAACTATTAAGAAATATGAATGGTTGAAATTATAACCAGAACGGTTGAATTTTATTGATTCCCATCCATAGATTTAATGTGTGTAAGTGCAACATTTTCCACATTGCCATTCGATCATCTCTGAGTGTGTGTTTTCAATTGCAGTGTGCTAGTCACTCAAAATGACGGCGTGAAGATTTCAGACTTTGGAACATCTAAAGAGCTCAGTGACAAGAGTATGAAGATGTCCTTTGCGGGTACGGTGGCCTGGATGGCCCCTGAAGTGATCCGGAATGAGCCGGTGTCGGAGAAAGTAGACATCTGGTGAGTGTGAACTAATGCAGTGACGTTCAGTCATGTTTGAGTGTGATTTATGTCACTTCATGGGACCAAAATTGACAGTAAAGACATTTATAATGTTACAAAAAGTTATTTTCCAAATAAATGCTGTTCTTTTCAACTTTCTATTCATCCTGGAAACTAAAACGTATCACGAGTTTCAAAAAATATAAGGCTGTTTGCAACAGAATCAGAAATGTTTCTTGAGCAGCAAATCAGCATATTAGAATGATTTCTGAAGGATCATGTGACACTGAAGACTAGAGTAATGATGCTGGAAATTCAGCTTTAGTCACAGGAATAAATTGCATTTTACAATATATTCACATAGAAAACACTTATTTGAAATTGTGATCGTCACGGGTGGTTGCAGGCAGGTAGACGAAGAAGACGAATATAATACGAAGGTTTAATGAAGAATATACACTGAATACACAGCCTGGGCAACACACAACACACACTAACTGTAACGTATATCGGACAAGGAGTGCAGGAGAATGAACAACTTAAGTCTTGAAAAACAAAGACAATTTGACATTCGTCGTAGGAGATCTTCTGACACTGCCAGAATTTCGTCCGAGGTAAGATTTGATCGCAACGGTCATTAATTGGCTGTCCGTGAACGTGTCAAACTAGCAATCAAAGACTATAGATTTTAGCCTAAGATTATAGGAATCTTTTAGGATTCTCAAAATTTGTCTCAGATGCCTTTAAGTTGTGAATACAAACGAGGATAATTAATAGAACACAGCTGACACATATGAACTAATAATGACTGAAACCCAGGACACGTGATTAAAGAAAACAAACTGAAAGTCCATGAAAACAAAAACTAACAGAACATAACGGTGACATCACACCCCCCTCCGGCAAGGCGCGACCTCGCACCATAACGGAACAACAGAGGGAGGGCCGGAGGGGGCTTTGGAGGTGGACAAGGTGATGGTGAGAGGCAGGCGTGGAGGGATGATGGCAGGATGTGGAGAAGGGATGGAGATGGTAGGACGATGAGACCCTGGCAGCGACAATGGTGGTTGGCTGATGGCACAGACCCAGAGCTTTCCAGTGCCGAAAGCCCATGGCGGAGACGAGGGACGGAGTAGCCAAGATGTTGCTGGCTTGGCTGACGACATCTGACTTGGCTGACAGAGCTGGTGGATTCGCAGGCGCAGACCGAGGGTCGAGGGAGCTGAGCGA
This sequence comes from Culter alburnus, assembly GCA_028476615.1. Lineage (NCBI taxonomy): Eukaryota > Metazoa > Chordata > Actinopteri > Cypriniformes > Xenocyprididae > Culter > Culter alburnus. Next base: position 1,207,673 of record JAOTNS010003934.1, on the reverse strand, counting down.
CATCGCTGGTGCAGGAGACCCAGGCAATGTCGCGGCAAAGACCGTCATAGGTGGAGCCGGTGGAGCCAGAGTACCCGAGGGCTGGGGCGACGACGGTGTGAGCAGAGGTGATACCGAAGGGGAGGAGGAAGCTACTGCAGCCCGAAGGGGTGGAGGGACGAAGCGCAGCGGCCATAAGTCCATGGCGGAAGTGGTGTGACGACTGTCCAAGGCGGAGCCGGTGGGACGAGGGAACCCGGAAAGCCACTAGACTCATACCCCTTTTCCACTAAGTCAGTTTGAGTGCTGGTTTGGAGCCAGAGCCTAGTTTCAAATCAGTTCTTTGTCTTTCGACACCCAAAGCTCTAAACCAGGAAAAGTGGTTCATAAGTAGCACCAAAACATTGCTGGTTTAGAAGTAAGAACCGCTTGCATCAGGGGCGGGGTTACCGTGACCAACAAGAAACTTGTGACCACCATTTTTGAAATAGCAGCTCGATAATCTCCGTCTATACAAATTACGGCAAGCCGTGTTTGGATGCCGATGTAGGTTCGCAAAGCCATGAGCATCAATAGTAACAAAACGTCTGGCATTGTTGATGGAAGGCTTGTTCGAGCTGTGCGGACCGATCGGCATGTGACATCGGAGTGCCGCGGGAGCCTTTGTAGAGCATACGACTCCTTTTGGATTGCTCTCGCGGTGCTTTGATGTCATGCGCCGATCTGTCTGCGAGAAGACGATGCATCTCGAACAAGCTTGGTGTGTTTGTGTTTGGCGCTGCTGTGAAAGATGAGACGTATACAGTGACGTAAGACCTGGCTCTGTGCTGGTTCTATAGCCCGTGGAAAGGCAAACCGGTTCTTGGAAGGCTCGTCAGTTCAACCAACTCCGAACTAGCAATAGCACTAGCTCTGAACTAGCACCCGGTTCGTGCATGGTGGAAAAGGGGTAATGAGAGTCTCTGGTGGAGCCGAAGGTGGGAGGAGCCGATAGGTCGACGGACCGAGATAGAATGAAGGGATCCGAGGCCGGAGGTGGAGCTGAAGGATCCTCCTGGATAGGCGCTGATGGTGGTTGCTCAACGTCATTGCAGAGATGGCGCAGGGCTGCAAGCATCCGGCAGCGATGGGACTGGTGGCGATGAAAAAAGACTTGAGAGGATAAAGGTAATCATGACACATTTCACACAGGATAGAGCAAGAAATAATTCCCAGTTCTCACATTTCTCTTTGTATCATACAGATGAATTAGATATCGGGTGGGATAGGGTGGGAGTTGACAAGTCCCCTTCAGCCAGTCCTCCGTTTCAGTTCCCTCGGCCGCTGGTGTCTCGGGCTCACACCCTTGGTCAGATCCTCGCTGGGGCACTGCTTCCGGGGCAATGGCAAGCTCTGTTCCCCATTCCTCGGGCTCTGGCTCACTCGTCGTGGAAGGTGGTGCCGCTCAGTCTGCAGGGGGCCCGGCTCACGTGACTTCTCCACGCTTGCTGGTGGTGAAACGGGCTCTGGCAGTGTTCTGAACACTCTCCAGTCACCTGATGACGGTCTCTCTCCAGTTCAGTCCTGTGGTGTCTGGGAGGTCGATAGGTTGGTGGAAAGTTGTCCTGATCCAGAACAAGGTCTAATGAGTCTTGTCATCAAATGGGCTGGTGATGGCAAGACGACAAAAATGAACAGAAAAAATTGGTGCTCTCCTGATCCATGACGACAAACTTGGCCCGGTCGTGCATTTCGGGTGGTCCGATCTTCTGTCACGGGTGGTTGCAGGCAGGTAGACAAAGAAGACGAATATAATTCCAATATGAAGGTTTAATGAAGAATATACACAGAATAAGCACAGTAGTGAATACTAACGAGGATAATTAATAGAACACAGCTGACACATATGAACTAATAATGACGGAAACCCAGGACATGTGATGAATGAAAACAAACTGAAAGTCCATGAAGACAGAAACTAGCAGAACATAACGGTGACTAATAATATTTCACAATTTTTTACTGTGTTTTTGATCAACTAAATGCCTTGGTGAGCAGGAGAGACTTCTTCCAAAGACATTAAAAATTCTCACCAACCACAAGCTTCAGAAGGGTGTGAATGTAGTGCCTGTAAAAGCTGATTTGTGTGTGTTTGCAGGTCATTTGGTGTGGTGCTATGGGAGCTGCTGACCGGTGAGATCCCCTATAAGGACGTGGACTCCTCCGCCATTATCTGGGGCGTCGGGAGTAACAGCCTCCATCTGCCTGTGCCGTCCACGTGTCCCGACGGCTTCAAGATCCTTATGAAACAGACCTGGTGAGACTCCATGTCATCAAGTAGTTGAACACGTGAAATCTGAAGTTTTTATCTTTGATGTAGTTTTAAAAGCTTGGAGTTTGATTCAGTCTATCTTGTTAGGGTGTTCTGGGTGTTGCAAAGATAGATTTCTGACCACAGAATGCTGTGATTGACCAATCATAATCAAGTATTTTTGAGTGTTCTGTAAAACAAGGCTTTATTGGTTGGTTGAGATGGTGTTGTTCTTATTCCTGCAGGCAAGGTAAACCCAGAAACCGTCCGTCCTTCAGGCAGATCCTTCTACATCTAGATATCGCCTCTGCTGATGTGCTCGGGACGCCACAGGAGACCTACTTCAAATCTCAGGTGAGGAAATCTTGATGTCCCCTTACAGTAGTCCATCCAGAAAGAGCCATTGTGTCATTCAGAGGTCTTCAGTAATGGAGAAGGGCAAAAGAAACATGAAGTTTTTTTCTAATTATTTCTTATCGACTAAAATTGTAAATTGGTTGCAACAACAAACATGCAGCGTGAAAATGGTTGTGTGATACATGAACAAATGACTCTTGAGTCAGTTCTCTGTAATAATAGAAAAAAGAGTAAAAGGAATTATAATACAGTATAAGATAGTGAGTTGTGTTTGTTATTTAATAAAAAATAAAAAAACAAAAAAAAAAAAAAAACAAAACAAAAACAAAAAAAAAAAAAAAAACAATCAAAATCAACACAACAAAAAAAAAAAAAAAAAAAAAAAAAAAAAAAAAAAGAAAAAAAAAAAAAAACAAACAAAAAAAAAAAAAAACAAAAAAAAAAAAAAAAAAAAAAAAAAAAACAAAAACAAAACGAAACAAAAAAAAAAAAAAAAAGAAAAAAAACAAACCCAAACACCAAAAAAAAAAAAAAAAAACAAAAAAAAATAACAAACAAAAAAAAAAAAAAAAACAAACCAAAAAAAAACAAAATAAAACACAAGACAAAAAAAAAAAAAAAAAGCAACACAAAAAACACCATAACCAACAAACAAACACACAAAAAGACAAACAAACAAAAATCAAAAACAACCAAATACACAAAAATAACAAAAAACAACAACCCACCCAAAAAAAGAAAAAACAAAAAAAACACACAACCAAACAACACCAAAAACACAAAAAAAAACAAAACACAAAAACAATTTCCCACAAAACCAGAAAACAAAAAAAAAAAAAACCAACAATAGCACCAACAAACAAACCAAAAGCAATACCAAAAACAACACACCAAAAAAACCACAAAAACTCCACAAACCAAAAAAAACACTAAAAACCCACCCACAAAAAAAAAACAAAAAAAATAAAAAAAAAACAGAAACAACACAAACATAACAACACAACAAAAAAAAACCAAAAAAAAAACACAACAAAAAAACCCACAGAAACACAACAAAACAAACACAACAAAAACAAAAAACCACCAATACAACCAACAAACACACAACCACAAAAAAAAAAAACAAAAAAAAACAAGGAAACCAAACCCCCCCCCCACCAAAAACACAAACACACAACCCCCCCCAAACAACCCCCAAAAAAAAACACAAACCCATCCCAAACACCCCAAAAAAAAAACCCCAAACACACACCAGCAAACCCCACAATAACCCCACACCAAAAAAGAACCCCCCCAACAACAATAACCAAAAACAAACAAAAAAACCAACCCCACAACCCACAAAAGAAACCCACAAAAAACAACCCCCCCACCAACCCCACCAACAAAACCAACCAACCACAAACAACAAACAAACCCCAAAAAAAAACCCCACCCCACACCCAAAAAAAACAAATAACACCCAAAACCAACCCACACAAAAACAACACCAACCCAACAAAAAAAAAAAACAAACAAAACCAACACCCCCCCCCCCAACACACCCCCCAAAAAAAAAACCCAACAACTCCCAAAAACAACCAAACACCCCACAAAAACACCCAACAACCCACAACCCCCCACCACACCCAACCCAAACAAAACCCCCCACCCCCCACACCCCACCACCCCCCCCCCCCCCCCCCCCTCCCCCCCCCCCCCCCCCCCCCCCCCCCCCCCCCCCCCCCCCCCCCCCCCCCCCCCCCCCCCCAACCAACACCACCCACCCCCCACACCCAACCCCCACACCCCCCCCCCCCCACCCCCCCCCCCCCCCCTCCCCCCCCACCAGCCCCCCCCCCCCCCCCACCCCCCCACCAAACCTCCCACCACACCACCTCCCCCCCCAACAAAAACCCAAAAACCCCCCCACCACCACACAACATCCCCCCCCAAACCAACCACCCCCCCCCACACAAACCCCCCGGCACCCCCCCCCAAACACAACCCCCCCCCCCCCCCCCCCCCCCCCCCCCCCCCCCAAACACCCCCCCCCCCTCCCCCCCCCACAACACCCCCCCCCACACCCCCCCCCCCACCCCCACCCCCCCCCCCCTACCCCCCCCCCCCCCCCCCCTCCCCCCACCCCCCCCCCCCCCCCCCCCCCCCCCCCCCCCCCCCCCCCCCCCCCCCCCCCCCCCCCCCCCCCCCCCCCCCCCACCCCCCCCCCCCCCCCCCCACCCCCCCCACCCCCTCCCCCCCCCCCCCCCCCCCCCCCCCCCCCCCCCCCCCCCCCCCCCCCCCCCCCCCCCCCCACCCCCCCCCCCCCCCCCCCCCCCCGCCACCCCCCCCCCCCCCCCCCCCCCCCCCCCCCCCCCCCCCCTCCCCTCCCCCCCCTCCCCCCCCCCCCCCCCCCCCCCCCCCCCACCCCCCCCCCCCCCCCCCCCCCCCCCCCCCCCCACCCCCCCCCCCCCCCACCCCCCCCCCCCCCCCCCCCCAAACACCCCCCCCCCCCCCCCCCCCCCCCCCCCCCCCCCCCCCCCCCCCCCCCCCCCCCCCCCCCCCCCCCCCCCCCCCCCCCCCCCCCCCCCCCCCCCCCCCCCCCCCCCCCCCCCCCCCCCCCCCCCCCACCCCCCCCCCCCCCCCCCCCCCCCCCCCCCCCCCCCCCCCCCCCCCCCCCCACCCCCCTCCCCCCCCCCCCCCCCCCCCCCCCCCCCCCCCCCCCCCCCCCCCCCCCCCCCCCTCCCCCCCCCCCCCCCCCCCCCCCCCCCCCCCCCCCCCCCCCCCCCCCCTCCCCCCCCACCCCCCCCCCCCCCCCCCCCCCCCCCCCACCCCCCACCCCCCCCCCCCCCCCCCCCACCGCCCCCCCCCCCCCCCCAAACACCCCCCCCCACCCCACACCACACCCCCCCCCCCCCACACACACCCAATTCTTTTTTTGAACACTCCCCACCACCCCCCCCCCCCCAAACCCCCCCCACCCCAAACAAAAAGTACTAAAAGAGAGAGGACCATATCAATAAGTAAATATTTTTATTCATCTTTTATTTTATATATTCTGTTTTCATTTCATTTTAGTTTAATTTACGGGCTTTTGTCATTAAATTAAATAATAAATAATGGATAAACAAAAAAAATTCTTTCAATTTAAAATGAAAAGAAATAATTACAAATTAATTATATAAAGTTATTAAAATATATGAATTATTAAAAAATTAATATCAATATCAATAAAAAAATAAATAATGATATAAATGAAACATTAATGAAATGTGAATAATTATTATTAATTAAAATAAAATATCATAATATAATAAATATTATTTATAAAAAATAAAATAATATTCTTAAAATGAAAAGCTCATAATTAATAAAAATTAAAGTAATAAATTAAATAAATTAATAATTCTAAATTATTCATTAATAATGTTTTTAAAAATACATAAAAAAAAATGTAAAATAAAAAGTCAAAATAAAACACTTTATTTATTTGTTTACCTGCATATCATGTGAAAATTACCCAACATTAGAGAACTGTGAACATGCAAATGTTTAATTTATTATTTTTATTTATTTTTTCATAAAAATAATTGTGAAATAAAAGCAATCAATATAAAATTGTATTTTTAATCATCTTTTATTTTTATATTTTCTGTTTTTTCATTTGTTTAATTTATGTACTTTTGACATTTTTGTTTTCTTTTTAAAATAAATTTGTGTTTTTAGTTCTTAAAACTTATTTCATTTAGTTGCCAAGTCAGCATTTCTAATTTAAGTTTTTCATTTTATGTTTTTTTTTTTTTTAATCTAATATTTATATTTTATTTTAGCTTAATTTTTTTATGTTGTAGTTAACAATAACAACACTGTCTGTGACAGGCGAATTGGAGAGAAGAGGTGAAGAAGCATTTCGAGAAGATCAAGAGCGAAGGCACCTGCATCCATCGACTCGACGAGGAGCTCATTCGACGCAGACGAGACGAGCTGCGGTGAGAGAGACGAGAGAGAACAGACCTCATGCCATCACTGTGTGTCTCTCTCCATTCTCACTGTCTCTGTGTCTTTCAGACATGCTCTGGACATCCGAGAGCATTACGAGAGGAAACTGGAGCGTGCCAATAATCTGTACATGGAGCTCAGCGCTATCATGCTACAGCTGGAGGTGCGGGAGAAAGAGCTGCTCAAGTAAGTTCTCAAACGTTCTTCATTACTCCTCATATTCTGCAGTATATGGTAGTTCTGAACGCTTTTCCAATGCCGTTTGTGCTGTGTGCATCTCTCTCTCTGCTTATCGGCATGAAATTATTAATGAAAGGCTGTAATGAGTCTGAACTTTGACACCGTCTGTGCCTGAACGCAGACGTCTCTCTGAAACTCTAATTAAATCTAATCTGCTTAAACCTCGACCCGGCTCGTGCAGTTCATGCCAGAATTTTCATGACCCACATTTTCACTGAACGAGCACACGGTGATCTTACTTCTGCTTTTACTACTACAAATCTGGTTTGGTTGAGATCTGAACGTTTCCCATGTGTTCCTGCAGGAGGGAGCAGGCTGTGGAGAAGAAGTACCCCGGCACGTACAAACGGCACCTGGTGCGGCCCATTGTGCGGCCCAACGCTGTTGAGAAGCTCATCAAGAAAAAGAGTGGCATGAACCATAAACCTGGGACACAGCAGCCGAAGAGGTGAGCGATCCGTGAAGACTTGTGTTTATATCATATGCTTGAGGTTCACAAACTGGTGTTCACGACCCCTGGGGGTTCAAGAGGGAACTGCAGGAGTTGATGAAAAGAGAATAATTCATTAAAAATAAAGTAAATAAATTAATGATTAAATTAAATAATAAATCATACAAAAAAAAAAAATGATTAAAAATGATTAAAATGAATTAAATAAAGTTATTAAAATACATGAATAATTTATTAAAAATAATAAATATCAATAATAAAAATATATTTAAAAAAAATAATAAAATCATTAAAATAATAAATATACCTAATAAAAAATATTTATAAAAAATCGAAAGTTCATTATTAATAAAATAAAGTAAATAAATTAATAATAATAAATTATTTATTTAATAATTGTTTTAAAAAAATACATAATAAAAAAATACTTACTAAAAAAAAATTAATATTTTATTTATCTGCATGTCATGTGAACATTAACCAATATTAGAGAACCTTGGATATGCATGTTTTTAATGTTTAATTAAAAATTTTTAAAAAAAAATAAAAATAAATATAAATGAAACATTAATGTAAAGTGAATAATTAATAAAAAATTAAATTAACTAAAATAAAAATCATTAAAATAATAAAATAATAAATAATATAAATAAATCTTAAAATGAAAAGCGTATAATAATAAAAAATTAAAATAAGTAAATTAAATAAATTAATAGTTAATAATTGTTTAATCATTTGTTTTTGTGCATCATGTGAACATTAACTAACATTAGGGACTCCTAAACGGGTCACGATCCCTAGGGGTTCATGAGGGAACTGCAGGGGGTTCGTGAGTTGATGAAAAGTGAATAATTCATTTTAATTAATAAAGTAAATAATTAATAATTATTTAAAGGTGAGGTGGAGTTTCAATTAAATTAAATTAAATTAAATTAAATTAAATTAAATGAATAATTATTTAAAAAAGAATAATAATAAAATAATTAAAAATAATATATAATATATATATATATATATAAATATATATATTATATATATATATATATATATATATATATATATATATAAAATGAAATATATCTAAAAAAAAAATATATAATGAAACAATGTAGTGAATAATTAACAAAAATCAAAAAGCATTAAAATAATAATATAAATAATAAAAAAAATTATAAAAATAATCATCTTAAAATGAAATTATATACAATTATATAATAATTGTAAATTATTTAGTTAATAATTGATTTAAAAATAAAAAATGAAAATAAAGTCGAAATAAATACTTACTAAAAAAAGATTAAATATTTTGTTTATCCTCATGTCATGTGAACATTAACCAACATTAGAGAACCATGAAGATGCTTGTTTTTAATGTGTTTAATTAAAATTAATAATAATAAAAATTATTTAAAAATAAAAGCAATCAATATAAAACACTTCAAAGTGGTTTGACTGTAAAAAAATTCCTGGTTTAAGTGATATCATGTGAGCCAGACGCCGTTTTACTGAAATGAGTGTGAAAAAAAAAAAAAAAAAAAAAAAAAAAAATCTGCTCTCAAAGATCTCATTTGATTAATGTCTCTTTTTATTTGTAATACTTTTCTGTGAATATGCAAACATGGTTGGGTAATTTGTAGTTAATGTCAGCGATACTCTGCCAAATGAAATGGTATCCGTCATGAATTCTTCATAAGCTCATTAACCTTGTGCATGTGATCTCCTGCAGACCTGATCTGCTGCGCTCCGATGGCATTCCCAGCGTCGAGCCTCTTCCTGCTCCGTCACCACTGTCAGGAAGCCCAAAAGTGTCCACCCCGCCTGGAAAAACCCGGTACCGCAGTAAACCTCGTCACCGGAGGGCAAACAGCAAGGGCAGCCACAATGATTTCCTGGGTGCGCTGAAGCCCAATTCGGGTCCCTCAGAAGAACAGCAACCCTTACAGGAGCAAAGTTACCATCCCCACCATCATCACCCTCCACCCGAGGGTCCCCTCATCCCGCTGAAGAACCGTGAGAACGCCGTGGCCACGTGTGCCAACAACCTGCGCTACTTCGGCCCAGCTGCCGCCCTCCGCAGCCCGCAGACAGACCACCTTCAACGGAGGCTGTCCGGCTCCAGTCCCGATCTCATTTCCACTGCGGTGGATGCAGATTCCCGCCACCGCAGGTCCTCCATACCTCCAGCCGTCGGCTCCGGTCCCGGGCCACTTTGCCCCTGCTGCCAGGCGCATCCATTCCCCGGCTGCATGCACTGCCAGGAGATGCCGTCCGCTCCCAGCCACCCCCAACTCCCACATTACTCGCTGCTGAGCACGTGCGAGGGAACGCCGCCCGCCGCCAAGAGGACACTGGAGCCGACGGCAGAGGGTGAAGCTCAAGGAAAGGGAGAGCAGCCGGAGCAGAGATCCCCGAGAGGAAGTTTACTGCACACGCTCAGACCTCTCAGAAATGTAAGTCAGAGCCAAAAGTGGCATTTATTATGGAAGCTTGTTTCCGCCACTAAATGAAAATTAAAAAAGGTAATTGAAATCTCACAATTTCTGACTTTATTCTTGCAATTGTGAGATAAAAAGTCAGAATTGAGAATTATAAAGTTAGAATTACAAATTATGAAGTCAGAATTGAGTGATATAAAGTCAGAATTACGAGATATAAAGTCAGAATTGAAGTTATAAAGTCAGAATTACAAGATATAAAGTCAGAATTGCGAGATATAAAGTCGCGTATATAAAGTCAGAATATAAGTCAGAATGCGATATAAAGTCAGAATTGCGAGATATAAGTCCGTCAGAAGAGAGATATAAAGTCAAATTGCGAGATATAAAGTAAATTGCGAGAGACAGATTGGAAGTTAAAGTCAGAATTACGAGATATAAAGTCAGAATTGCGAATATAAAGTCATAATGCGAGATATAAGACAGAATTGAAGTATATAAAGTCAGAATTGCGAGATATAAAGTCAGAATTGCGAGATATAAAGTCAGAATTACGAGATATAAAGTCAGAATTGCGAGATAAAGCAGAATTGCGAGATATAAAGCAGAATTGGAGTATAAAAGTCAGAATTACAAGATATAATCAGAATTGCGAGATATAAAGTCAGAAAGACAGAATTGGAAGATATAAAGTCAATTGCGAGATATAAAGTCAGAATTGCGATATAAAGTCGGAGATATAAGTCAGAATTGCGAGAGTCAGATTGCGAGATATAAAGTCAGAATTGCGAGTTATAATCTACGAGATATAAGTCAGAATTGCGAGATATAAAGTCAGAATTGCGAGTCAGAGATATAAATCAGAATTACGAGATATAAAGAATTGCGAGATATAAGACAGAATTAAAAGATTAGAAGTCAGAATTGCGAGATAAAAGTCAGAATTGCGAGATATAAAGTCAGAATTGCGAATATAAAGTCAGAATTGCGAGATATAAAGTCAGAATTGCGAGATATAAAGTCAGAATTACGAGATATAAATTGCGGATTGCGAGATATAAAGATTGCGAGATATAAAGACAGAATTGGAAGTTATAAAGTCAGATTCAGATAAAGTCAGAAATTGGAAGATATAAAGTCAGAATTGCGATTAAAAGTCAGATATAAAGTCAGTTAAAGTCGAAGAGATATAAAGTCAGAATTGCGAATAATATAAAGTCAGAATAGATATAAAGACAGAATTGGAAGTTATAATGTCAGAATTACGAGATATAAAGTCAGAATTACGAGATATAAAGCAGAATTAGATATAAAGAGAAAGACAGAATTGGAAGTTATAAAGTCAGAATTGCGAGATATAAAGTCATTGAAGTATAAAGACAGAAAATTCAGAATTGCGAGATATAGTCAGAATTGCGAGATATAAAGTCAGAATTGCGAGATATAAAGTCAGAATTGCGAGATATAAGGTCAGAATTGGAAGTTATAAAGTCAGAATTGCGAGATATAAAAGTCAGAATTGCAGAATTGGATATAAAGTAATAAATCAGAATGCGAGAATATAAAGTCAGAATTGCGAGTAGAATTATATAGATATAAAACAGAATTGCGAGATAAGTACAGAATTGCGAGTTATATTAGAATTAACGAGATATAAAGTCAGAAGAATTGCGAGATAAAGAGTCAGAATTGCGAGATATAAATCGAATTGCGGATATATTCGAGATATATAAAGTCAGAATTCGAGTATAAGTCAGAAATATACAGTCAGAGAGTATAAAGTCAGAAAGTTAAGTCAGAATTACGAGATATAAAGTCGGAATTGCGAGATATAAAGTCGGAATTGCGAGATAAAGTCGGAATTGCGAGATATAAAGTCAGAATTGCGAGATATAAAGTCAGAATTGAGAGATATTTTATAACATTTCTGATCATTATCATCACTGAGTGTGTGTGAGTGTATTCATGATGGATTTAACATGATCTTTTGCATGCGTCCATCAGGCGGGAGACGAGTCGTCTGAGGAAGAGGAGGGAGAGGTTGACAGTGAGGTGGATTTTCCACGCAGACAACGGTGAGACTGCTTTGATGATCAATAAATAATATTCACTCTTTGAATTGTGGATTTTCTCTCATGATTCTCCAGCAGAGTGAACCTTTAAACCTGTGTGTTTCTGTAATCAAAAAGTTTGTCTCCTTCCAGGCCTCATCGCTGTATGAGCAGCTTTCAGTCGTACTCCACCTTCAGTTCAGAGAACCTGTCGGTGTCTGACGGAGAGGAGGGCAACACCAGTGATCACTCTCACAGCGGCCCGCTGGAGCAGCTCAGCGCCAGTCAGGAGGAACATCTGGATGAGCTCCTGTCCCACACACCTGAGATCCCCATCGACATCTCCACGCAGTCCGACGGCCTGTCTGATAAAGAGTGTGCCGTCCGCCGGGTCAAGACTCAGATCTCTCTGGGCAAACTGTGTGCTGATGAGCACAGCTATGAGGTAAACTACTGCTAAGCTAATTCATTCATAAAAATGACAAACTGAAAAATTAAAAACACTTACTGAAAAGTAAAAAAAAAAATAATAAAATGTTTAATTTTAAAAATAAAACAATCAGAATGAAACAGTTACTAAAAATATGAAATATTTGAAATAAAAATAAAATAAATATTTTTAAAATGCAAACTATTCAAATAAAAAAAATTGCTGAAAATTATGGAACATTTTAAATAAATAAAATACATTTTTAAATAAATACAAAATAAAACGATGACTGAAAAACCATGGAATATTTGAAATACAATAAAATAAATATTTTTTTTAAATAAAAACAAAATAAAATGCTTACTAAAGATATTTTATTTGAAAAAAATGTAAATAAATACATAAATTTAAAATAAAACGATCAGAATGAAACATTAATAAAATTATTAAATATTTGAAATAAACAAAAAATAAAATAAATATTTCAAAAATACAAACAATTACTATAAAATTTACTGAAAAATATGGAACATTTGAAGTAAAATAAATGTTTAAATAAATAATAAAACAATACATGAAAAACATGGATATTTGAAATAAAATAAATTATTTTAAAATAAAAACAAAATAAAATGATTGTTAAAAAGATTTTTAATTTTAATTTTATTTGAAAATTAAATAAATACATAATTTAAAAATAAAACAATCAGAATAAAGCATTACTAAAGTTATTAAATATTTGAAATAAATAAAAAAATTAAAAATACAAACAATTAAAATAAAAGTTACTGAAAAATATAAACCATTTGAAGTAAAATAAATGTTTAAATAAATGCAAAATAAAACAATACCTGGAAAAAAATGGAATATTTGAAATAAAATAAAATTATTTTAAAATAAAAACAATCAAAATAAAACAATTACTAAACAAACAGAAATATTTAAAAACAATAAATAAAATAATAAAAAACAATCAAAATGAAACAGTAAAAATATATATATTATGTAAAATAAATGGATATTAGAATACATACTTAATTTAAAATAAAAACAATCAAAATAAAACTATTAATAAAAAATTTTAAAATTAAAAACAATTGAAATAAACGTGAATATTTTATTTGTTTACCTGCATATCATGTGACCATTAACCATCATTAAACCTGTGAACATGTGAATGTGTTATTAGATTAGAAATAATAATTTCAAATCTCAGAGGGTGTAAAATATTTGAGGTCAAAAGTGTTCTGCTCACAATAAAAGCTCCCTGGTTTAAATGAAACAACTCAAACAAAAAAATTCATCCATGAATCTTTGCTAATACGAACACACAATAATTGCAATTTCATGATTGCACATTTCCAGAGGACAATATTCTGAAGAATAATCATTAGTGTTTTTGACAAGACCATAATGTGCTGAATCAGTCGTTGAGCAGTTCAGTGTTTGAATCCCTTTCCGTTTCTTTATCTCTTCACTCAGAATCCGCTGCACTTCGGTGAATCCGACTGCGATACTTCGGATGCGGAATGTTCCGACGCCACCATCAGGAACAAGCAGCCCTGCGCACCCTCTTCCTGGTGAGCTCGCGAACCCATGCCAGAGCCTTCGGAGGAAACCACGGCAATAATCGACGCCTGCTGTAAACAGCCATGACCCATGTTATCCAGCCCTTCCCATAATCCACCTCTCTCTCTCTCTGAGCATCTCAGGCAGATTCCTCTGAAGTGATAATGTAGCTAGAGTAACACGCATAATTTATTTTATTATGAGCTGGAGGAAATGCAAAACGAAATCAGGAACTCGAATACCAACATCAACAAAAAAAAAAAAAATAGCATAAATTGAGAGTATTAGTGCTGGAGTGTTCAAAACAAAACAAGGCAACTCAATACCAGGTTAGTTAGTTAGCTAGGTTAAGATGATCGTGGTCTGCAAGAATGTGTGTATATATGTCCGTAGGTACGTGAATGAAAGTGTTAAGTGTGTAGCTTGAGGATCCATTCCATGATGGGATGTCAAAAATGAGACGTGACCCTCTGGCAACCTGCTACTTCCTGAGTTTACAGAAGTGACACCCTTCAGGGTAACTTTAGTTTGAGCACCAGCAGGAACAATGTCTTTTTTTGTTTGTTTCTTTTGCCCTTTTTGACTTCCAAGATCTATGGATAAATCCCAGCATGCCTGCTTGGTCGGCATTTGATCAGCCAATCAGATTGCTGCTGATGCTGCTGCTGCTTGCCTCTACGGACAAATAGGAAGTCAAATAACAACTGCTCTACCGAAACAATGACTTTAATGATCAAATCAGTGTTTGAACGAACCCGGAGCAGCTTTTTTCTCATCTCAGGACTGTGTTTGAAGAGACGCTGCGGACGGCCAGGTGAGAGCGGAAGTATGACATCAACCCTAAAGAGTTTGTTTTTCCGTCATCTTTAACTTGACGTGAAAAACAGCGATGTAGATGTTCTGGAGATGCAGTGTCCCTTTAGATTGAGTTAAAAGTCATAATTCATGTCATTCCAAACCTGTTTGACTCTTGTTCTTTCATGCAGCACATCAAATGACCAAAAAGCATCATACACTCTTAAAAATAAAGGTTCTTTATTGGCATTGATGGTTCCATTTGGAACCTTTCCATTCCACTAAAGGTTCTTTATAGTGGAAAAAAAGGTTCTTTAGATTTTTAAAACATTCTTCACACTAAGAAATAAATAGTTATTTTAAAGTGCCTCTATTATGCTATTTTAAAGGTTCCTAATTTAGTTTTGGAGTCTCTTTCAACAGGTTTACATGCTTTCAAGATCAAAACACTTTAATTTTCTTATAATATTCAATGCAGCATCAGCTCTTTACTCACAGTGTCTGAAACGGTTCATTCGAAGATTCAGTCTCTCTAAACCCGCCTTTCCGAGAGCTTCCTCTGCTCTGATTGGTCAGATGACCCAGTCTGTTGTGATTGGTCTACTCTGTGCTGATTGGTCAGATGACCCAGTTGGTTGTGATTGGTCTATCTCCGGATCTTCCTCAGCACATGATATACAGTGATACAAATGTTGCCGTCAGTTTTTCCGTTACAATTGACCCTTTGCCGGGAGTTTGATTGACAAGCGATCTAACCAATCATAACGCCGAATCCGCCATTTTGTCCGACAAAGCAGTCAGGAGTTAGAAGATTAACCTCGGTGAACTTGAACTTGAAAAATGGTGTGTATTTACATCTTTCCGCATTTTTAAACAACCATTCCTTCTGATGTTCATTCATGTTTATTTGATGCTATAAATTAACTAGTTAGGAAGAGATGATCGGTTCATGAGCCGCTTGAACTGAGGCGCTACAGCAATCTGTCACGACACATTAAAGAGCCACAAAACATTTTTTATTGTTCAAATTTCTTTAAAAAAATTACACAATTTGAAAGCTGGGGCTTTGTTTAATATCATAAGTAATCTGCTCTGTCTTGTCTGTCGACGTGTCGTCAGTGTCCTCTTTGCTCCGCGATGTATTTTTCACTCTGTGTGGCGTGACAGCGCCATGGCTCGTCAGACATAGCAACAGTAACTAAGGGGGGCGGGGGCTTTGCGAAGGGTCAATTCCATCACAAGTCCTCATCTTTTTGAAATGCATGCAAAGTTGAATCACAGCATTGAAAACAGCGACATAAACAAACCAAACTTCCAGTCTCGGCTATAACTACAGTGTTTGAGGGCGGGGCAAAGTAGATGTCATTCACAGGCAGCCAATGAAGACCATAGGCTGGCATTATGCAAATTTGTTACATTGTTACGTTACGAATTGCTGATGACCCGTTTCCGCAGTTTAGAATCAATTCTTTCTTTTAGGAGACAATAATTATTTGTATCTTTTACATTCTCAAACACACTACATGAAGGGTAATGTTCAAAAAAGCATTTTAATAATAATTCCAACCAAAAATATTGGAACCTTTATTATTAAGAGTGTAAAATCAGTTCTGTGTTCCATCCAAGAACGTCATACAGGTTTGTCCCAATATAAAGGTGAATAAATGATGACAGAATTATCGTTTTTGGTTAAAATATCCCTCTATAGCGTCTTTAATGTGTATGGTGTGGTTTTGCCGGTGTTTGTGTGTTTATAGCGTGCTGTTCATGGAGACTGCAGAAGCACAGACCTTTAAACGAGCTCGGTTTGTTTAAGGGCCGCGGGTGAATCAGCAATAACGTGGGTTTTGCGCTCAGGCCATTGAGAATCATTCGCTCAGGATGACTGTCTAGCAGGCTGGACAGATGCGAGTAGTACGGCGAGGTGGAAATAAACTGCTTTGTAAAAGACCTCTATTTTTGCAGATATGAGTTCATTATTTTTACACCGTGAGTTTTTTTGAGTAAAAAAAAAAAAAATGGAAAAGGAAAGAAAAAGAAATGCTGGTTTAATGCTCAGGTTCAATGCTTTACAGTGCGAATGAGTCTCCACTAGGGTAAAGCGGTTTGTCTGTCTTGCTCGTGTTTGGATAAGGCCAGTACACAAAGTTTGCAAATGACCACTGCATTTAAATCCAATAATGGTCTGTGTGTCTCAGTGTAAATTTTCACCTTCATTTCCAGGGTCACTGCATCTCCCGGCATGTCTATATATTATTGTCGCATTCATATTTACCCTGTGTTTAGATATAGACGTTATAGTACTAGTTAAAATGCCTCGTTCATCATCAGTAAATGCAGCCAGATGTGTTGCTGAACAGGATACGGCATGTGAAATAAACTGTGAATGGTATTATTATTATTTTTCATCTACTTGCAGCTTATTTGCAAGATGTAACTCTACACTAAATCTACAGTATCGTTGAATATGCGAGGAAAGCTGCAAGTTTGCAGCAAATGAACAAAGCAAAGGCCATTGGAAACAAACTTTAGGTCAACATGAAATCAAAATGGACCCTTTTTACTTTCTGGTTTGTTGTGGACGATTCATGTGCAGCATATCTCATTATTTTTAACCTCTCTCTTCCATTTGATTCCATTATAATGTCCATTTTTCACCATTCAATCAATTCCTGAAGGGGTAAAATCAAGTCCTGCCTCTTTTCTCTCTCTTAATATCAAGTTTCACTCAGAAATATCACAGATTACAGAAGTAAAATGGGTTTGTGAGCAGTGTTTCATGTTGACTTCAAACTCTGGGCCAATTTCCCAATGTCATTGGGGGGAAAATATCAGCCATTATTCCTGTACAAATGTTTCTTTTTTTATCATTTCTGTTCAGTATGATGGAAACGTTCTAAAAAAACATGAAGGCAAAACGAATACACGCACCAACCTCATTGTTCCCGTTTCTGTGTCGCGCTAAAGATCAGGTCTGGGTTTTTAGTGAATGATGTATGAAGTATGATGATGTATGAAGTCTTTCCGGCCACAGCGCCATCACAAATCCTGTAAAATATGATTTTAATTTAATTTAAAAATGTCATCTTTTTTTTTCTTGTAGCTGGTCTACACGATAATTTAACTTAATTTATTTTGATGCACTAGTAAGATTTCTGTTAATTTCTGTGTTTTTCATCTCATAACTGAAGTATTACTGACGAGGTGAGATGGCATCTTAAAGGAATAAGTGAAAATTGTAATTATTTTCTCCACCCGTATGCTGTCATTATTTTTATATGGAAAATTGGGGGGAACAAATTCTGTACATTTATTACTTTTCAGGCAAGAGATTATTGGCTCACATTTAATCATTGTAATAAAACGACACAAACGTGTTCTGGTTATAAAAATAATTCCGCCGTCAGTACTGTATCACAAGTCTAAACTCTAAGTTTCTCTATTCTCATTAACCGTTTTTAATTGCTTTGTCAACTACTACATATACAGGTATTTAAAAATGAACTATTTTTGTGCAGAATATCTTCAGCTCTGGGCTCATTCTCCTCCTCCAGTTTGTTTCTTACTCATTCTCACCCTTTTTCCTTCCTTATCTTGAATGGTGTTATGATCAACCAATCCTGACGATTTCCTGTAACAGCCTGTGTACAGTGCGACAGGAGTGACGTGTAAAATCAAGGCAGAGCAACTGCATGGAATAAACACTGATGTACTGTACCAAACTCTCCAGCCTCTCTTCATTCTGTGCATATCTAATGTTTTTTTGTGCATTTCAGATATGTGAAAACTGAATATCCCTAACAGCCATAAAAAAGGCCTACACTACAGTATTTCATGTCAGTTCGCTTAGATATAACCGCTTAGGTGTAAACAGTGGTGTAGTCTAGTTTATTGTAGTGAGTATACTGTGATTTTTCCCTCCCAGCCTCATACTCACCCGTCCCAGAGCGACACCGCATAATCACCACCATGCTCACTAATATAGTATGCATCTAGGCTACATGTAATTGAGAGCATTCTGAAAGACTGCTTATGTGTGTTATCAACATGTCAACACAAGACTTTAACAGCCAGTGACATTTACAGCTGAAGAGACTCTGGACTGATTTTTTACTAGTATTTAGTGCCATCTAACTCAGCCAGTTAAGATCTACATTTAGCCTTAGATGTTATATGAATATGGTCCCTGGATCATAAGTTTTATTAGCTTTCAGGTTTCAATGCACATTTAGGAGTGAAAGTTGCAACTACAGGTGCTGGTCATATAATTAGAATATCGTGAAAAAGTTCATTTTTTTTATTGTAAATTATTTTTAAAAATGAAACTTTCATATAATCTAGATTCCCTACATGTAAAGTAAAACATTTCAAAAGTTTTTTTTTTTGTTTTTTTTTTTTAATTTTGATGATTAGAGCGTACAGCTCATGAAAGTCCAAAATCCAGTATCTCAAAATATTTAGAATATTTCCTAAGATCAATCAAAAAATGGATTTTCAAAACAGAAAAGTTCAAGTTCTTTAAAGTAGTTAATTGTGCACTCAATACTTGGTCGGCAGCACATATTACAGCAAATGACTTGCTCCTAGCACAAATTACAGCATCAGTGAAGTGTGGCATGGAAGTGATCAGCCTGTGGCACTGCTGAGGCACTATTGAGCCTTCAGATCATCTGTATATTGTTGGATCGACTGTTTCTCATCTTTCTCTTGAAAATATCCCATAGATTCAGGTCAGGCATGTGACTGGCCAATAAAACACAGTAATGGTCAGCAAACCACTTGGAAGTGGTTTTTGCACTGTGGGCAGGTGCTAAAGTCCTGCTGGAAAAGGAAATCAGCATCTCCATAAAGCTTGTCAGCAGATGGAAGCATAAAGTGCTCCAAAATCTCCGAAGATGGCTGCATTGACTTGCACTTGATAAAACACAATGGACCAACACCAGCAGACGTCACGGCCCCCCCCAAATCATTACTGACTTAACCCACTAGACTTTAAGCAGCTTGGATTCTGTGCCTCTCCAGTCTTCCTTCAGACTCTGGGACCATGATTCAACATGAAATGCAAAATTTAATTTTATCTGAAAAGAGGACTTTCGACCACTGTTCACTGTCCAGTTCTTTTTCTCCTTAGCCCAGGTAAGATGCTTCTGACGTTGTTTCTGTTTCAGAAGTGGCTTGGTAGTCCTTTTCCTGAAGATGTCTGAGTGTGGTGACTCTTGATGCGCTGACTCCGGCTTCATTCGACTCATTGTGAAGCTCTCCCAAGTGTCTGAATCGGCTTTACTTGACAGTATTCTCAAGCTTGTGGTCATCCCTGTTGCTTGTGCACCTTTGCCTACCCAATTTCTTCCTTCTAGTCAACTTTGCATTTAATATGCTTGATACATCACTCTGTAAACAGCCCTATTCAGTAATGACCATCTGTGACTTACTCTCTTTGTGGAGGTGTCAATGATTGTCTCCGGGACCATTGCCAAGTCAGCAGTCTTCCCCATTAGTGTGGTTTCAAAGAACAAGAGATACCTGGAATTTATACTGTAGGGATGGTCATTAATGAAACTCAAATGTAAATATTCTAAATTTGAGATACTGGATTTTGGACTTTCATGAGCTGTACGCTCTAATCAACAAATTTATAAAAAAAAAAAAAAAAGATGAAATGTTTTACTTTACATGTAGGGAATCTAGTATAAATGAAAGTTTCATTTTTTAAAATAATTTACAATAAAAAATGAACTTTTTCACGATATTCTAATTATATTACCAGCAGCTATTATTAACAATAGTGAAAAGATGAGGCTTATCAGTATGTCACAGTATCATCCTGTTTGGACTTTTTCTGTTTTGCACCATTTCCTGCCAGTCTGTCATCATAGTTATGCATTTCAATTCACAAGCTTGCAATTCAATTTGATATCAGTTATTTTGGATGTACTGTATATCAGGTAGGCTACAGTACATGGCAAATTTTCTCAAGAAAAAAATATCTAATTCTAATTCTGCATAATATACATGTGAATCAGTTGGTACTACATTAATATTGAAGGTTAAAATGAACTGATTTGTTTACAAACTTAAATTACACAAGGAAATTTTAATAAGAATAAAAATATAATATAATGCGCCTACTAACTTTAAAATTATTTCTACTCCAATTCGTTTTTTGAAATATAAACATTTAAATGGTGGCTGTCAACTTGACGGTTTTACATAAACATGCATAATATTAGCTATTGAAGAACAAAATGGTAAAATGGTGCATATATTTAGCTAAATGCTCCTCTCTAGAGTTATTTTTCTCCTTGACTAATGAGTTTATGGTCAGTGTTTGTTCTGAGGTAAATGTGACGTTACGTGACATTGTTTACAAACTGTTATTAACTTCTTTCCACAGTTGAAACATTAAGCGATTACACGATTCGATTTCGTTAAGTTGTACTGTATATTTTAACATACCTTCAGATGTTCATTCACGTTTATTTTGCGCTGTTACTGGCATTAAAGCAGAGGAGAGGATCAGTTCACGTGTGCTTCACGCTGCCGCTTCTCTAGAACATACGGCATATGCCTGCGTATCACCAAAGACTATAGAATAACACAAGACGCGTCACTCGTATTGTTTTGAATGGGAGAAAGTGTAACGCGCAATATGGCGGAATAAGTCCCGCCTTCTAAATAAGAGCCAATCGCCGACTGGTAAAGTCATCGCGTCACATCAGCGGCCGTTAGAATCACCGGTTTCTATAGAAACAGTCAGACGCGCGCCTCCGAAGAGACGCGCATTTAGGTCTGCGCATGCGCATTAGCTTGATCCAGCCTGAAAAAAACAGTTTTTTGTCATGATTCGAGCGTTTAGAAACTAAATTTATGAGCCGGTTGTTGTTAGATTTCATTGGTGATTTCAAATATGAAATTTAATCGTAAGGTTGGCGAACAGTTTTGGAGAATTTGATGTTTCCCCATTCAAAGAGATAGGGTATGATGCCCAGGATGCCCGAGAGGCATTTCAAAGATGGCCGCCGAGTGAAATGACTTGTCTTAAAGGGACTTTGGTATCACATAGATACACACTGGTGTAACAATATTCAAACCAAACTGATAAACTGCTATACTCTCATGGGGTACCGAACACAACCCGCCCCCTGCTGCCCTGCCCAGCCTTGCCCATTGGATCTACACGACGAATACTGTACAGCGTTGTAGCCTAACCACTATTAACCACAATAAGCCCCACGTTTTTGTTACTTTCGATAAGAAGAGTATCATTGTTCAAAGTCTGTCCATTTTATCATGAAATTCAAACCAAAAAGGCTGTTTTGGCGCTCTTTAATGTGG
The DNA here is from genome assembly GCA_028476615.1 of Culter alburnus. NCBI lineage: Eukaryota > Metazoa > Chordata > Actinopteri > Cypriniformes > Xenocyprididae > Culter > Culter alburnus. The sequence goes on along the minus strand of JAOTNS010003934.1, from coordinate 1,185,763 downwards.
CGTGACGGATCACTGTAAAGGTGCCTCATTTCAAATGGCAGCGCAAGCTCTTTAAAGGATTAGTTCACTTTCAAATAAACTTTTCCTGATAATTTACTCATCCCCATGTCATCCAAGATGTTCATGTCTTTCTTTCTTCAGTAGAAAAGGAAATTAAGGTTTTTGAGGAAAACATTCCAGGATTATTCTCCATATAGTGGACTTCAGTGGACTCCAAACGGTTGAAGGTCAAAATGATAGTTTCAGTGCAGCTTCTACTTACGGAACAAACGCGGCGCCAGTTAAATTTTTTCCGTAAGTAGAATAGGGAAGGCGTATGACATACAGCGTAAGCTTTTTGAAGAATACGAAAGTGCGGTTTTGGCTGAAGCACTTGGAAGGCGAATTATAAAATCATTTGTTTATATAAAGCATATACAGTTGTATTTTTTTCGAAAATGAGTGATGGTTTCTCTAGATAAGACTCTTATTCCTCGTCTGGGATCATTTAAAGCTCTTTGAAGCTGCACTGAAACTGACATTTGGACCTTCAACCGTTTGGAGTCCATTGAAGTCCACTATATGGAGAAAAATCCTGGAATGTTTTCCTCAAAAACCTTCATTTCTTTTCGACTGAAGAAAGAAAGACATGAACATCTTGGATGACATGGGGGTGAGTAAATTATCACGAAAATTTTATTTGAAAATGAACTAATCCTTTAATGCTAGTTACAGAATACACATGAATGAACATCTGAAGGTATGTTGAAGGATACAGTACAACTTACTAAAATTGTCATATCTCGTGTAATCTCTCAATCAGTGTTTCAACCGTGGAAAGATGTTAATAAAACAGCTTGTCATGAAGCATTTACCTCAGATGAGTCCACAGCTTGTTAGTTCGCCAGAGAAATTAACTCTTTCGCCAAATATATGCACTAAATTAGTCTATATATTCATTATATTTTACCTAACTTGTTAGTGATGTCTTGATTATTTAATATATGTTTAAATAAATCTGTCATGAAAATGACAGCCACTGTGCAAATGATTATATTTCAAAGAATTGGAGTAAAAACATAATTTTTATAATTACCTGAATTCAGATTTTAGATTCATGTGCAGTTTACATTTGCATACAATTGTTATTTGAGTGTTGATTATTATATCTAAAAATAAATAGTTTGGGCTCTGTTGTTAACGTTTATTATTACAGTAATGTGTTAGTAAGGGTATATATAGTATACAGTTTACAGCTTTAGCAGAGATATATAATATTTTTTATCCTTAAGAATCTTTTAATTATAATTGAACACAGAGACACAATTTGTTCAGTAAACTACTGTTTAATAAAAAAAAGTTTAGTTTTTTCCCCCTGCTGTACCAAACCGTGTCTTCAAAATCGTTACACCTGAAGCAGAATTGAGTTTAAAGGTCAAATAGATAATCATTTAAAATATAGTTGCATGTTCAAAGTTCACAAGTTTTATGGCATTTGCAATCTGTATAGAGGATGAGGCCTTCAGAGTATTACTGTACAACATCTAGGTTGCATTTCCCTAATTCACTTAATTGCATGAACTATTAACAAATGCAAGTTAGCTTTAATGCAAATTATAATTAAAAAAGCAAGCCCAGCAAGCAGAAAACGTTTTTATAACAGCCCCATGACGTTGCATTTCTGTTAGGGTTATTGCAACATATTTGCACTACAGCATATTTAATAGTCCAGGTCTGCCTGTTGCTCCAGGATAAGGAAATTGCAGTGCAGTAAAGACTTATTGTGCCAAACCCACTGTACTGTACAGTGCGTGCACTGGGTGGAGACGTCAGCGCGCGCACGCCAAACACACACACAGTGGCGTCCTTGCGTCTTCCGGGAAGGTCAGTCTGAGCAGGAGACGAGACGAGCTGTAAACAATCCTCTCCCAACGATTCATTTACAGTGGCACGGTAACCGAATACTCTTATTTCGTAGAAGCGGATTTAGAAGCAGAAGCAGAATGAGTTCCGCGGGGCTGGAGAAGCTGCGCATGACGGGCGCGGGCAGAGCCATCGCCGCGCTGACCAGCGGAGGAGACGCGCAAGGTGAAGCTGCAGCTGATGCAGGGCCTCTGACCACTGCATACTGACATCACACATTTACACCCATGAAACATGCACGACACTGGGACGCTGTCTGGATTATATAGGCAGCCATGTTTATTCATGTGATGTGATTTATAGGAGACAAGATTTTTGACACTGAAATGACCTGCAAACTGACCTGCATTGTCAGCTGTAGACTTTCTTAAAGCTGTTTTTGATTTTAACATTTGAATGTTTAGGCTGTAGCTCCACCGCTCATTAATATGTGTGAAATATAGTAATTATATATATATATATATATAAATGTATATAACTGTGCAGCTAATGTAAGTACAGTACTGGAGTGAGACCTGCCAGATGAACAGTTAAACCTGTCAAGAACATCATGTGTTGCATAGTAAATGTAGCTTATTTTGAAGATTTTATTTTGTGATTTTATTTTCATATAAATTAAGCACATTTTACCCTCATTTGCTCTATGCTGTTACTGATACGCTGATATACTATGTGCTAGACAGGGTTATTATAGTTAACCAAAACTAAAACCTTAAAAACATTGTTGCTTGCTTACAATGAATAATGTTGTTGAATTGATTAATCGCGATTAATCACATCTGACATAAAAGTTTGAGTATGTATAATATAATATATATATATATATATAAACATATAAACAAGCATAAAAATATAAATGCATCATACACACAAATATATGTATGTGTGTATGAAGTATTTATGTTATATATATATATATATATATTATACTCAACTAATGTTAGATGCAATTAACATAGTTTAACATTATAACATTAACATTTATAAATATATATTTTTTATATGTGGTGTGTGTGTGTGTGACTATGATGTATTTTTATATATTATATATATATTACATTTACAAACTTTAATGTTAGATGTGATTAATTGCTATTAATCATCTAACAAAATTTATATATAATTTTTAAATATAATTATATATTTATATTTGTGTGTGATGTAATTATGTTTATACACACACACACACACAATCACCATATTTACAAACAAAATTACATATATTTATGTGTGTATGATGTATTTATGTTTTACATATATACACACACACATATTTTCAAACTTTAATGTTAGATGCGATTAATTGCAATTAATCGCATCTAACATAAATTTTAAATATAATTTTATATATTTTATATATGTGTGGTATGAAGTAAACATAATATACATATATACAGTATATATACACACACACCACACACGCACACATATTTACAAACTTTAATATTAAATGCGAGTAATCGCGATTAATCGATTCGACAGTACTAAATAAAAATATTAAAAACAGTTCAATTTATTAATACAAACTATAGTAGTATTATAAAATTATATTAAATCTAATAAAATATATGTCATATCTTCTTGACAAGTTTTGTGGGAATCATGTCAGATGTGCATTATGAATTTACACTTTATTAAAATTACTCACTATTCGTAATTGTGAGCATGATGGGAGGTGATCGTTTTCATTTATTTTAACTTCTGAATACATTTGTTTAAAATCAAATGCTCTCCGTCAGGTATGAATGCAGCTATCCGCGCTGTGACCCGGATGGGCATCTATGTGGGCGCCAAGGTCTATCTGGTGTATGAGGTACTGTCGCCAACATTCATGTTTTCCTCTGAGCTTTGGTTATGTGTGGATGATGAAAACATTTAATGTGTTTTTGCATGATGTTAATGTGTGTATTTACTTTGATTTCAGGGGTATCAAGGACTGGTAGACGGAGGAGACAATATTAAACTGGCCAACTGGCAAAGCGTCACCAATATAATTCAACTGGTAAGAGCATCAGTCAGGTTACATCTAGTCAGTAACAGCTGCAGAAAGACATTCAAACATTTATTATAAGCTCTTCTTTCATGGGTACTGTTTAAAAGGGTCAGTAAGATTTATTATTTTAATTTTTTAAATACTTTCATTTACCAAACATGCAATGATTTCTGAAGGATCATGTGACACTGAAGACTGGAGTAATGATGCTGAAAATCACAGAAATAAATTATATTTTACAATATATTCACATAGAAAACAGATATTTTAAATTGTAATAATATTTCAGAATTTTTACTGTATTTTTGATCAAATAAATCAAGACTTGGTGAGCAGAAGACACTTTTTTCAGAACATTAAAAAATCGTACTGACCCTACACTTTTGTGTATTGGTTAAATTAATTAAAACTATTATATTATTTAATTAAGTTTTATTTTTATTATATATTTTTAATTAACTTTTTGTGCTTTTGTCAGTTCTATTCGTTTTTGTATTGTTTAACTTTAATTTAATTTCAGTTTTAGCCATTTTAGTAACTTCAACTTATTTTAAACTAAGTTAGTTGCCAAAGCAGCATTTCCAATATTTAAGGTTTTTGGGTTTTTTAAAGTTTGTTGTCTAATATTTACATTTGTCTCTATTTAAACAAATTAAAATGATTTTAATTATTTAATCATAGTTAACAGTAACACAGCTGTAGTGAAGGTTAACTGAAGGTTTATTCAGACGGATCTCTTGTTGAGTTGTCAGTTTCTGATGTTGACTCGCAGCTCTTCACTCTTCATGCTTTCTCTCTTCTGTGTTCTTCGGTTAAGCGGTTAACTGGTAAGCTGTCCTGCTGCATGTGCTCTAGTGCTTACATTCAGTTAAAGCCTGGTAAAGAATAACATTATTAACATCTATAGATGCTGCAGATAGTATCTGATATGGTCTTCTGAAATGTCCCGTATGCACTTGTCCTGAATGCAGTGAGTTCAGCTTGAATTGAGGATTATATTATTACCTACCTGTTCAGGATTTTTTAACATAATCCAGTTGGAAAGTGATTACAGAGACTGTTAAAGGGACAGTTCACCCAAAATGAAGGTTCGGCCATCATTATTCACCCTCGTGTCAGTTCAAACCCATATGCTGTTATTGTTTCAGTGAAATTGTAAAGAATCACCATTGATTAAACCTCCTTCTGCTCGCAAATTTCATTTGCCATCATGTTTGTTGATGCATTGCACCAGGTTTGATGTCATAATCAACACTGAGCATCATGTTTCTCGTAACTGATTGAGATGCTTCAATGCAGCATTTTATAATCTGATTGACAGAGGAGAAGATTATCAGTGACTTACACAAAATAACTTGGAGGATAGTGCATGAGTCACATGGACTCCTGTTAGGGTACATTAGTGTTACCTTTGTGGTGTTTTATGTCCTTTTTTGTTTAACGAAAACAAGCTGCATGCATGAGGACAGAAATGGGTTTCTTGGGGAAAATAACAGCATACAGCTTTGAAACGACATGCAGGAATTAAATGGGTCATGAACTGTGCTGTTTTATAATGTTTCCTGCGGTGCACTTTTGCATTTTTGCATCAAAAATTGTCATAATTTATAAATAAAATGCATTTTCTACCCTGATTTGAACGCTCTGTTTTAAGGGGCGTGTCTGCTGTGAGACTTCAGTGTAAACGCCCACTGCTGTGATTGGCTAACATCTTTGCATATGAAATAGCCAAGTATTACTGTCTCGAAAACTTTTAGCATGTTTTTACTATTACAGCTCTCAAGGTTAACTAATCGTGAAAAGTGTTGATTATAGCATCACATTTAGATCTATGGCATTATATTTAGATTGTGGCATGAAATATTGCAGTGATGAACATTGTAGTCGATCACAGACATGTTGTTGAGCTCATGAAAGCAGTGATCTCATCATTGCAACACACTAACAAATGCTTTCATCATAACTAACAGTGCAAACACACTGTAAATAAGAGATTTTTTTAATAAAACGTGAGTTTCGGCACGAGTCACTGATAAACTCGTGCTGTTTGATTGACAGCTCCAGTGATTGTAAAGAGAGCGTTCTTTGATCAATTTCTATATAGAATTTAATCACAATTTAAAAAGATTATTTCATCTACTAAGAGTAGACTTGTGCGATATTCGGTAATGCGATATATCGCGATAATGAATATGCACGGTTATCGTGGGCATTTCAAAATACCGTAATAATAATTTATTACCAATTACATTTTATAATGCATAAGCATACTTTCCCATCAACCGTATAAATGCACTGATTAATGTTCTGATTATTTGTTATTGTTCATAAAAGACATACAGCTTCATTAGTTAACATGTTAATTCATTTTACCAAATGACAATGAAAAAATTTATAAAGCATTAATTATTCTTAGTTAATGTTAATTCTTAGTTACTGTTTAATAACATTACTAAAATCAAAAGAACTTATTTAATGGACCTGAGAGGAAACTAACAATGATCAGTGTGTTTCTAAACTAACATTAACCAAAATAACCCTTTCTCTAACAAATGTAGCTGTTGCTCAATCTTAGTTAATGCATTAAATAATGAGACCTTATTGTAAAGTGTTTTCCTGTTGTTCTTTATAGCCTAATTCTTTTGCACTTTAATCTGTTTGAAATTTTTACTTTATATTTTGGTGTATTGTATTATTGTATTTAAACATTCAGAGTTAATTTTGTTATTACAAAAAAGAGTTCTAAAAACCTGTTATACTATGACGACACTTTTTTTTTTTGCAACTTATTTCAATATCGTGATAATACTGTATACCGTGATAAAAGCTTATGCAATTAAATCGCAACATGAAAATTTGATACCGTCACATGCACGAGAGAAACAAGGTGAAGTTGCGTTTAGTCGCTGGTTTGATTTACTGACACACAGACAAAGATCATCTGACTGTACATGAATCATTAATATCAGATCAGGCATTAGAATGAACACAGTTACTGACATGTTGTTGCATTACTGTCGAGTCCATATCGTAAAAGTCTGTTTGCACCGAAATGCGATTGATTCACCAAAGAATCCACAGTGAAATGTGCCGAATACAAATAAATAAAGCTCAACTGAGACTTTCACATTGTTAAAAATATTCCTAGCATTACGTTCCTTTGAAAGGTAATGTTATTTTAGTCCTGTATCGCTCTTCTCATCTCACTGACACACCAGTGGGCGGGGCTAACGTTGCAATGATGAAGTAGGCGTTGATTTCTTCTGTGGAGGCGGAGTTTCACCTATCACATTCCAGGATCAGTCGTTCGCTGGGATTGGTAACATTAAAAGCTGTTTTTGGACTAACAAGGACGTTTTCAGTTCTGAAACTTATAGTACGATGACCTCTTATATATCAAAAGCTCAAGGAAAATTTGATTTCTCAGTTCATGACCCCTTTTTAAATAAAGACAGGATTTTCATTCTTTGGGTGAACAGTTTTAAACCTCAGGGATAAGTGTTGTACATGTGTGATGTTCATTTAGTAAGTTTGTGTTTGTCTTTGTGTGTCCAGCTCAATAAACACCGTCTGTGCTAGCTGCTGCGCTCTTGCTGTTGTACTCAAACTCTTACCGCATTTCTTTTGAGGCTGTGATGCATGCACTGACATGCATTTCGCCTGTGTTGAAGGATTGCAAAAAATGCCTCTGTATGATAAAAAACATCTGATGCACAAATGCAACAGCAGACTCTATCGCTCACTGGTCTCGTCCTCCACAGGGAGGAACCGTGATCGGCAGCCCGTTGTAAGGCCTTCACCACACGAGAGGGGCGTTTAGCTGCGGCCTTTAACCTGGTGAAGCGCGGCATCTCTAACCTGTGCGTCTGTGGCGGTGACGGCAGCCTCACGGGGGCCAACATCTTCCGCTCGGAGTGGAGTGGACTCCTCGATGAGCTGGTGAAGAAAGGTACTAAATCACAGCAATGTGCTCTGATGATGTGCACAGGGATTTATGGGAAAAATAGTTTGCCATTAGATGCATCATCACTAACATCACCAAAGAGATTTGAAGCAATAATGACTGAAGTGATGTTTTAAGGTCATTAAAGCTGACTCAAGCTCACGAATGATCAGTCAGGCAGAAAAGTTTACTCATGATAAGAATCATAAATATTTATGAATGCCGTATCAAAGTGTCAAAGCGAGGCATTGTCTCTGCAGAAGTGTTCAGGAAGCCATTTTGAAATTGTAGTTTCCCAAATTTCCTCATAATGTAAAGTTCAACTACAGTCAACTAGTTAGCTCTGCTACAAAAAGTAAATGTTCCTTTAAAGAGGTCATTTTTTATTTTTTTATTTAATGAATTATTTATTTATTTATTTTACATGTATTCATTCAGTTAGTTAATTGAATTTATTAATTTAATATTAATTAATTATTCATATTAATAATAATATTTTATTTTTAATTTTTTAACATTTATTTTACATATATTAATTCATTGAGTTAATTAAATTTATTGATTTAAATATTAATTAATTTATTCATATTAATAATAATTTTATTTTTTATATTTTTTTAATTTATTTTACATATATTTATTCATTGAGTTAATTAAATTTATTAATTTAAATATTAATTAATTTATTTATATTAATAATAATTTATTTATTTATTTATTTTACATGTATTCATTGATTCAGTTAGTTAAATAAATTCAAATTAAATTTTTATTAATTTATTCATATTAATAATAATTTTATGTAATTATGTATTTATTTTACATGCATTCATTTATTCAGTTAGTTAATTAAATGTATTAGTTTAATTTAATATTAATTAATTTATTTATATCAATAATTTTATTTTAAATTTTTTTTATTTTATATATATTTATTCATTCAGTTAATTAAATTGATTAATTTAAACATAAATTAATTTATTTATGTTATTTATTTATTTGTTTATTTTACATGGCACCAGGTTTATTATTGTTAACTAAAACTATTAAAAAAGTTTCTGTTAATAATTTGTTAAATAAAGCTGAAATAAAATGAAAAAAACTTAAAAAATTAGAAATGTTGCCTTGGTTTAGATTGAAACACTACAATTATTGACTGAAAATAAATAAAAACTAAAACTGAAATAAAAGTAAATTAAACCCAAAATATAAATCTTAAATTAAAAAAATATATATTTAAAAAAAGGCATATAGTGAAATTACTCAAATTAAACTAAAATTAACATGAAAACTAAAAATATGATAATAAATCCAACTCAAAATATGAATAAAATTAAAATATCTCCCTTGCACGAACAGTAACAGTCTCAATTAGACGGCTTTAAAATTGACAGGATAAAATAAGTACTATAAATGACACCATCATTTTATAACTTGTTGAACATGTTGATGAACAGCAGCGTTCTTCTAAATATAATTATGTGGATAGTTTTTGATCTGAATGAACTGGTCATATACACATAACTCCTCGTTCACAGGTCGAATCACAGCAGAAACGGCGAAGCAGCATGGGCACCTGAACATCGTGGGTCTGGTGGGCTCCATAGATAATGACTTCTGTGGAACGGACATGACCATCGGCGCTGACTCCGCCCTCAACCGCATCACTGAGATCATCGACGCCATCACCACCACAGCCACCAGGTCAAACGAACACCACTACTAAACTACTGAACTACTTCTGCCTGCAAGAAAATAAGACGGTTTACTTCAGCTAGTGGCCAAGGCAACATTTATCATTTTAATTTAGTTTAACTTGATGTACTAAATAACCTAAATGTAAAACTGAAATAAAAATTAATAAAAACTATATAGACGTTTAAAAAAACTATTTACCAAACACAACAAAAGTACTAAAAATTTACTAAAATTAAAACGAAAAAAGAAAATATATATATATATATATATATATATATATATATATATATATATATAAAAAGTTCAGCTAATGGCCAAGACATTTCTCATTTCAATTTAGTTTACCTTGATGTACTAAAATAACTAAATCTAAAACTGAAATAAAAATTAATAAAAACTATATAGACGTTTTTTAAAAAAAACTAAATGACAAAAATACAAACAATTTCTAAAACTTTAACTGAAATTAAAATAAAAATGGAAAATATAACAATAAATGTTATCTAAAATAAAATATTATATATGAAATATTAAATATAAAATATTTTTTAATTTAGTTTAACTTGATGTACTAAAATAACTAAATGTAAAACTGAAATAAAAATGAATAAGAACTATATAGACATTGGAAAAAAAATACTAAAAATGACAGAAAAACAACAAAAATTACTAAAACTTTAACTAAAATGAAAATAAACAAATAATGAAATAATGAAATGAAAATAACAAAAATAGAAAATAAAAAATACACGTTAACTAAAATAAAATACAAAAAAGTAAACTTTTTTAATTTAGTTTAACTTGATGTTGCTACTAAAATAACTAAATGTAAAACTGAAATAAAATATAGACATTTAAAAAAAAAAAAACTACTAAAATGACAAAAATACATGCCAAAATTACTAAAACTTTAACTAAAATGAAAATGTAAAGTATAAAAATAAACACTAACTAAAATAAAATATAAAAAGTAAACTTTTTAATTTAGTTCAACTCGATGTACTAAAATAACTAAATGTTAAACTGAAAAAAAAAAACTATATGCACATTTTAAAAAAAAACAATCTACTAAAAATGACAGAAAAACAACAAAATTACTAAAACTTTAACAAAAATTAAAATTAAAATAAAAATGGAAAATATAAAAATTACTTTTAGTTAAAATTAGTTTTAGTTAATACTAAAATAACTAAAACTAAAATATATCGAATAAAAACTATATAGGCATATTTTTAAAAAATGACAAAAATACATGAAATTACTAAACCTTTAACTAAAATGAAAATGAAAATGGAAAATATAAAAATAAAAACTAATTGAACTTACTATAATAGTATCTCAATGATACTAAAATGACACTGACTGTAAGACGTGTGTAGATAAGAAAATATAATATAATTAATGTAAAATTGATTTAAAGGTTTATTGCTTGATCATGATCATCAGGCTGTGATGACTGTGATTTCCTGTTTCCTCATTTGTTCAGGAATGCACTGAATGTGTGGAATTCTTGTCTCGTCTCGTCTCGTCTCTTATTTTCCACACACACTGTTTTCAGCATTATGCTGTCAGGCAGTTGCACATAGGCAGATATACGTTGTTCAGATAATCTACAGCATGTTTTCACCATATTATGTGCTCACTATGTTTTATTGATTCTTTTTTTCAGCCATCAGCGCACATTTGTGCTCGAGGTCATGGGTCGCCACTGCGGGTGAGTTTCCGCTGCGTCTCTGTGAGAACCAAGAGGGTCATGGGAAGATTACATAAAGTCTAAACATGTTTAGGTTTGAGATGATTTGAGAGGCCTATAGCAACCACCCAGAACATCCTGGCAACACTGTTATTTTCAGCATTGTTTATATATTACAGTATTTATTAACATTTTTAATACTTCTATTATTAAGTTTTAGTAATTTTGTTGTGCTTTTTAAACTTTACTACTTTTTTATTTTTATGTAAAGCTTTCATTTTTATTTCAGTTTTAGTAATTTTAGTACCTCAAATTATATTTCTATAAACTTTTATTTCTGTTAGTTGCCAAGGTAACATTTCTAATTACGTGTACAGAGCCCCACACATATAAAGTAAAACATGTTCGCCAATCGTGCGGTTTCTGTAGTATCTCTAGCCTATTACTATTTCCTTCCTATTTGCTAAACCGCACTATTTCCTATTACAACGCTTCGTGCGTTTCCCCTTGCCATAAATTGTGGCACTATTTACTATTTCGTTCCCTGATTTGATAATCGTGCGCACTATTTACTACGATTTGCCCTATTCCTTCCCTCGATTTGCTAAATCGTGACTATTCCTTCCTCGATTTGCTAAAGCATTTACTATTTCCTTCCCTCGATTTGCTAAAGCACTATTTACTATTTCCTTCCCTCGATTTGCTAAATGTGTGCACTATTTACTATTTCCTTCCTTCGATTTGCTAAATGTGCGCACTATTACTATTGTTCCCTCGATTTGATAAATCGTGCGCACTATTACTATTCCTTCCCTTGATTCATACCATTTACTATTTCCCTCGATTTATCGTGCGCACTATTTACTATTTCGTTCCCTCATTTGATAAATCGTGCGCACTATTTACTTTTGTTCCCTCGATTAAATCGTGCGCACTATTTATATTCCTTCCCTTGATTTCTAAATGTGGCACTATTTACTATTTCGTTCCCTCGATTTGATAAATCGTGCGCACTATTTACTATTTCCTTCCTTCGATTTGTTAAATCGTGTGCATTTACTATTTCCTTCCCTCGATTTGCTAAATCGTGCGCACTATTTACTATTTCCTCGATTTGCTAAATCGTGGCATATTACTATTTCCCTCGATTTGCTAAATGTGTGCATATTTACTATTTTTCCCTCGATTTGCTAAATCGTGCGCACTATTTACTATTTCCTTCCTTCGATTTGCTAAATGTGCGCACTATTTACTATTTCGTTCCCTCGATTTGATAAATCGTGCGCACTATTTACTATTTCCTTCCCTTGATTTCATAAATGTGCGCGATTTAAACTATTTATTTCGTTCCCTCGATTTGCGAAATCGTGTGCATATTTACTATTCCTTCCCTCGATTTGCTAAATCGTGGCACTATTTATCCCTGATTTGCTAAATCGTGCGCACTATTTCGTTCCCTCGATTTGCTAAATCGTGTGCATGATTTACTATTTCTTCCCTCGATTTGCTAAATCGTGCGCACTATTTATTTCCCTTGATTTGCTAAATCGTGCGCACACTATTTAATTGATAAATGTGCACTATTTACTATTTCGTTCCCTCGATTTGCTAAATCGTGCGCTACTACCCTAAATTTGCATATTTACCCTTCCTCGATTGCTAAATCGTGTGCATGATTTACTATTTCCTTCCCTCGATTTGCTAAATCGTGTGCACTATTTACTATTTCCCTCGATTTGATAAATCGTGCGCACTATTTACTATTTCCTTCCTTTTGTGTGCACTATTTATATTTCGTTCCCTTGCTAAATCGCACTATTTACTATTTCCCTCGATTTGCTAAACTATTTACTATTTCCCTTCGATTGCTTCGTGCGAAATTTTGCGCACTATTTACTATCCTTGATTGCTAAATCGTGCACAATTACTATTTCGATTTTGTGCGCACTATTTACTCGATTTGCTAAATCGTGCGCACTATTTACTATTTCGTTTCCTCGATTTGATAAATCGTGCGCACAATTTACTATTTTGTTCCCTCGATTTAAAGAAATTGTCTGCATGATTTAGTAAATCACGGGAATGAAATAGTAAATTGTGCGCATGATTTAGCCTACTATTTTTTCCTGCATGTCATGTGCTGTGCTTCATATATGTAAAATAAAAAGGTTCACGTTTTTTTTTTCTTTTTTTTTGGTTAATGTTTTTTTTATATTTTCCATTTTCATTTTCATTTTAGTTAAAGTTTTAGTAGTTTTGTTGTGCATTTCTGACATTTTTATTAGTTTGTTTTTTTAAATGTCTATTCTATTTATATATTTGAGCTATTTTAGTACATCAAGTTAAACTTTTTAAACGTTTTAAGTTTTTAATTTTTTTATTTCAGTTAACAGTTTTTTTTATATTTTCCATTTTAATTTTAGTTAAAGTTAAAGTTTTAGTAATTTTGTTGTGTGTTTTTGTCATTTTAGTAGTTTTTATTCCTTTATAGTTTTTATTCATTTTAATTTCAGTTTTAGATTTGTACTGCAATTCCATCCTGTACTGTTTATTAATTTTCCAAAAAATGAAAATTCTGTTATCATATACTCATCCTGACAGTTTTGGTTGAGTTAGTTTTAGTGTCACTGTTGGCCAGTATGTGACTGTAGTGTTGGCGTCACTGACACTGTTCTCCTGCAGGTATCTAGCGCTGGTTTCAGCTCTGGCGTCTGGAGCTGATTGGCTGTTCATCCCTGAAGCTCCTCCTGAGGACGGCTGGGAAGAGCTCATGTGTGCTCGACTGGGAGAGGTGAGCCCAGAACATGTGACTTTGGGCCGCTTTTATAGATCATTGAACACAATGACTGATTTATGAATATATCATCAGTTCTCATGCCATTAATTGGTAATTAGTGTTATTTTGATGATGTTTGAAATTAGCTTTTGTTTCATATTTATATATCATAATTATATTTAGTTTAAGTATCAGTAATTTGGCTGTAATTTATGTTTATTTCAATTTTAGTACTTTTAGTAAACTTATGTTATTTCAGTTAGGTTTTTCATCTATAGTATTTTATTACACGGCTCTCTGAAATGCTAAATTCTGACATGTTTTTCATCTGGTATTTATATTTTATTTTATTTCTGTCTTGTATATCTTCAAATGTGCTTCATATGGTAACATCCAAATCAGTTGGTTTTATGCAAGTCAAAAATATTATTTAACGAATCAGCCTGACTACATTAAGTTGCACCAATAAAAGTCATATTAAGGGTCAGATTGGATAGAAATAACTCCTTTAGATAACAGCAGCCCATTTTCACGTCCATATCATTTTAATAATTGACTCATGGATGTGTTTGTTCAGAGCCGCAGTAAAGGATCCAGACTGAACATCATCATCATCGCTGAAGGAGCCATCAACAAAAGTGGTGAACCCATCACCTCCAACTACATCAAAGACGTGAGCGAAGCTCTTCTGCTCTTAAAGGGATAGTTCACCCAAAAATGACAATTCTGTCATTATTTACTCACCCTCAAGTGGTCTCAAACCTGTATGATGTTCTTTCTTCTGCTGAACACAAAAGAAGATAACCAAACAGTTGATGGACCCCATTGACTTCCTTAGTATGGAGAAAAAAAATACTATGAAAGTCAATGGGAACCAGAAACATTCTTCAAAATATCTTCTTCTGTGAAATTTATACAGGTTTGCAACAACTTGTGGGTGATTAAATGATGACAGAATTTTCATTTTAGGGCAAACTATCCCTTTAAAGTCATTTTAGTACATGCTAATTCAATTCCTAGAGATATCATTTACACAAGCTTTAGTGTTTTCATAAAATGTACCATAAGTTTGCATTTATTAAATGTTAGCCATATGTTTTCTAGAAGTGATATGAAGTTCTATGGAAGCTTTTTTCTGCCATGGAATAAAAAAAAGGTAATTGTGACTTTTTATCTCACATTTCTGACTTTTTTTCTTGCAAATGTGAGTTTATATCTCACAATTCTGAGAAAAAAAGTAAATTACCAGTAATAAACTTGCAATTGTGCAATTGTGCAAAAAGTTGCAATTACCTTTTTTAATTGCAAATTTAAATCTTAAATTTTGACTTTTTTCCTCGCAATTCCAAGTTTATATCTCACAGTTCTGAGAAAAAAGTCAGAATTGCAAGAAATAAAATCAGAATTGGAAGATATAAACTCAAATTTGAGAGAAAGTGCCAGAATTGGAAGATATAAAGTAACTTTTAAGTAACTAGTAACTTTTTGCAAGGAAAAAAAAGGTCAGAATTGTGAAATAAAAATTGCAATTAACTCTTATTTTTTATTTAGTGGTGGAAACAAGCTTCCATAATAAAAAGTCTTCTGTAGAGCCGTTTCAAAGTTGGAATTGAAGTCCTTTCATAATTGATAAATTTTGCAACTCTGTTATTTTCTGTGAAGCTACTTTAAAATGGATGTGTATTGTATAAAGCACTATAAATTTTGGCAAAAAAGAGATCTTATTACACTGCTTGACCAATCAGATGTGTATAAATGAGCATGTGATTTGTAATTCTGTGCAGCTGGTTGTGTCGCGGCTGGGTTACGACACCCGGGTCACTGTTCTGGGTCACGTCCAGAGGGGCGGGACACCGTCAGCCTTTGACAGAGTTCTGGTAAATCAACCCTTCAGTTAAACCCTCAGAAGAGTTTTGAGTAATGGGATGATTATTTAACATAAGAAGCAGATGAGGTTGAAGAATCCTCTGTGTTTTGTGGTAGAGCAGTAAGATGGGCGTCGAGGCCGTGGTGGCCCTGTTGGAGGCGGGACCGGACACTGCCGCCTGTGTGATCGGCCTATCAGGAAACCAGGCCGTGCGTCTCCCGCTAATGGAGGCCGTAGAGATGGTGAGTCTTCAGGGAGTGCACTGTTTTGTTTGTTTTTTGTTCTTGAATGATTTTTACAATCTAAACTGTTTTGTATTTGAATATATTTTAAAGTGTAATTTATTCCTGTGATCAAAGCTGAATTTTCAGCATCATTACTCCAGTATATACAGCCAAACACTGAAGGAAAACCAGTTGTATCAGTTGGTTTTCTGTTTATTATTATTCTGCATGTTTATTGCTATCATACAAACTTCCAGGGTTTCTGTGGGTCTTAAAAAGTCTTAATTCGCTCTTACACAAATTAAAGGGTAGTTCACCCAAAAATGAAAATAATGTCATTTATTACTCACCCTCATGCTGTTCCACACCCATAAGACCTTCGTTAATCTTCAGAACACAAATTAAGATATTTTTGATGAAATCCGATGGCTCATTGAGGTCTGCATAGGAAGCAATGACATTTCCTCTCTCAAGATCCATTAATGTACTAAAAACATATTAAATCAGTTCATGTGAGTACAGTGGTTCATATTAATATTATAAAGCCACGAGAATATTTTTGGTGCGCCAAAAACAAAACAAAATATCGACTTATATAGTGTGGCCGATTTCAAACACTGCTTCATGAAGCTTCAGAGCATTATGAATCTTTTGTGTCGAATCATGATTCGGATTGCGTGTCAAACTGCTGAAATCACGTGACTTTGGCGCTCCGAACTGCTGATTCGATACACTGATTCATTTATGCTCTGAAGCTTCCTGAAGCAGTGTTTTGAAATCAGCCATCACTATATAAGTCGTTATATATATTGTTTTTTTGGCGCACCAAAAATATTCTCGTCGCTTTATATATTAATATTGAACCACTGTACTCACATGAACTTATTTAAATATGTTTTTAGTACATTAATGGATCTTGAGAGAGGAAATGTCATTGCTGGCTATGCAGGCCTCATCAGCCATCGGATTTCAACAAAATATCTTAATTTGTGTTCCTTAGAACGAAGAAGCGACATGAAGGTGAGTAATATGACAGAATTTTCATTTTTGGGTGAACTAACCTTTTAAGGCTTTAAAAAGGTCTTAAATCAGAGCAGAAGTCATGGCATTAAATGTTGCAAAAAATAAATATCTTCCCCAGTATTTTTGTCCTGTTTCCAGTACAAATATCTAAACACCTTTGATACATCTATTTGAGATGCATAAAATGAAGTCTTGGAAAAAATAACAAAATTAAGTGAGTTTATGCCTAAAACAAGAACAAATATCTTTCATGATATCTGTTACGAAAACTTCCCTTTGAATAAAGTTGAATTTTCAGATCTTGTTTTAATCACAAACTTGATTCATTTTTTTTTTTTTTGTAAATTTCACAGAAAACTCATTTTACATCTCAAGTGCAGTAAATGTTTCATGATTTAAGAATCTTTAGACAACTGCTCTGGAAAACAAGACAAAAATACAGAAGAAGAACATCACTTTTTTTGCTGTGTAATCAGAAGTTACAATAAAAGATATTTCCATATTATATTGGTTGGGAGCAGAGCGATTCAAGCTGATTTTGTTTTGTTTTTTAAATGAATTAAAAAGTAATAGATATCTGTTGGAAGTGTTGCTAATACAATTCATTGTTTCTCCCTAGACATTTACACTTAGAGAACATATTGAAGTATTAATTTCCTTTCAATTTATTCCTTACATTTTCTTTACTTGGTCTTACCAAGGTCTTATATTTACCTTCATAAAACCTGCAGAAACCCTCTCTTCAAAAAGTGCATTAAAAGCTTTTTGATATACCAAACAGTTCATTCGTAATGCAGCAATGAATTTGACTACCAATCTTTTGTTTTGTGTCTCAAATAATTTCTCACATTATTAAGGCAAGACACCAAATGAATAGGGTCAAATTTATAACTAATTAATGTCTTCCCCAGTTAATTAAACACTGTACATTAAGACATACAAGTTTTCTGAAATATTATGTTTAAATATGCAAATTAGGCATTGTCTAATTAAATATGCATGACTTTGCATAAATTCCCAATACAGAAATCTGATAATTGGATAAAGCCGGGTTCAAAAATACTATTAGAGTTAAAGGTTTTTACAGAGGGGATATGAGATTTCTCTTTTCATTACTCCATAAAAATACTGTCAACAACCAGAACAAAAATCACCATATTTTTATGTATAACATTTTCTATAAAATGATAAATGAACAAATCTTCAGAATATAGATAGGAATAAAACTAAAGTTTGATGAATGTAAAGCTGCTGAAGTGGAGATTTCTGACTCAAACTCAACGCCTAGAAATCATAGACACAAATAAAGTGTAATAAAATAAACACTTAATGTGTATTTTGGATGTCGTGGAAGCAAAATAGCCCAAAATCGCATCATTTAACCAGTGCATGAAAACAGTAGTTATATCTCGCCTTAAGAGAATAATTTTACTCTCTTTCTTAAGACTAAAGAGGTTCAGAGGGCCATGAATGAAAAGCGGTTTGAAGAAGCCATCCAGTTACGGGGCAGGTGAGATGAACCCTTTCAGATTCATTATCATCCGTGTTCATTAGCAGAGGTCAAAGTCTGAGTGAGTAATAATGACTCAAATGACACTGTTTACAGGAGTTTTGAGAACAACTGGAACATTTATAAGTTGCTGGCCTATCAGAAACCTGCTGCGGTCCAGGTAACACATGAACACTAAACCTGATTTCACCTCATTACATACACAATTGTTAACTTTCACATTCAAGTCATTTGTTGCCACTGGTACTTATGCATTTTTATTGTAGCTATCAGGGTGTACGGATCATAAAATCCTAATCTTGAAGTCAAGTCAGCTTTATTTCTATAGCGCTTTAAACAAAACAGATTGTTTCAAAGCAGCTTCACTGTAATAAACAGGGTAAAAACAGAAACAGTGATGAAAACTTAAATATGAGACTAATTCAAATTCTCTTAAATGACAAATGCATTTTTTTTTTTCATATTTTTGAATGATTTCATTTAAAACCATCCAAACGCACAGATCCTCCATTGACTTCCATTAGAAGTTGGTTAGATCCTAGTTTCCTGTTATTCATTTTTTCCTGCACTCTGTTCTCTTTAGAGCAACTACTCCATGGCCATCCTGAACGTGGGAGCTCCAGCCGCCGGCATGAACGCTGCGGTGAGGTCGGCGGTGAGGGTCGGTCTGGCCACAGGACACCGGGTTTACATCGTCAGCGATGGATTTGAGGGTCTGGCCAAAGGAACGGTAAAGAACCATGCATTCGAATGATTTCTGTAATAATGCATTTTAATGCAAAGTGACTCTCAGAGCAGCTCTAGAGATGAACTTCATGTGTTCATGTCCTCATATAGATGCTGAAAACACACGAGCGTCACGTGTGCTTAGGGCTGCAGATATCGATTGTTTTAGTAATCGAGTATTATACCAATAATTTCATCGATTAATCGAGTAATCGGATAAGAAGTAGTGCAATGCAATATTAACTATACAAGAGAAAATAAGACATGAACTAATTTGTTTCCTTTTTGAAAAATTATATTTTTTGGCTGAAATTGCATTCATTAATATCTGTGAAAACTAAACCCATTTAGTGCATTTAATTGCTATATTACATTTAAAATGCAAATACAAAAATCTAAATAAAATGTAAAAATCAATTTCAAATGACTTAAAAACTAAGAAGGTAATAAAACTAAGGCATAAATCAAAATAATAGCAAGAAGAAATAAGACAATCATTTATAATAGTAACTATGGCGTTATATGAAAACGAGAGGCATATCAAATGCCGAGCAATCTCTCCGCACAAAACTGGTTCACTCAGATATCACATGTGCATGCTCAAACTTTGTCCTCCTGCATGAATCTAGAATTGTCTTCTCTCCAGGATTTAATGTTGCCATAAGCGCAACATTATAGTGTGGACACCCATCGGCAGAAACATTAATCGGCGCATATGCCAGGTTTGCCAAAAATGTAAATCAATATTTATATAGCATAATAGTTGTAAATTTATCTGTCTCCCTGTGTCCCGCATTGTCCCACAAAATCACATCTACTGTCCTGCAACAGATCAATAGCCAGGTGGTCACCCTAGATTTAAATTTTGTGCTTTAATTCCATGACATTTCATGTTACAGTACTGTAAATTCCATTTTTATGATTCCATGATTCCGTCCACACATCGCAGAAATCATAGAGATCCAATATGGCAAAAAAGAATGATCTTATTATCCATAATCTCCAAATGCATACAACAAATGAGTGCAATCCAAACACAAAAAATATTAAACAGAGTAGTATAATCGATTTCTGTTATTTGGAAAGAACATAATTAATATTAATGAACAGTAGCATGAAATCCCACTGTTTTATCTGATGTTGTAGGTGAATGAGGTGTCGTGGAATCAGGTCGCCGGTTGGACGGGTCAGGGCGGCTCTCTGCTGGGAACTAAACGGTTAGTCACCTTTAAAAATCAGTGCTTTTCTCACTGGCTCTTTATTTTCATCACACCTTTGTGACCCTCAATGTTTTCCAGAACCCTCCCAAGCACCTGCATGGAGAAGCTAGTGGAAAATCTCAACAAGTTCAACATCCAGTCACTGTTTGTCGTCGGTGGTTTTGAGGTACAGGAAAATGTTCATGCAAATGAATAGATCTGCTACTTATTCTATGTAATGTGTGTCTTTGTTCTTCAAAGAGCTTGCTTTGTTGTTGCAACAACCAGATCAGGTCTATTTCATGGGGGGCAAAAAAACATTGTTTTTATGTTGTGATATTTATAGAATACTATCAAAATTTTGGCAGAATATTTTTGCCATATCGCCCAGGCATATATCCAATCTGTATTATCTTCCATGAAACACAAAACGAGATATTAAATGAGGCAAAGTCCAAGCTGCTCTTTATGATGTCTGACTGTGTTTTCTGTCATGTTCAGGCGTATGAGGGCATACTGGAGCTGGTTGAAGCGAGGGGGCGTTATGATGAATTATGTATTCCCATGTGTATCATCCCTGCCACCATCAGCAACAATGTTCCAGGCACTGACTTCAGTCTGGGCAGCGATACTGCGGTTAATGCAGCGATGGCCGTAAGTACAGGACACACGCCACTCAAGTTCACTTTTCACATAAACATTGATATATATCCTCTTTTAGATTTACTGTTATCGGCATATAATGGAGAAGACACAGGATTTTAAAACCTTGTGAGCTGCCTATTCACAATAGACGATTTTGCTAGTATACATCTGAGAACATTTATTTTGCAGTTTCCTACGCATGCTCAGTCGCAATTTGAATTGAACTCAGAATCAATCCTGAATTTTTGAGAGTTGTTTCAGAATTATGATGCTTCGGAGATTTTCCTGCAGAATTGGGTTACTTTTTCACTGTTGCCGCGGGTTGATTTGCAACTCCGTGGGTTGAAGCAACCCCACCAATGAGATATTTAACCCCTGAATTTTTACCGGGATACCCCGCGGAAAGCGATTGGGCTAGTTTTGGACTTGTTTTGAGAAGTAATTGAGTGGATTTTGTGGTAAAAACCTGGCAACCCCGTTTGCATTGTTCTTGATCTGTTCACACTGGAAATTGATATTGGCCACATTTAAAACAACAATGTGAACATCTATACAAAAAATCTGATCAAAAATTGGAATTGAGCATTAAAGGATTAGTTCACTTTCAAATAAAAATTTCCTGATAATTTACTCACCCCCATGTCATCCAAGATGTACAGGTCTTTCTTTCTTCAGTCGAAAAGAAATGAAGGTTTTTGAGGAAAACATTCCAGGATTTTTCTCCATATAGTGGACTTCACTGGGGTTCAACGGGTTGAAGGTCCAAATGTCAGTTTCAGTGCAGCTTCAAAGAGCTCTACATGATCCCAGACTAGAAATAAGGGTCTTATCTAGAGAAACCATCGGCCATTTTCTAAAAAAAAATTAAATTTTATACATTTTAACCATAAATGCTCATCTTGAACTAGCTCTCTTCTTCTTCTTCTTCTCTATTAGAATTCCGGCAGTGTAGACACTGCTAAGTGTATTACTGCCCTCCACAGGTCAAAGTTTGAACTAAGTTGTCATATATAATATGCTAGTATATTTAGTTCAAACGTTGACCTGTGGAGGGCAGTAATACACTTAAAACTTAATTTCTTTTCGACTGAAGAGAGAAGGACATGAACATCTTGGATGATATGGGGGTGAGTAAATTATCAGGAAATTTTAATTTGAAAGTGAACTAATCCTTTAAGGCTCGCAGTGTTAATGTAGCCTTAGTGTAAGTGTAATTCTTCTAAGATGCCTTCTTTTGCCTAATGATAAGGAAGCAGCATTTCATGTACAGTATACTTTGTGGACAAGGCAATCTCATAATGCATCACGAGTGAGAAAAAAAGTGAAATTTAGTGAAAAGCTTGTATCTGAAAAGATCATTCTTAATTGCAGAATGCAGTTTCGCTGCATTCATTGTCCAGTTTTTGATCTGAAGCGTGTCTTTGTTTGATGAAGAGCTGTGATAAGATCAAGCAGTCGGCCACAGGGACCAAGAGGAGGGTGTTTGTGGTGGAGACTATGGGTGGATTCTGCGGTTATCTGGCAACCACCACAGGCATCGCTGTCGGTGCAGATGCCGCTTACATCTTTGAAGATCCTTTCAACATCCATGACCTCAAGGTAGGGCTGTGCGATATGTATCGTCTATGATAATATCATAATTATTGTTTTAGTGATGTGCCAGTTGATATTATGGAGCAAAAAGTGCATTTTAAGAGTGCATTTTAATGCTATGTCATAATGATTTTATAAAACAGTTCAATAAAAAATAAGTTAACATTTTCCCAATGCTCCTCACATCTACACATAGAAGAACAAACACTGTTTTTCTGTTGTTGTGACACTTTTTTAGACCAATGTGGAGCATTTGACGGAGAAAATGAAGAAGGACATCCAGAGAGGTCTGGTGCTGAGGTAACGAGCCGCCTGTTCATCTGTCCACTTTAAAGGCACCTTAATGACAGTTTAATGTGTAAAACTGCTCTGTTCACAGGAATGAGAAATGCCATGAGCAATACACCACTGATTTCATCCATAAGCTCTACTCTGCAGAAGGGAAAGGCGTGTTTGACTGCAGGGTCAATGTCCTGGGACACCTGCAGCAGGTACAGACTCATGCTTTATGACTCAACTCATCAATTTAACAACTGAGCTGTCGTGATGTCTGATTCTAATGCAGCATCATCACTGAAAAGGAACTTCTTGAGTGACACATGAATAGAGTTCTTATGAGCTTCCCTTTCAGCATCTCTGTGCATCTTGAAGCACACTTCACAGTTGATTTCACACACAAATACTCTAATTAGTAAATATAGTAATTTCTAATTAGTTTCAATATATATGGAGCCCCGGACATGACATCCAAGAAAAAAATAGTAAGCTAAATCGTGCACATGATTTACTAATTCGTTCCCTCGATTTAGAAATCATGCACATGATTTATAAATTGAGGGAACAACATAGTAAATCGAGGGAACGAATTAGTAAATCGAGGGAACAAATTAGTAAATCGAGGGAACGAAATAGTAAATCGAGGGAACGAATTAGTAATCGAGGGAACGAAATCGAGGGAACGAATTAGTTCGAGGAACGAATAGTAAATCGAGGGAACGATACGAATCAGTAATCGAGGGAACGAATCAGAATTAGTAAATCGGGGGAACGAATCAGTAAATCGGGGAAACGAATCAGTAAATCGAAACGAAATAAATCGAGGAACGAAATAGTAATCGGGGAATCGTAAATCGGGAAACGAATCAGTAAATCAGTAAATCGGGGAAACGAATAGTAATCGAGGGAACGAATAGTAAATCGAGGGAACGAAATAGTAAGGGAACGAATTAGTAATCGAGGGAACGAAATAGTAATACGGAAATCGAGGGAACGAAATAGTAAATAGTAAATCGGGGAACGAATTAGTAAATCGGGAAATCGAGGGAACGAATCAGTAAATCGGGGGAACGAAATAGTAAATCGGGGAACGAATAGTAAATCGGGGAAACGAAATAGTAAATCGGGGAACGAATTAGTAAATCGGGGGAACGGGGGAACGAATTAGTAAATCGAGGGAACGAAATAGTAAATCGAGGGAACGAATTAGTAAATCGAGGGAACGAAATAGTAAATCGAGGGAACGAATTAGTAAATCGAGGGAACGAAATAGTAAATCGAGGGAACGAAATAGTAAATCGAGGGAACAAATTAGTAAATCGAGGGAACGAATTAGTAAATCGGGGGAACGATTTTTTATTTTTTCTTGCATGTCATGTGCGGGGCTCCGTAAATATACGTTATTTCGGTAACACTTTACAATAAGGTGTCATTTTGTTAACATTAGTTATCTACATTAGTTAACATGAACTATTAAATAATATTAACAGATACAACTTTTGATTTTAATGATGTATTAGTAAATGTTGAAATTAACTGAGATTATTAAATACTTTACTGTTAGTTCATGTTAACTAATGCAGTTAAAAAATGAAATCTTATTGTAAAGTCTTACCAAAAATTTTCATTGATTACTTAAAGTACAATTATGGTGCATTATTAAAAGATTTAATAGAGAATTAAAACGCTCTGCTGAAAGAAATTTAGCATTTAAATCCATATTTTCTGATATTGTTTCTCTGATGTTTGTAGGGTGGAGTGCCGACACCCTTCGACAGAAACTACGGCACTAAACTGGGCGTTAGAGCCGTGCAGTGGCTGACAGAGAAGATGGCAGACAATTTTAGACTAGGTAAGAGGATGTTTAAATCTGAATATAACTGTACAAAAACATCTCCGTATAAATCAAATATTTCAGACTCTAAATTCACATCAGGTGAGAGAAGTAAATGGGTTTTGGACATAAAATCACTGTTGCGTTTTCCTCAATGCTACTTAGTCACATGACATAATTAAATTCCCAGCAGCAGTTAAGACTGTAAGTTTAAGATGAGAAGACTGTGAGTAAAGCCAGTGTGTTTGTGTCTGTCAGGTCGTGTGTTTGCGAACACCCCAGACTCGGCCTGTGTGATCGGCCTGTATAAGAAGGTTCTGACCTTCAGTCCCGTCACTGAGCTGAAGGACCAGACGGACTTTGAGTGAGTGACCCTAACAATTACACACAGTACATGAGGTTTAATAGGGTGAAGTCAGGTTCATTGGGACACTTTTTCCTAGAGATATCAATGGCAAAAAGTGTCCCAGTCAACCTGACTTCATATTACATACATGTGATGTAATGTAGAGAAATATTTTTCCTTAGTTCCTTAGGGGGAAATTTTTTACAATGTAATAATTACACTTCATACAATGCTTTTCCAGTTCTTAAGCCATTTTACAAAAAGTAATAGGCTGCATCATCATACCATACTGCACCAACACATAATGACAGGACTAACTAGTACGAATAAACACCCTGCAGACACCGGATGCCCAAGACGCAGTGGTGGCTGAATCTCCGACTGATGCTGAAGATGTTGGCAAAGTATCAGACGTCCTTCAACGAGTATGTGACAGGAGAGATCGAACACGTGACCCGTCGCTCTCTCAGCATAGACACCGGGTTTTAAATGACGTACTGCCAGTGCCATCCTTAAATCAACACACCCGACTGCCACTCCTCCGTTAAAACGGGTAAATGCATGATTCTTTAGTGAGTAAAGGAGTGTAAAACTCCAGACTTGTGCCTAAACCTGATTTTCCTCTGCATTGGAGGTCTGTATTTGCACCATCTTTATGCTGGACTGATGCAGTGTGTACCAAACTAGATCACTCCCATTGTAATTAATAGAACTATGGATACATTTACATTAATCCAGATACATTTGAAAGCATTTCTGTTTCGAAACACTCTCCGTCCACACTGAAACATCTGAAAATGCTTAAATCGTCTTACTGCACATGCATGAAATGCAATAAAAGCTCACTGAGATGATACCAGATGCAATAAAGTCCTCAAGCTATTCTTCTGGCATGATTATTTTATGAGCAAAATACTGACTCCTGCTTCCAGTTCACACTCAATCGCCATTCCATGTTGGTCTAAAACACAATTGTCCTCATGTTTTGCCACAGCAATTGCAAGTATATTTTCGTAAAAATTTACCCCACCCCTAATCCTAACCCCTCCCCCACACCTACTCCTAAACCTACCAATACTAGGGGGGTAATAATAATCTGGCAGGGGGTCAGAATTCGGCACAACACTGGTATAAACAACAGTATGTGTCACATGACTAAACATACATCGTCTTCAAATACCTCCGTTTTCACGCTACAAAGCAGAAACGGCGTTTTGAAATGTATCCACTTAACAGAGCATCTTCAAAAAGCTGTTTTCGCAGGATAAAAATGTGTCAAAACGAAAAGATGCGTTTTCAAATGTGTCTGGATTAGTGTAGCTGTAGCCTATGAACACTGCAAATATTTTTGTTTACAAATGTCATATGTGTGAATCTATTGCTATAAACTGTATTCGTTATATATTTGAATCACTTCAGACCATTTCATCAAAGCCAGCTTGTGATGTTTCCGGTCTTCTAATTAAAATCACCTTGTTGTTAACTATATGTATACGCAACTGTAGCAAAACCAAAATGTAAAGTTATTTTGCTGTTCAAAAACAACTAATGCAAAGTATTTTTCCTGGTGCAATGCAACACCAGTCACTTCCAGGAAGACACTGTGTTATTCTTTATACTAAACTGCTGCTGTTCAACAGATACTTATTCAGATACAGAATTCATTGTTGTTTCCTGGCAAATCTTTATTCCAGCAGCTTTTCCATGAGGGAAATGGTTTGATATATCGTGATGAAGTACATCACGAACAGGTAAAGGTGGAGATTGTGAACCTGGTGCTGTGATTGTTAAACATTTGAACAGGTAATTTGTGGTTGTGAGCTTCAGTATTGTGTCTGTGATATTGTGATTAGTGTGAAGCAGTAGATAGTTCTAGTGCAGCATGTTTCACATCTCCAGTATTTAATACTCTACATTGACATTCATTTCAAATTCTAGAAAATAATGAACCAGGTATGAGAGTGTAAATGTAACGGGTGAATGAAAGTACATAAACCCTATTGAGGATTTTTTGCTCTTTTGACATTATTTTTGTACACACACTAACATAATGTTTTGCATTGCAGTAAAAAGACTTTTTGTTTAATTGTCATGAAAATGTCACAATGCAAAAATCATAATGATCCTGAAAGTTTCATTTTCTTTTTGCAAAATGTAATTTTTCTCCTGATTTTAGGGGTGAAATATGGTCTGGCCAGTTGCATAAACGACTTAGACTAGTCTTAAAGGTTGTCATATAATTTTATTCTTCAAGACTGGTCCTAAGTTTTTAAATTCAGATGCATAAAAAGATAGATCAGTCTAATTTGAATTGGATAAGTAAGACTGATGACCTCTTATCTAACTGCTAGTTGGTCAAACTAGTTCTTAAGACACTATTAACATGTGTTTATGCAACTGGACATGTTCTTGACAGGTGTTGTTTCACCTCAGATCATTTCATTTGCATATGGGCCTTTTTATATTGTATTACTGTAAACAACTATGAAATGTGTATTTTGCTGAAATCTACAAAACTTTAAGGCTTGTTCACACCAAGAACGATAACTATAAAGATAACGATATAGTTCTAAAAATAATTCTAAATATAAAAGAATAGCACTGTCTGTCCACGCCACTATAACGATAACGACACAGAGAAACGATATCGTTGGGATCACTTTTAGAAATATTTTTTCCTGCTGTTGAATGATAAAACACTGACAGCCAATCAGAATCCGTTCTAATTTAAAGGGTTAGTTCACCCAAAAATTAAAACAATGTCATTAATTACTCACACTCATGCCGTTCCACACTCGTAAGAGCTTTGTTCATCTTCAGAACACAAATTAAGATATTTTTGATGAAATCTGATGGCTCAGTGAGGCCTGCATAGCCAGCAATGACATTTCCTCTCTCAAGATCCATTAATGTACTAAAAACATATTTAAATCAGTTCATGTGAGTACAGTGGTTCAATATTAATATTATAAAACGAGAATATTTTTGGTGCGCCAAAAAAACAAAATAATGACATATAGTGATGGCCGATTTCAAAACACTTTATGAAGCTTCGGAGCGTTATGAATCTTTTGCAACAATGCAACAACAGCAAAAACATTGTTGTAAACGCTTTGAAACTGCAGCGTTTCAGACCGTTATCATTAGTTGGTGTGGACGCAAATATCTTTATCGTTATAATTAGTTATCGTTCTGTGAACGGGCCTTTATGCAGTAAGTTTCAGCTGAATGTCATATTAAAAGGAATGTACTGTCATTTAAGAAAAATATAAATATATTACAATATATATATATATATATATAATAAAAAATATATTTAAAAAAACTTTTCTGTGTTGTTAGTAGCGGAAAACAATTAGAAATTGACTTTTCAGTGTTGTTATAAAATACATTTAATGAGAACATTCAGAAATCAAACATTCCTCTAATTTTCTATTAATTATAATGCATGCGTTGTAGTATAAACATTGAAATGACCTCTGTAAACAAGTTATATTGAATCATGTTGAGCAAAGTAAAATTGCAGCAGTGAAGTAAATCTGCAGTATATATCTGCCATAAACACTTCTCCTCACTTCATATAGTATTGAATAACTTCAACAAACTCTAACAGACATTGAACACATCTAAGGATAAGATCTATGTTTATGAAGTTATAATTTACCAAAGCTGAATGAAAAGGGAAAGGAATCAGCAGGTCCTGAAGCGTCGTGTGTGGAAGAGCTCTTCTGAGGGCTTTCTGTCCCGAACGAGAAGGAAAAGCCCTCTTGACGACTCTCAGCTTCATCAAACCAGGAAACCTTGTATAGAAACAACAGCGTTACTAAATATAAGACTATTTTATGTACATTTAGAACCATTTAGTCTTCTTAATGCAAAATATAATTTCTTGTTTTCTATGTGAATCTATTTTATGATGTAATTTATTCCTGTGATCAAAGCTGAATTTTCAGCATCATTACATCCAGTCTTCAGTGTCACATGATCCTTCAGAAATCATTCTAATATGCTGATTTGAAAAACTTGAATTATTTCCAACTTTTGACTGGTAGTGTAGATATTAAGAACGGTACTTCACCTGAGAACTTGGGTGCTGATCCTGGTGACTTCTGTTACCAGAAACACAAAATCAGCTTTCAAACATCCAGCCATTATGCTCAAACATCCATATTTCTCCAGAAATACCTTGTCGCTGAAATAGGAGCTTGTGAAGGTAAATGGAGATGCCTACAAAACACACAAACAAAATGATGAAACTCTCTTTGATGAAACAATGCATATGTCAGTGTTCCAGCTTCTGAAGTTCACCTCTTCTGCTGCTGATCCCATGTCAAAGCCACAGTCCATCTTAGAGAACGCAGGTGTGCTTGGACCAGAATTCATGGAGAAGACAAAAGCGGGCGACTTGGTGTCTGAGATTTCCTGTCGTCCAGGTGAGCAGCTGGGACTGTTGCTGTTAACAGATCGAATAGTAATCGCTCTCAAAATAGTTCAATGATTCATCAGAGCATGTTAAAGCAAATAAATTTACTGATAAAATCAAGATAAAACATTGCCTCTAAATCCTTTTTGGTTAATATTCACTATCCCTTCACTTAAAGACTAGTTTAAAAGACACTTCGGGCCCTATCATACACCCAGCACAATGTGACGCCAGGCACGACGCCAGTGTTTTTTGCTATTTTTAGCCCGACGCAGTTCTCATCTTCACGTCCAGTGCCACGTTGTTTAAATAGCAAATGCACTCATGCCTATCTGTTCGCCCATGGGTGTGCTGGTCTTAAAAACAAGGTGTGTTCAGGTGCATTGTTAGCGTGTTGCTGTTTTGAGGAACTGAAAGTGACTGCGCCATTGACCAACTGAAACCTGCTCTAAAGTCAATGGCGCAATATTTTTTTTTGTTGTTTAAAGGGAGCACAAGGTGCGTACACTCTGCTTGTTACACACACAGAGACATGCAGCAGCACACAAACATGCCAAATATTAAAAATATTGTTATTTTTTAAAAAATTATTGTGTGCATTAAGATAAAATGCCTACATGTCATGGATAGTCATTGCATGTATCAGTCATTGACCTATCTGCGGTAATGACGAATGAAATTGGCTAATTAATTGACCAATCGTGGCAATACACACATGTTTTTAAACTGATTCGTCAGGTTGATGGTGTCTATATTCCGCTATGTAAATAGTGAATCCGCCATGGCATGAGTGCACCTAGCTTTTAAAGGGAATGTGAGATAAGACTCTGATTGGTTTATTGCACGTTACGCCCAAAACACACCCATGACTCATTAAGAGACTAGGTACAACCCTTTTGGACCAATTTTCCGTCATTAAACTAGCAAAAGTGGATTCGGACACACCCTTAGTGCACCTGTGCCATGCACCTCAGACCATGAGCTTAGATCGTTAAAATAAGGCTCTTAATATTCAATAATATTATCAATTTGGCTGCACTGACACTATCAGATGAAAACAAAACTTAAACTGACTCAAGCTGAATAATGACACTATTATCTTCTGTAGAGCTGCTTATAGCTGAATTAAGCTTGTTTCATAACTTGATGAATTTACAGTTATTGAACTGAACTGAATCAAGTTAGAGCTGAATTTTAATTTGTCTCATATTTGATTAAGTTTGCATTGATTCTGTTATTTTCCTGTTTATTACTGTGAATCGTGAAATATAAAGCACTATAGAAATAAAGCTGACTTGACTAGTTGTGCACCACAGTTTGGGCGTATCCCTGAAAAATGCATGAAGTAAAATGGGTTGCAAATAGTGTTTCATGTGGATTTTAGAGTAATGTAAGTGACAGATGGCAGCATTTAGAGGTACAGTACGCTCCATCATAAACACTGCTGAGTCAGGTCGTACTTTAGGGAGAAGGTCGGGGTGGTCGGTGTGGCTTGAATTCTAGCCGGTGAGGGAGGAGGGCAGATGGGACCCTCAGGCGCTGTGTCCTCCTGAGAGTCTGCTGTAGTCACCTCTAAACGATCTTCCTCCTCCTCTTCTGACATTTCCACCATGAGCTCAGGAGCACATGAAACATTCACATTCCCCTGCTGCAATCATCCAAACAGATATTATACGGATATATACAGTACACTACCGTCAAACGTTTGGAATAATTAGGATTTTTTTATGTTTTTGATGTCTGTTGTGCTCGCCAACGCTTGATTTATTTGACCAAAAAACAGGAAAAATTGTGAAATATTATTACAATTACAAATAACTGTTTTCTATGTGAATATATAGTAAAGTGTAATTTATTCCTGTGATCAAAGCTGAATTTTCAGCATCATTACTCCAGTCTTCAGTGTCACATGATCCTTCAGAAATCATTCTAATATGATGATCTGCTGTTCAAGAAACATTTCTGATTATTATCAATGCTGAAAATTGTTTTTATGCTTCATATTTTTGTGGAAACCATGATACACTACCATTAAAAAGTAAGAAATTAATACTTTTATTCAGCAAAAATGCATTAAATTGGTCAAAAATGACAGTAAAGACATTTAACATGTTATTTGTATTTCAAATAAATGCTGTTCTTTTGAACTTTCTATTAATCAAAGATTTGTTAAAACATATGAATCCGTTTTTGATACTAATAATAATAAGAACCATTATTAATAATTGAGCAGCAAATCAGCGTATTAGAATGATTTCTGAAGAATCGTGTGACACCGAAGACTTTGATCACAGGAATAAATTAAATTTTAAAATATATTCAAATAGAACACTTTAAAACAGCTATTTTAAATTGTAATAATATTTCACAGTATTACTGTTTTACTGTATTCGTTACAAAATAAATCAAGCCTTGATGAGCAGAACAGACTTCTTTCAAAAAAAATTATTAAAAAACCTTAATTATTACAAACTTGACCAGTAGTTTATATTTTAATGTATATTTTAATCATTAAAAAAACAGTTGTCTGCTTTTCAACTTTACCGGTTCACTCTGACTCTGATCGCCTTCTTGCATTTGATCTAAAACGAAAGGAATACTTGATTGTGATTGGTTAATCTCTGTGCTTACTGTGGTTTATCTCCTGATACTTTAAAAATATTAATACATGCTGGTTTATACCTTCTCCAGTTTCTCTCTTTGTCCATAAGCTGTGGTGAAATGTGTCCATTTGAGATTCACTTTCTGCAGTTTTATTCTTATTCTCCTCAGAAGGATCATCAGCAGCCATGTGCTCATCTGCGTGTTCTTCAGGCCTCTAGAAGTTACAGAACTCACAATAAGTTTTCAATAGAAATGAACCATTTTAAATATTTCTCTCTCCCGATTCTGTACATGCAGTTTCAGGACAACAGCAGAAGTACCTGCATTATGGGCTCTTGATGAGGGACCATTTCATCAAACGACTCGCTGCTTTCAGTTTGTAGGCCATCATTGTCTGGACACTTACTATTTTCATAGCGATATCAGAAAAAGTTAAATTAGAAGAATGCAACAAACTTCTGATCTGCTGTAAAGATAAAATACCTGTCCGCTCCATCAGTGACTGGCTCCTCCTCACCTGTCAAAACAGAACAGGAATTATTTCTGTGTTTGGAACAACATAATTTTTTATTTTTTAATGAACTGTTACTTTACCTAGTGCTGCTGTCAATTCTCTCTCTTTCTCCATTATTTGTTCTTCTATTACTCTGATTCTCCTTTCGATTTCCTCATTGTCTGCTTGAATCTTCAGCAGTTTTTGAGCCAGAGAGTTCTGACAGTATCGCTCCTTATACTGCTGAAACACGTTCCTGTAGCTCTCGATTCTCTCCTGGAACATTTTCCTTCAAAGACCAAGCATCTTTAAAGGATTAGTTCACCCAAAAATGAGAATTCAGTCATTAATTACTCACCCCCATGTCATTCCACACCCTTAAGACCTTCGTTCATCTTCAAAACAAAAAAAATAAAGAAATTTTTGATAAAATCCAATGGCTTAGTGAGGCCCCCATTGACAGCAAGATAATTAAAGGGTTAGTTCACCCAAAAATGAAAATTCTGTCATTTATTACTCACCCTCATGTTGTTCTACACCCGTAAGACCTTCGTTCATCTTCAGAACACAAATTAAGATATTTTAGTTGAAATCCGATGGCTCCGTGAGGCCTGCATAGGGAGCAATGTCACTTCCTCTCTCAAGATCCATAAATGTACTAAAAACATATTTAAATCAGTTCATGTGAGTACAGTGGTTCAATATTAATATTATAAAGCGACGAGAACAGGAAGCTTTGGAGCACAAATGAATCAGTGTATCGAATCAGCGGTTCAGAGCGCCAAAGTCACGTGATTTCAGCCGTTTGGCGGTTTGACACGCGATCCAAATCATGATTCAATACACTGATTCATAACGCTCCGAAGCTTCCTGAAGCAGTGTTTTGAAATCGGCCATCACTAAATAAGTCGTTATTTTGTTTTTTTTTGCCGCACCAAAAATATTCTCGTCGCTTTATTAATATTGAACCACTGTACTCACATGAACTGATTTAAATATGTTTTTAGTACATTAATGGATCTTGAGAGAGGAAATGTCATTGCTGCCTATGCAGGCTTCACTGAGCCATTGGATTTCATCAAAAATATCTTAATTTGTGTTCTGAAGATGAACGAAGGTCTTTCGGGTGTGGAACGGCATGAGGGTGAGTAATAAATGACAGAATTTTCATTAAGCGACCTTGAGCTATGGAAAGGCGCTATATAAAAAAACTTCTTCTTCTTCTCTTTCTTTAACACTTTCAATGCCCAGAAAGCTACTAAAGATGTATTTAAAACAGATCATGTGACTACAGCGGTTCAACTTTAATGTTATGAAGCGACGAGAATACTTTTGTGTGCCAAAAAAACAAATAACGACTTTATTTCAACAATATCTAGTGATTTCAAAACACTGCTTCATGAAGCTTTGAAGCTTAATGAATCTTTAGTTTCGAATCAGAGGTTCGGAGCATGTATCAAACTGCCAAAGTCATGTGAACCATTGAAATTTCGAAACGTTTTGAAACACATTACGTAACGAAGCCTCGTTTACTGAAATCACGTGACTTTGGCAGTTTCTTACACGATCCGAACCACTGATTTGAAACAAAAAGATTCGTAAAGCTTCGAAGCTTCATGAAGCAGTGTTTTGAAATCGCTCATCACTAGATATGTTGAATAAAGTCGTTATTTTGTTTTTTTGGCACACAAAAAGTATTCTCGTCACGTCATAACATTAAGGTTGAACCACTGTAGTCACATGATCTGTTTTAAATATGTCTTTAGTAGCTTTCTGGGCATCTGAAAGTGTTAATTATCTTGCTGTCAATGCAGGCTTCACTGAGCCATTGGATTTTATCAAAAATATCTTCATTTGTGTTCCTTAGATGAACGAAGGTCTTATGGGTGTGGAATGACATGCAGGCGAGTAATTAATGACCGAAATTTCATTTTGGGTGAGCTAACCCTTTAAGACATATTATTGGCAGATATATATATATATATATATATATATATATATAATATTATATAATATATAGTATAGTTTGTTCCAAACCTGTATGAATTTCTTTCTTCTGCTGAACTCAAAATAAGACATTTTGAAGAATGTCGGTAATCAAACAGTTGATGAACCCCATTGACTTCCATAGTATTTTTTCCCCATTACTATGTAAGTCATTGGGGTCCATTAACTGTTTGGTTACTGACATTCTTCAGAATATCTTCTTTTGTGTTCAGCAGAAGAATGAAATTCATAAAGGTTTGGAACAATGTGAAGGTATGATGACATAATTTTCATTTTTGGATGTACTATCGCTTTAAGCTGGACCTACATGTCTTGTTTATAGCTGTCCTGTCTCTTCTCTAGCTCAGCTTCCAGTGTCTTTTCATACTGAAGCAGCATATGTCCTGTTCTCTGTTGACTGATACCAGAACATTTACATTCATACAATACTATATCACGCTCAGTTTGAGATCTGAAAATAAAAGTAATGTCATTATCACAATTTTCCACACTTTTTTGTGTTTTCTTTGATAAACTTCACAGTGTTTTGTTTCTGCTGGATCTCCTCATGGAGATTGCTGATAGTAATGTGAGTTGTCTTGATGTAATCCTTCTTCTCCTGAATGTTGGACTCACAAACTAAAAACACAACAGACAGAACAATTGATGTTTTAAACTGAATTGATGTATGAATTGATGTTTTCAGTGAGGAGGTGCTTAAAAACTTACTTTGTATTTGCTGTTTAAGGTCATCCTTCCTCTGAGCAAGTTCTCGAGTCTCTATACCTGTCGAATATATAACAGTATACAGTACATATAAAGCTAAACATGTCAAAGTATGTTAAAAATTAAATTAGACGCTCTTTATCACCTAACTGAAGCAACAGATTGTCCAGTTGATTTACCGTCTGCTCCTCCATTCAAAAACCGTATAAAACACGAACACAAGGATTGAAAATACCACACAGATCACGTAAATATATCTATTTTCCAGTTTTGAGATGTTATATAACTCAAATATGGATTTGAAAGGCGAATATTGTGCGTATTAACGTGATTTAAATATGGAGCTCGAGCGCGTCAGTTAAAACGTCCGTTACTGCTGACGTCATACTCATTTATCGGAATAAAAAAAATAATAGTTTCAAATAAATTAAATAATAAATATAAATAAACTAGTAAACAAATAAGTAAATTTGGTTAGCCTGGCCTGAGACAAGTCGTTACTTGTTTTCTTAATAAATAATTATATTT
Source organism: Culter alburnus (assembly GCA_028476615.1). Taxonomy (NCBI): domain Eukaryota; kingdom Metazoa; phylum Chordata; class Actinopteri; order Cypriniformes; family Xenocyprididae; genus Culter; species Culter alburnus. The sequence continues at coordinate 1,149,755 of JAOTNS010003934.1, read as the reverse complement.
AACATGTCAATTAAATTGCATTTATTTATTAACTATTTTATCAAATACTTATTTTATTAGAATTACTGTAATGAAATAAATACAGACGTACACATACAAATACATGCAATTTTTATATATATATATATATATATATATATATATAAATTGCATGTATTTGTATGTGTACGTCTGTATTTATTTCATTACAGTAATTCTAATAAATTATATATATATATAATTATATACTATATATATATGCATTAATTTATTAACTATTTTATCAAATACTTATTTTATTAGAATTATTGTAATGAAATAAATACAGACGTGCACATACAGATACATGCAATTTTTAAATATATATATTTAGAATAAAATTGACTTTGGCTGGAGGAGGGGCTTCGGTTTATCATCATCTGATTGGACAGGACAGGCGTTCCACAGTCAGTGGGCGGGGCTTGTATTCATCGTGGCCCAGGCGCATCTGCATGGCGGCTGCTGTTGGACATTTAACCCAGCTAAACATTTCATCGCAAGAGTTTTCACAGCGGTTCTTTCATGCATGTGCATCGGGTAGGTAAGAACACAGTTATGAATAAGGCACGAGCTTCCTGTGTTTGTGAATAAGACGCTTTTTACAGTAGATGATGGTGTGATTATTAAACCCAGAGCGGATCAGCTGAGAGAAAAACAGCCTCCGCCTGGCGCTCAGGCATTACAGGACATTACAGGACACTGATTTAAAATAAGCGTGATCTCGAAGGGGTTTAAGATGAAGGATTTTGAGTTTCGGACGCTATTTTATTAAAACGCAATCATATGATTGGCTGTAGGATTGCTCTGTCTCCTGTATGTCTTTGTTTCTCTGACAATAGAGTTGAATGAGACCCAGCTCTCTGACGGAAGGGTGTTGTTTTCTACACAAAAGCTACTGAAGATGTGATTTTTTAATATTTTAAATTAGATTTAATTTTTATGTTTTCAATTTTAATTTTTGTCTTTTTGTTATGTGTGTTTTTTTTTTTAATTTTTATCAGTTTTTCTCTTTAGATTTATTTTTTTTATTACAGTTTGTCATTTTAGTACTTCAACCTAAGTTATTTGATTCCAGTTTCTAATTGTTGTTAATGTTATTTCATCTTTAATTTTTATATTTTATTTTGCTTTATTTTAGTGCTGTCAAATCATATATGTGTGGTGTGTGTGGTGTGTGTGTGTGTGTATTAGTGCTGTCAAATCGATTAATCACAATTAATCGCATCTAACAAAGTTGTGTGTGTGTGTGTGTGTATTAGTGCTGTCAAATCGATTAATCACAATTAATCGCATGTAACATAAGTTTGTGTGTGTGTATTAGTCAAGTCAAGTCACCTTTATTTATATAGCGCTTTTTACAGTGCAGATTGTGTCAAAGCAGCTTTACAGTGATAACTGGTATATAATTTTTTTTTCTGCTCGTAAAGAAAATGGTGTCATTATCCATATTAAGCGAATTCAGAATTGATTTATTCCGATGTAAGAATCAATAGTTATTAATTTAGTTAATTTATCTATATCAGCACTGGAGTAAACAGTGATGTCATCATCCAGCAGTTCAGTTTGCATACAATGGTGTCAATGCAGGCAGATCAAAACACTGTTGAATATCAAATGTCAAGTGTCCCCAACTAAGCAAGCCAAAGGCGACAGTGGTAAGGAACCCAAACTCCAACTGATATTAGTGCAATCAAATCGATTAATTGCAATTAATCACAACAAATTATAAAGATTCTGTGTATATGTATCAAATCGATTAATCGCAACTAACAGAAAAGTTTGTGTGTATGTATCAAATCGATTGCAGTTAATCACAACAAATATAAAAGATTCTGTGTATGTATCAAAATGATTAATCGCGATTAATCGCAGCTAACATACGTTTGTGTGTGTGTTTGTGTGTATTAGTGCTGTCAAATCAATTAATCACAATAATCCACAAATAAAAAGTTTCTGTGTATATGTATCAAATCAATTAATCGCAACTAACATAAGTTTGTGTATATGTATCAAATCGATTAATCGCAACTAACATAAGTTTGTGTATATGTATCAAATCGATTAATCGCAACTAACATAAAAGTTTGTGTGTATGTATCAAATCGATTAATCGCGATTAATTACAACAAATTAAAGTTTCTGTGTATGTATCAAATTGATTAATCGCAACTAACAATAGTTTGTGTATATGTATCAAATCGATTAATCACGGTTAATTACAACAAATAAAAGTTTGTGTATATGTATCAAAGTGATTAATCGCAACTAACATAAGTTTGTGTGTATTAGTGCTGTCAAATCGATAATCGCAATTAATCACAACAAATATAAAAGTTTCTGCGTATATGTATCAAAACGATTAATCGTGATTAATCGCAACTAACATATGTATCAAATTGATTAATCGTGATTAATTACAACAAATAAGTTTCTATGTATATGTATCAAATCAATGAATCGCGATTAATTGCAACTAACAAAAGTTTGTGTGTGTATATACTGTATGCGTGGACAACAATTTATGTGTGCGTATAATATACACACACATACACACACACACACACACACACACACACATATATAATATATATAATATAATACTAAAAACACACATTATATAAACAAACTTTTATGTTAGATGCGATTAATCAAGATTAATCGATTTGAGAGCACTACTTTATTTCAGTTAACAATAGCAACACTGGTACATGTTCACTGTTATTGCTCAGGAAAAGCAACTAGATACTAGATATTACACGGTGAATATATTTATAACATTTAAAAAAACTAAATGTGACAACGTTTATATTCTCTTCACTTAAATCATTTTTTTTTCCTTATTTGATTGAATGCATGCCAACTGTGCATCATGATGCTCTCTCTTTCTCACAGGCTTATCATGTTTGGATGGAGTAAATAGTTGTCAGTTGTAGCTCCTCCCAAAGCGTGTGAGACACTGAACCAGATCATGGAGCAGGTGGAGCAGCTAGAGTCTGTTAGATCGGAGGTCTCTGAGGGGCAGATGGATGAAGGAAGCAGCGGCACCAGCACTCGAAGGAAGAGAAGGAAGCGAGAACACCGGCCGGAGTCCATCATCGTCTACCGTTCCGATCCAGAGAGAGCCGCTGGTGAAGAGCATGGAGGAGATAGTGAGGCTGGAGAGAGGAACTCTGAAGAAGGGGCTACATTTCTCAACAACCCCAGCAGTGAAGGTGAAGGATGCTATCTCATCTTTCCTTGTAAAGAAAAGGATTGACACCGTAAGCCAATTTAAAAGTGTAGGAATGTATTTCCATTATAAAAACTCATAAATCAACAAACATATTGTTCAAAATGAAGATAAAAAGGATTGTGACGCTTTGTGGTTATGAATGGTTAATGTAATGAACTAAACCTACATCAGTTTGTATGATTTTTTTTTTTTTTTCCAGAAATTATGCATTAAATTGACCAAAAGTGACAGTAAAGGCATTTACAGGTGCTGGTCATATAATTAGAATATAATCAAAAAGTTGATTTCACACTAATTCCAAAAAGTGAAAATTGTATATTATTCATTCATTAACATAGACTGATATAGTTCAAATGTTTTTCTTTAATTTTGATGATTATTACTGACAACTAAGGAAAATCCCAAATTCAGTATCTCAGAAAATTAGAATATTGTGAAAAGGTTCAATATTGAAGACACCTGGTGCCACACTCTAATCAGCTAATTAACTCAAAACACCTGCAAAGGCCTTTAATGGTCTCTCAGTCTAGTTCTGTAGGCTACACAATCATGGGGAAGACTGCTGACTTGACAGTTGTCCAAAAGACGACCATTGACACCTTGCACAAGGAGGGCAAGACACAAAAGGTCATTGCAAAAGAGGCTGTTCACAGAGCTCTGTGTCCAAGCACATTAATAGAGAGGCGAAGGGAAGGAAAAGATGCGGTAGAAAAAGTATACAAGCATAGGGATAACCGCACCCTGGAGAGGATTGTGAAACAAAACCATTCAAAAATGTGGGGGGAGAGATTCAAAGAGTGGACTCAGAGCTTGCGAGAAGAGCGTCCAAGAAGCGTCGCCTGGGCTAAAGACAAAAAAGGAATGGACTGCGAGTGCTGGTGAGTTATGTTCTCTGTGAAAGTAAATTTGCATTTCTTGGAAATCAGGGTCCCAGAGGAGAGAAGGAAGAGAGGCACACAATCCAATTTGATTGAGGTCAGTTAAAGTTCCATGGTGGAAGAAGTAGATTCAACAATGTGAAGAGCGAAGGAGGCACTATGCAACCAGCTCCCACAACTCTGAGCGTGCCACAGATCCGCATGGCTGCGTAATTTCAGCAAAAGGAGCCCAACTAAGTGAGTGCTGTACATGCTCATACTTTTCATGTTCATACTTTCAGTTGGCCAAGATTTCTACAAATCCTTTCTTTGTATTGGTCTTAAGTAATATTCTAATTTTTTGAGATACTGAATTGGGATTTTCCTTAGTTGTCAGTTATAATCATCAAAATGAAAAGAAATAAACATTTGAAATATATCAGTCTGTGTGTAATGAAATGGAAATATAATATACAAGTTTCACTTTTTGAATGGAATTAGTGAAATAAATCAACTTTTGATGATATTCTAATTATATGACCAGCAACTGGTATGTTACAAAAGATTCTATTTCAATTAAATGCTGTTCTTTTGAATTAGCTCATTTATTGTACAAAAATATTCGTTTTCAATTGCAAGTCAAACATTTATAATAATAATAATTATATATCTGAATGATTTTACAGAATTATTATATTTGTTCGATAGGAAGCGGCAATAAGAGGGCTAATGCTTAATGCCGAGAATCGCGTATAAAATGGCACAACACCGCTGTATAATTCATTGCGTCATTATTATATAAGGACAGGCGCTCAGATGTAAACAATCCCAACGTGCACATGAGAGCACATGGCGGAACCAGTGAAGGAGACGAGCTGAATGAAAAGTGCGCGTTCACCTCTCTGACAGCAGAGGGCGCTGATGGGAACAGCAGCGTGCAGCGGTTACCACGGAAACCGTGCAAACAAAGTAACTGCGCTACTGAAGTTTTTAAAATGCTTCAAACAGCCATTCATTTTTTTGTAATCTCAGTGTGTTCATCACAGCACCAAATACTGAATACTTAAAAAAAGACTTAAAAGGATATTTATTTTCATTCTAATTTCTAATGATTAGAAATGTTCTGATTATTTGTTATTGTTCAGTAAAAACTTTGAAAACATACAGCTTCATTAGTTAACATGTAATTCATTATCACTAAACTGACAATAAAAATACGTATAAAGTATTAATTATTATAATTAATGTAATTTCTTAGTTACTATTTAATAACATTACTAAAATCAAAAGAACTTATTTAATGGACCTGAGATAAAACTAACAATGATCAGTTGTGTTCTAAACTAACATTAACAAAAAATAACACTTTCTGTAACAAATGTAGCTATTGCTCAATCTTAGTTAATGCATTAAATAGAGTAAAGTGTTATCTGTTGTTCTTTATAGCTAATTCTTTTGCATTTTAATCTGTTTGAAAATTTCAGTCAGAGACGTTTTGTTTTATTACAAAAAAGAGTTCTTAAACCTGTTAAACTATGACAAAAATGGTTTTGCAACTTATTTAATATCGTGATAAAAGCTTCATCAATTAATCGCAACATGAAAATTGATACCGTCACATGCCTACTGAAGACTGGAGTAATGATGCTGAAAATTCAGCTTTGATCACAGGAATAAATTTCATTTTAATGTATATTCACATAGAAAACAGTTACTTTAAACGTAATAATTCACTATTTTCCTGTATTTTGATCAAATAAATGCAGCCTTGATGAGCAGAAGAGACTCTTTCAAAACATTTATTCTATTTGTACCATATCTTACCAAAACTTCAGAATGGGGTGTTATTTTTGCAGTTTAGTTTCAATAAATGTTGCTTTGATGTGAAAAAATAAAATAAAATAAAATCTCGAAACAAATTTTGTCATAAACAATCTTACAAAATTAACTGAAGTCCATCTATGGCACTGAAAGTGATTTTTATGTTATTTTAATTATATCATAATTATAATAATTCTATAATTATTAGTCACTTTCAGTACCATATATAGACTTGTGTCATTAGTTGCAAAAATGAGGTTCATTGGTTCATTTCATTTAAACGATCACAAAATTCTTTTCTTCATAAGGAGATGAAGTTTGAGTTCTGAAAGTACTAAGGAAAAGGTATGTTTTCAAGTACTGTGAACTCTTATCTTAAAAGATTTAAGGAAAATTTGATTCCTCATTTCAGTTAAGTAGCATTAATTTCTACAGCACTTCAAACAATACAGACTGTTTCAAAGCAGCATCACAGTAACAAACAGAAAAATAAGTGTTAATTATGAAACAAGCTAATTTCAGCTATAAGCAGCTCTACAGTAGACAATAGTGTCATTATTCAGCTGTTGATTCAGTTTAGTTCAATAAGTGTCAGTGGCCCTGTTTACACCTGGTATTTGGATGTGTTTTGGTTGATCGGATCACAAGTAGACGAGACACATTACCGTTTACACCTGCCTGTTTTGTCCACTTTAAACCACTTCTGTCCTGAATTCTTCGAGGGGAGGGTCTATGGGCGAGTAAATATATGGGTTTTTCCAGATCTTTCGATCTAATGGATGAAATAAGCTCACGCAATTTACATGTGAACACGCCCGGAGACGACGGAAACACTCAGAGGGAATAAGCTTTTGTTTCTGCTTTGACAGCTGTAAGACCGTCTGAATGCTGTGAGTGTGTTAAAAATCAGGAATGGTGAGAGAACATTGTGCTTAGTACATTTTTCATCTTCAAACCAAACTTGGGTCTTCAGCCGACAAAGTTTAAATCCCGCCTGGCTAGAGCGCTTCCCATAATGTTTACGCAATAGGTCAGTAGGAGGAGAGTAGATGTCTGTTAGATCACATGAGCGTTTCCACTACGAAAGCAATCCGTTCGAATGCGTTTCCGACCTCCTCTGGAAGTGGTCAAAAGTGGACAAGCTAAAAACGTTTACACCTGTATTTAGCATCGTCCACTTGTGATCCGATTGACCAAAATGCATCTTAAAGGATTAGTTCACTTCAGATTTAATTTTTCTCATAATTTACTCACCCCCATGTCATCTAAGATGTTCATGTCTTTTTTTCTTCAGTCGAAAAGAAATTAAGGTTTTTGAGGAAAACATTCCAGGATTTTTCTCCTTTATAGTGGACTTCAGTTGAAGGTCCAAATGTCAGTTTCAGTGCAGCTTCAAAGAGCTCTACATGATCCCAGACGAGGAATAAGAGTCTTATCTAGAGAAACCATTTTATAAAAAAAAATAAAAATATACTTTTTAACCACAAATGCTCGTCTTGCACTGCTCTGAGATGTGCATAATCGTGTTGGAAAGGTCACATGCGACGTAGGCGGAAGAACTCATTTTCTCCTCCAACTTCAAAATCATCCGACATTGTTGTTTTACCTTTTTTTGTAAAGGCCGTTTGACTTGGTCTTTGCACTTTCGCTTTGTAAACACTGGATCGGAACTTCCGTCAACATCACGCGTGACCTTTCCAACATGATTACGTAATGCGTGGAGCATCTCAGAGCAGTGCAAGATGAGCATTTGTGGTTAAAAAAGTATATAAATTTTATTTTTTTTAGAAAATGAGCAATGGTTCCTCTAGATAAGACTCTTATTTCTCGTCTGGGATCATGTAGAGCTCTTTGAAGCTGCACTGAAACTGACATTTGGACCTTCAACCCGTTGAACCCCAGTGAAGTCCACTATATGGAGAAAAATCCTGGAATGTTTTCCTTAAAAACCTTCATTTCTTTTCGACTAAAGAAAGAAAGACATGAACATCTTGGATGACATGGGGGTGAGTAAATTAGTTAGTGGCATTATTCAGCTAAATTCAGTTCCAGTTTTGTTCTCATCTGATAGTGTCAGTGCAGTTAAATCGATAATATACTGAAAATGAATTGTCTTTGTCTTAAAATAGGAAATGATTCTGTCTCATTCTAAATGAAATGTCTTGACCTCATTAGGTTGGGCTGTGCCTCCAGATAGTCGCTATGTGACGCTCACAGGGACCATCACGTGGAAAGAAGAAAGGTCAGATGGTGGACATTCACGTCACGCTCACAGAGAGAGAGTTGCGTGAGATGGCGAGGTCAAAGGAGCGCCTGGACGCTGAATGCGACGCTCGAGAGGGATCGAGCCGCTCATGCGGTTTCGGCATTTCTCAGGGTCCTCACGTCGTCCTCTGGAGTCTCTCCTGCGCTCCCGTAGTCTTTGTCCTGTCCTTCATCACCTCGTTCTACTACGGCACTCTCACTTGGTACAACATTTTCCTGGTGTACAACGAGGAACGGACGTTCTGCCATAAAATCACGGTCTGCCCCTTCCTCATCATCTTCTATCCCGTGCTCATCGTGGCGCTGTCGCTGTCGCTGGCTCTGTACTCGGCCGTGGTGCAGGTGTCCTGGGCCTTCAGCGAGTGGTGGATGTCCGTCAGGGATTTGGAGAAAGGTTTCTGCGGCTGGGCTTGTGGGAAGCTCGGTTTGGAGGACTGTTCACCCTACAGCATAGTCGAGCTGCTGGACTCGGACACGATCTCTGGGAGTCTGCAGGGAAAGTCGCTGGAAACGTCCTCGGTGTGAATATAGAAATCAGGCGGGATTTTCTCAGCTGGTTATCGGTCCTGTTTATTGCCACTTTGCGAGTATTAAAGGGTTAGTTCACCCAAAAATGAAATTTCTGTCATTAATTACTCACCCTCATGTCGTTTCAAACTTGTAAGACTTTCGTTCATCTTCGGAACACAAATTAAGATATTTTTTGATGAAATCCGAGAGCTTTTCCTGCATTGACAGCTACACAACTACCACTTTCAAGCCCCAGAAAGGTAGTAAAGACACCGTTAACGTAATCCATGTGACTCCAGTGGTTTAACCTCAATTTTTGATGCATCACGAATGCTTTGTTTGCGCAAAAAAACACATAATTTACCACTTTATTTACAAAATATTAAAGGGGACCTATAATGCCCCTTTAACAAGAAGTAATATAAGTCTCTGGTGAATGTGTCTGTGAAGTTTCAGCTCAAAATACCCCACAGATCATTTATTATAGCTTGTCAAATTTGCCCCTATTTGGGTGTGAGAAAAAACACACCGTTTTTGTGTGTGTCCCTTTAAATGCAAATGAGCTGCTGCTCCCCCGCCCCCTTTCCAGAAGAGGGCGGAGCTTTAACAGCTCAACAACAACAAAGCTGGAGAATCTCACACAGACAAAATTTTCATTTATGTTTCGAAGATGAATGAAAGTTTTACAGGTTTTGAACGACATTAGGGTGAGTAATTAATAACAGAATTTTCATTTTTGGGTGAACTAACCCTAGGTTTCTGGGCCAAACTTTTGTTTTGTTTTACCTATTTAGTGTTTTGCTTACCAACAAAGTTGTGTTTTTTTCTTATTTTCATACTGTATGCCAGACTTTCATAAGATGTATATTTAAAATATTTATTCTTTGCTATTTTATTGTATTTATTCAGTAGCACTTTACATAAGGTCCTATTACTCAACATTAGTTAATACATTTACTAACAATGAGCAATATATTTGTTGCAGTATTTATTAATCTTTGTTAACAGTGGGTAATAAAAATACATCATAGATCAGGTCCATTAAATAATATTAACAGATACAACTATTGAATTTAATAATGTATTAGTTAATGTTGAAATTGACATTTAACCAAGTTTAATAAATGCTTTAAAAGTATTGTTAGCATTGTTAGTTTAATGTAGTTAACAAATGAAACCTTATTGTAAAGTGTAACCATTTATTTGAACAGTTTGCATGTTTTATTTTCATTAAACATATTTTTCTGTATACCAGAACAGAGGAGTATATGCTTTTCATAACCTCCTGTAAAAGTAAGCCATATATATGCAATTCAACTGTGATTGTGTGTGAGATTGTGAGAGCCCTGCGTACTCTCTAAGTAGTTTTAATTTGTTCACTAACGACGAACCCCAAAGTGAATTTATGTGAAGAACGTTGTGAGTGTGTGTGTGTGTGTGTGTGTGTGTTTGTTTGTATATGGGGCAGACGGTTATTCCAAAAATGATGTTCATAACCAGTTCAAAGATTGTGTTTTGGGCATCAAAAGAACATTTTAAATCATTTTATATCAAATGCATCATGAGAAATGTATGTTACTTTTAACATTTGTTTGGTTATAGTTTGGTTTTTGTCAAAGTTTTGTATTTTTTCCTTCGTTTCTCTTTGATTTAACCATTTGACCTTACAGTTTGCACTTTCATTGTGCAGTAATGCTCAGAAGAGACAATAAAATTTATATTCCTGTATTTTCATGTCAGGTTTGTGTATCTGTTGTGATCTACATTATAAAACATGCTGAAAACCCTTTGCAGAATCATTTAATTAAAAATATATAAAAATATACTTTTGAATATATACTTAAACTTTTGAACAAGAAGATGATCTTATTTGTTAATTTTTTTTTTTTTTTTCATTTAGTAATGCCCATCAGAAGCTACAGAAGATACTCACATGTTTCCCGGAAGACATATTAAGTAAAATTTATCTTGATCTTCAAATTCAAAAAGTTTTCACCCCCCGTCTATTAATGCATCGTGTTTCCTTCTGGAGCATCAGTGAATGTTTGAACCTTTTTTAGTTGTCCTCAGTGTGAAAAGATGGATCTTAAAATCATTCAGTCACTGCTGGAAAGGGTTCAAATATGCAAAATGCTTGAAAACTGATGAATCTGCAGGAGCTGGAGGATTTAATGCTCAGTTTAACTGCTCAGGACAAACAAGAGACTCATGAACAACCATCACAAAACAAAAAACAGTCATGAATCATTCAGGAAACCACACAGTATTAAGAACCCATGGTATGCAAATTTTTGAACGGTCATTTTTATAAATTCAGCTATTTTTGACAAAATATCTTACTCGGGACAGTACTAAATAAAAATGAACACACATTTGCATAATCTCTCTTATTTTGTTAAAATAATTAATATTTTGCAGATTCTGCAAGGGGTATGTAAACTTTTGAGCACAACTGTGTATATATATATATATATATATATATATAGTGATAAGGAAAATATATTTTGATCACAACAAGAACTTAATCGTTTACTAACATTTAATTTTTTTCTACATATGTAGTACTAACATCCAAAGGGCTTTTTGTATGTAAGAATATAATTCACCTTTGTTAAACTTCAGTGCAATTTAATGAAAATATAAAATAACATGCTATAATGAATCATGATCTCTCCCAGAGTAGAAAATATTAGTTCAGTTTTTCAGAATTGCGAGTTAGAATTGTGTTATAAAAAGTTGCGATTACCTTTTTTTAATTGCATGATAGATTATATCACACAATTCTGAGGAAAAAAGTAGGAATTGCAAGAAATAAAACCAGAATTGTTATAAAAAGTTGCGATTACCTTTTTTAATTGCAAGATAGATTATATCCCCAATCTGACTTTTTTCTGAGGAAAAAAGTAGGAAATGCAAGAAATAAACTCAGAATTGTATAAAAAGTTGCGATTACCTTTTTTTAATTGCAAGATAGATTATATCCCACAATTCTGACTTATTTTCTCACTATTCTGAGGAAAAAAGTAGGAAATGCAAGAAATAAACTCAGAATTGTGAGATAAAAAGTTGCGATTACCTTTTTTTAATTGCAAAATAGATTATATCCCACAATACACGAATTCTTTATCTCACAAGTCTGAGGAAAAAAGTAGGAAATGCAAGAAATAAACTCAAGAATTGTGAGATAAAAAGTTGCGATGACCTTTTTTTAATTGCAAGATAGATTATATCCCACAATTCTTATTTTCTCAAAATTCTGAGGAAAAAAGTAGGAAATGCAAGAATAGAACTTAATCGTTTACTAACATTTACATTTTTTCAAAATATGCAGTACTAACATTTTATATGTAATCCAAAGGCCTTTTTGTATGTAAGAATATAATTCACCTTTGTTAAACTCTCAGTGTACAACCATTTTAATGTAAAATATAAAATAACATGCTATAATGAATCATGATCTCTCCCAGAGTAGAAAATATTAGTTCAGTTTTTGTTATTGTTTTCATAAAGTTATCCACAACAATCGGTAAGTAAGACATGTTCCTTGATTTACATATTTTGTTGATTCTGGATCAATTACTCTCTGAAAACCTAACCTTAACCATAACATGACTGAATGTTGTTCCAGGATCACATTCAAACACAACAATCACATCCAATTTCAATACATGCATGACATTGCATGTCTATCCAGCCATGTGATCTGAGTCTGAGTCTTGTTCATGTTATGACTGGATATGTGAGTGTATAGGAACATGTTTGATCTTGTGTAAGAAGACTCCTGCTTCAAACATTGATAAGCACTACTGGTTACTACAAGGTTAATCCCTGAGGCCTTCACTTTTACGGGTTGAGGTCAGTTATGGCACTTTTTACGTTTACTTAAAGTTTAAAACTGTGTTTTAAATTATGTTTAAATGATATTAAATCAACATAAAGTGTACTGGAATATAGGGACACAAATGTTTAGGTTTTTTAAATTGTTTTGTTTCGCGGTCTGAGGCGGAACCTTGTATCAGCCGCTCATTTACTCACCCGGAACAATAACAGACGGAAGCCCGCAGAGATGGCGCGAGCAGCGAAGGTAATTCAGTCATTACCAAAAGCTTGATTTATTATTAATAAAGAATGTAACTTAACTTTTATGAGACGCATAGTACATAAGATAGACTCAACATCTGGTTTGTATTTATGTCCGTACGGAAAGTTTCACCCACTTACTCTTAAAATGTATAAAATAAGTGTCGTACTTGAGTTATTAAAGCTGATTTAAGTAACGTTATTGAATATTCAAATTTATCAAAAACATCTGTAGGATAAATAAAAATAGATAGGATTTATACAAATGTTGTCATACTGAAAGAGAATCGAGATATAAAGCTAATGTGGATTGTAATATTTAATGAAAATGATTCAGTTTATATTGAGTAAAATCTTAAATGGTGTTGCTAAACTCGATTCCAGACTTTAGTGTCTTTTGTATGAAATTTGAGCACAGCTTGAGACACTTTCTGAAGCTCTTGATTTTTTTAGTGTCTTTTTCTCAGGAGAAACATTAGAGTCAAGCATGTCTCCATTTAATTTCATTGGTGTCTATGAAACAATTGAGATCTCATATGTTGTTTTTCATAAGTCAAACCCATGTGCACATTCAACATTCATAGTTTAATGGTTAAAGTTATGGTTTGTTCAAAAATATATAATTCTGTCATAATTTACTCACTTTCATGTTGCAAGATAGATTATATCCCACAGTTCTGACTTATTTTCTCACAATTCTGAGGAAAAAAGTAGAAAATGCAAGAAATAAACTTAGAATTGTGTTATAAAAAGTTGCGATTACCTTTTTTTAATTGCACGATAGATTATATCCCACAATTCTGATTTATTTTCTCACAATTCTGAGCTTATATCTCACAATTCTGAAGAAAAAAGTAGGAAATGCAAGAAATAAACTCAGAATTGTGTTATAAAAAGTTGCGATGACCTTTTTTTAATTGCAATATAGATTATATCCCACAATTCTGACTTATTTTCTTGCAATTATGAGGAAAAAAGTAGGAAATGCAAGAAATAAACTCAGAATTGCAAGAAATAAACTTAGAATTGTGTTATAAAAAGTTGCAATTACCTTTTTTTAATTGCATGATAGATTATATCCCACAATTCTGACTTATTTTCTCACAATTCTGAGGAAAAAAGTAGGAAATGCAAGAAATAAACTCAGAATTGTGTTATAAAAAGTTGCGATGACCTTTTTTTAATTGCAATATAGATTATATCCCACAATTCTGACTTATTTTCTTGCAATTATGAGGAAAAAAGTAGGAAATGCAAGAAATAAACTCAGAATTATGAGATAAAAAGTTGTGATTTACCGTTTTTAATTGCAAGATTGTATCTCACAATTTTGACTTTTCTCACAGTTCCAAATTTATGTCTCACAATTCTTAAAAAGTCAGAATTGCAAGAAATTAACTCAGAAATTGTGAGAAATAAATGCATGAAAATATGAACTTGCAATTGCAAGAAAAAAAGTCAGAATTGTGAAAGAGATAAATTAGCAATTGTGAAAGAAAAAAGTTTTTTTTCCACAGAATCTGAATGATTTAGAAATCTCACAATTGCGAGTTTATATCTCACAATTCTGAGAAAAGAAGTCAAAATTGCGAGAAAGTCACAATTATATTTTAAATTGTTTTATTGCGTGGCGGAAACAAGTTTCCATAGAATTGTGAGGTGAAATATATCCTCAGCTGTCGTTGTCTTTTCCTCTCTTTCTGTAGTCGGCGTTGGTCCTGTGCATGGATGTGGGTTTCTCCATGAGCAACTCCGAGCCTGGCCAGGAACCGCCCTTTGAACAAGCCAAAAAAGTCATCCAGAAGTTTGTCCAGCGACAGGTTTGTTCTTAATTTATTTATAACATATGTTTGCTATTACTCAAGACGTCCATCAAGCTCTGGTTATGTTTCAGGTGTTTGCTGAGAATAAAGACGAGGTGGCTCTGGTGCTGTTTGGGACTGATGGCACTAAAAACCCTCTGGCCAAAGACGGGCAGTATGAGAACATCACGGTTCACCGTCACCTCATGATGCCTGATTTTGATCTGCTCCAAGAGATTGAGAATGAACTGCAGCCTGGTGGTCAGCAAGCAGACTGTATCCTTCCTGTTACCGCACAGTTGTTGACAAGATAAGACAACACCACACTATAGATCACATGAGACAATGTTGGTAGAAAACATTTTTGTTTTCTAATTGAGGGTTTCCAAACTAGTGTTCATGAGGAAACTGCAGTGGGTTTGAGAGTTGATAAAAAGCTAATAATTATGGAAATTATTTCCCACATCGGGGGATCGTGAACAGTTTCTTTATATTATAGAAATGTTTTATTATTTAGTATATAAATGTATAATAAAATATATTTCATAATTATATAAATAAAGATTTAAATAAGAATTATTCAATTAAATTTAATTATTTTTTAATAAAAATGAAATGATATATAATAAATTTATTATCTAATTAAGGCTTCATGAGGGAACTGCTAAAAATTATTTATTTTAATTAATATATGAATAATAATAAATGTATTTTGTAATTGTACAAATGAAATTAAAAAATATATTTATTTAAATAAATAAGAATGAATCAGTTTAATCTAATTATTTTTTAATAAAAATTCAATAATATAAAATAATAAAAAGGTGTTCATCAGGGGAACTGCAGTGGGGTTGTGAGGTGATAAAATGCAAATAATTAATTAAATCATTAAAATATTACATTGAAATAAATAAATCATTTTAAAATAAAAACTATTCATTTTTATTTTTATTTTATAAGATTTTTTTTGTTTACCTGCATGTCATGAGACCATTAACCACATTAGAGAATCACAAACAATTTCTTTATATTATAAAATGTTTATTTAATATATAATATAATAATAATAAATTATTATTTAAATTATTACTAATATAATATGTATAAATAATAAAATTGTATTAATTGTGCAAATAATTAAAATTAATAAAAAATAGATATTTTATTATTTAAATAACTTTATTTTAATTTAATTATTTTTAATAAAATTAAATATTATAAAATAATTTATCTAATTATTTATTTACAGAAATATTTTATTTGTTTACCTGCATGTCATGTGACCATTAACCACATTAGAGAATCACAAACAATTTCTTTATATTATAAAATGTTTTATTTAATATATAATATAATAATAATAATTATTATTATTAAATTATTACTAATATAATATGTATAAATAAAAAAAAATTAATAATTGCAAATAAATTAAAATGAATAAAAATAGATATTTATTATTTAAATAGATAACTTTATTTTAATTTAATTATTTTTTGAATAAAAATTAAATATTATAAAAATATTTATCTAATATTTATTTTACAATAAATATTTTATTTGTTTACCTGCATGTCATGTGACCATTAACCACATTAGAGAATCACAAACAATTTCTTTATATTATAAAATGTTTTATTTAATATACATATTATTATAAATATTTAATTATTTTTTAATAAAAATGAAATTATATAAAATGATAATTTTATTAACTAATTGTTTATTTTATAAGAAGTATTTTATTTGTTTACCTGCATGTCATGTGACCATTAACCACATCAGAGAATCGTGAACATGTGAATGTGTTGCTAAATGATTGAAATATTAATTATTATTGTAATTATTGTATTATAATCGATATTATTGTAATTTTAAGACCGTTTTATGCCACTGAATATATAATCATAATATAACAGCATAAGTAGGCCTACATACTTTCAAATGACAATAACCTTTTAATTCTTAGACCATAGAAATTAAATTTACTAAATCAAAAAACCTGAATAAATAGTAAATAAACATTTAAAATATTAAACATTTTTTCCCTGTCCTGCTTTTCTCTGTAAACTAAGGGTGCACAATATTTCTGAAAAAACAAACCTTAATTAGCATATGAACAAAGGCACAGATGTCTCAACAGGCCACATCTGCTGCTAAAACTATTATAGTGGCACCATTTTGCATTGTGACATTTATATTTGAACCAGAAGAGTGGATTGCAGCTTTGACATAATGGGCGATATATTGCGTCACCAAAAATTGAGGTCATGTACATATATTGTGCGATAAGTCGATATATTGATTATTGCGACAGGCCTAACTTAAAGTAAAAATTTTACATCAAAGTTGTTCGGCTGACAAAAAAGTTTGGGAATCTCTGATCTAACATAATGTTATTTTGTGTATACATGTTACTATGTGAAGTCCTTGACTTATTCATCAGGGCTTGATGCTCTTGTGGTTTGCATGGACCTTCTGCAGAGTGAAACCATGTGAGATCATTTGTCACTCACTTTCTGGTTGTTTTTAATGCAATTGAGGGGTTTCACTGCTGCATTCACTTTTTACTTGTTTTTAGGGGGAAGAAATACGAGCGTCTGAACATCGCCCTGCTGACGGATCTGAACATACAGACTTCGGAAGATCAGCTGGACATTATCATCAAAAACCTGAAGAAAGCTGGTATCACCATGCAGTTCTTGTAAGAAACTTGTACTCATAACTGATTAGACAATAAAGTTCTACTCTCAGTCCAAAGGTTTAGATCCCCCCCTTTTTCTTGAAAAAATAATGTATATTTTATAGTTTCATGTACTTTATGTATGTCACAAACATTAAACATGAAGTGGGCATCAGTCAGACGGTCACTTCCTGTGTAATAGGCAGTTCTCGATCAAAAGTAAGATGCAAAGTGTGTGAGACTAATTCTGAACAATTGATTATTGGTAGTCCTGCATCAAACTCTGCACTGATATGCATTTTGATCCGTTCAGTTTGCCGTTCCCTGTGGATGAAGAGGACAGAGCGAGTGGTGAAGGAGATGGACCGGGGCCGTCAGCAGCTCCACCCCGTCCAGGAAAAGGCTTGAGCAGACAGCAGACACAAGGTCTGGAGATGGTCAAACAGATCATGACCAGCCTAGAGGAGGAGGACGGCCTGGAAGAGGTCTACACGTTCAGGTATAAATTCATATCAGCAAGTGGAAAATATAGTTAGTGCACAATTTCTTTAAATTATAAAATATATTTTATTTAGTGTAAAAATGTATAATAAAAATAATAAAATATTTTTTTATAATTATAAAAAAATATATTTAAATAAATTAATAAAATATTATAATTTTTAAAATGTAATAAGGTTTTTTTTTAATTTAATAAAAATGAAATAATATACAATAAGTAATATATTACATACATAAATGTATATATGTGTGTGTAATACTGTATATTACTTATTGTATATTATTTCATTTTTATTAAAAAGTATTAAATTAAAATATTTTGTTAATTTATTCAAATATAAAAAATATTTTTGTATATTACTTTATAATTACATTTTCATTATACATTTTAATATTAAAAATGAATTTTAAACCAATTTGCACAAATATTTGTAAAACATTGTTATACATCATATATATAATTTTTTAATCTTAATATTAAAATATATAATAAAAATAATAATTAATAAATTAATACAATTATAAAAACTATATAAAGTATTTTATATTTGAATAAATTAATAAAATATTTTATTTTAATACTTTTTTAATACAATTTAAATAATATACAATAAGTAATATATTATACACAAATATATATTTATATGCATATTATATATATTTTCATGATATAAATTTCATGTTAAATAAATAGATTTAAATTAATACATTTAAATTAATAAAATATTTTAATTTAATACTATTTAATAAAAATGAAATGATATACAATAAATAATGTATTTGTATATTTATAATAATATTTTACATATATTTGTGCAAATTTTTTTTAAGTTTTTTTTTATTTTTAATAATTGTAGGTTTTAATATAATTTTACTTCTTAATTTAAAAGGTTAGTTCACTCAGAAATAAAAATGTAGTCATTATTTACTCATTCCAACACTGTATTAGTAGCTGTTAGAATGTCTGAGGCCGCCACATGAATCAGTCATTCAAAAAAACACAAAACACTCACTGTTACGCACATCAAGCAAGGCACTTATGCCCTTGTTACTCACTCCAGGGGCCGTAGGAAGTGAACTGTAAAAGCGCAGACACTATTATTCAGAGCGACTTATGAAAAGAGCTTTGATTTTTTTTTTTTTTAGGGGAGCCATTTAACTGTCAGGAATCAGAATAACTAAAAGCCTGATATTTCTGAAGTTCATGAAAAGGTCAGGAAATTTTAATATTGGGATTTACAGGCTTTCCAGATAAATCATCATCAATGATACACTGATCTTTGTGAGTAAAACTTGCCTGCAAATCAACGTCAGTCGGTCCATTTAGGGTGTTATTTAGTCTCCTGTGCTCACCAAGGTTGCATTTATATAATAAAAATACAGTAATATTACAATTTAAAATAACTGTTTTGTGTTTGAGTGTGTCACATATCTTATTTGAGTTGCATTTGTTCTCTGATAATAATCGTTTAAATCTATTAGCTCAAATGATTCATACCTGATATACAGTACAAATTGGAAAATAAATCTTTATCCAGTAATCCTGGAGAAGTGTTAGACAAAAAGTGTTAGACACTTTTTTGGTCAAAAAGTGATTGTGTTGATGTGTGCTGCAGTGATGCTCTGGAGAAGCTGTCCATCTTCAAGCGCATCGACAGGAGGCCGATGGCATGGCCCTGTCACCTGACCATTGGCAGCTCACTGACCATTCGCATCGTTGGATACAAAGCTGTGAGTTCCTGATGGAGTATGTTCTCAAAGCATTCCTCAAAAGTCTGGTGTAATATTGTGTTTGGTGGCCGTAAGGTGACGGAGGAGAAGGTGAAGAAGTCTTGGGCCGTGGTGGACGCTGAGAGTCACCAGCGGGATGATGTCAAGAGGGAAACGGTTTACTGCCTGAACGATGATGATGAAACTGAAGTACAGAAGGATGACACTATCCAAGGTGCAGAAAATATTTAATCCACTGTGATTTTACATAATATCAGATATGTATGGAAGCTTGTTTCTGCCATGAAATAAAAAATAAAAAAGATTGCGACTTTTTATCTCACAATTCTGAATGTTTTTCTCAGAATTGCGAGTTTTAAAGTTGGAATTGCGTGATATAAAGTTGGAATTGCGTGATATAAAGTCGGAATTGCGAGTTAAAAAGTCAAAATTTGGTGATATAAAGTCGGAATTGCGTGATATAAAGCCGGAATTATGAGATATAAAGTCGTAATTGCGAGATATAAAGTCGGAATTGCAAGTTAAAAAGTCAAAATTTGGTGATATAAAGTCGGAATTGCGTGATATAAAGCCGGAATTATGAGATAAAAGTCTGCGAGATATAAAGTCGGAATTGCGTGATATAAAGTCGGAATTGCAAGTTAAAAAGTCAAAATTTGGTGATATAAAGTCGAATTGTGAGATATAAAGTCGGAATTGCGAGTTATAAAGTCAAAATTGTGAGTTATAGTCAGAATTGCGAGTTAAAAAGTCAAAATTTGGTGTTTTAAAGTCGAATTGCGAGATATAAGTATAAAGTCGGAATTGCGAGTTATAAAGTCAGAATTGTGAGTTATAAAGTCAGAATTGCGAGTTAAAAAGTCAAAATTTGGTGATATAAAGTCGGAATTGCGTGATATAAAGCCGGAATTATGAGATATAAAGTCGTAATTGCGAGATATAAAGTCGGAATTGCAAGTTAAAAAGTCAAAATTTGGTGATAAAAAATGATATGGAATATGAGATATAAAGTCGGTGCGATATAAAGTCGGAATTGCGTGATATAAAGTCGGAATTGCAAGTTAAAAAGTCAAAATTTGGTGATATAAAGTCGGAATTGTGAGATATAAAGTCGGAATTACGAGTTATAAAGTCAAAATTGTGAGTTATAAAGTCAGAATTGCGAGTTAAAAAGTCAAAATTTGGTGTTTTAAAGTCGGAATTGCGAGATATAAAGTCGGAATTGCGTGATATAAAGTCGGAAGTTATAAAGTCAGAATTGTGAGTTATAAAGTCAGAATTGCGAGTTAAAAGTCAAAATTTGTGTTTTAAAGCCGGAATTATGAGATATAAAGTCGGAATTGGTGATATAAAGGTATTGCAAGTTAAAAAGTCAAAATTTGGTGATATAAAGTCGGAATTGCGAGATATAAAGTCGAATTGCGAGTTAAAAAGTCAAAATTGTTTAAAGTCGGAAGTGCGAGATATAAAGTCGGAATTGCGTGATATAAAGTCGGAATTGCGAGTTAAAAAGTCAAAATTTGGTGATATAAAGTCGGAATTGCGTGATATAAAGCCGGAATTATGAGATATAAAGTCGGAATTGCGAGATATAAAGTCGGAATTGCGTGATAAAGTCGAATTGCAAGTTAAAAAGTCAAAATTTGGTGATATAAAGTCGGAATTGTGAGATATAAAGTCGGAATTACGAGTTCAAAAGTCTAAAGTCGGAATTGCGAGTTAAAAGTCAAATTGGGTGTTTTAAAGTCGGAAGTGCGAGATATAAAGTCGATTGCGTCGATTGCGATAAAAAGTCTCGGAATTGCATGATATAAAGCCGGAATTATGAGATATAAAGTCGGAATTGCAGATTAAAGTCATTGCAAGTTAAAAGTCAAAATTGGTGATATAAAGTCGGAATTGTGAGATATAAAGTCGGAATTACGAGTTCTAAAGTCGGAATTGCGAGTTCTAAAGTCGGAATTGCGAGTTAAAAAGTCAAATTGGTGTTAAAGTCGGAAGTGCGAGATATAAAGTCGGAATTGCGTGATATAAAGTCGGAATTGCGAGTTAAAAAGTCAAAATTGGTGAAAAAGAGAATTGCGAGTTCTAAAGTCGGAATTGCGAGTTAGTCGTCGTCGAATTGCGAGTTCTAAAGTCGGAATTGCGAGTTCTAAAGTCGGAATTGCGAGTTAAAAAGTCAAAATTTGGTGTTTTAAAGTCAGAATTGCGAGTTATAAAGTCGGAATTGCGTGATATAAAGTCGGGAATTGCGAGTTACAAAGTTGGAATTGCGAGTTCTAAAGTCAGAATTGCGAGTTATAAAGTCGGAATTGTGTGATATAAAGTCGGAATTGCGAGTTTAAAAAGTCAAAATTTGGTGTTTTAAAGTCAGAATTGCGAGTTATAAAGTCAAAATTGTGAGATATAAAGTCAGAATTACCATTTTTATTTTATTATTTAGTGGCGAAAACAAGCTTCCGTAGATTTGGGACACATTCAGTTGTTTTGTGAAAATAGCCATGGTTGTTTACCTGTTAAAATGTGGTTTAATGTTCAGTAATATTATCGATTTGACTGCAATTAAACTAAATTGAGCTGAATAATGACACTACGGTCTGTTTAGAGCTTCTTTACAGATGAAATTGAATTTGTTTCATAATTGATGAATGTTACAGCAGATGAATTTTTAACCACTGTATGAGTGATTATTACATTTGAGTTCACTTCACGACCATTGAAAAAGTACGCTATACAGTATGAATGAATCTCAGACATTGAACATTGCAGAAAAAGAAACCGTTTCACTCGTTGTGTGTCGCGTCTTGAAACAATCTGTATCATATATAAATAAATGTAACTTGTTTATCTGTTTATGCTCTCTGTTTCCTATAGGTTTTCGTTATGGAAGCGACATCGTTCCCTTTTCAAAGGTGGACGAGGACCAGATGAAATATAAGTCTGATGGGAAGTGTTTTGCTGTACTGGGCTTCACTAAACAGGAGCTGGTAAGATGCTGTCCAGCAGATGGCACTCTTTTCAAATGAGTCATGGAAAACACGAAATATAAAGGGCTCTTTAAATTGTGCTTTCTATAGTGACTATATGTGCTTGTTTTGCTTAGCTCTATAATATTTCATTGGATCTAAGAGAGCAATATTTATAAAATAGCTTTGCTATAATTTGAAATCCGTGTAAGAACCCTGATAGGACATAATAGGAAGCTGCTGATAATAAATTGTGTTTATTTAGGGAAGTCCAGTGAGTAGGACATTCTCCAAAATCAAATAATTTTACTGAAAAATGTTGGTATTTGTGTAAATGCAAACACTTTGTAACAGTGACGGTTTTTTTGTTTGTTTGTTTGATGCAGATTCGTCGTCATCAGTTTATGGGAAGCCAAGTTGTCAAAGTTTTTGCTCCCAGAGATGATGAAGTGAGTTTTACAACACATTTTGTCTACTATTATGATATTATGCTGGAATTTGCTTAATTTTAATAATTAGTTTAATAATTGTCAGTAACTGTAATGTTTGAATGCATACAGTGGTGGTGGTTAAACGTTATAAAATAATATAAACACATATATAAAATAATTTTAATTTCAAAGAAAGAAATTAACAAAGTTTTAGGGTTTTGAAAAAAGCAAAATAATGTGAAATTAGGAAGAAATGTCAGATTCTGCACTATTTATTGATGACTAATCAATTGTGACATTCTTATGTTCATTTTTCACTCAAATTATTATGCTGATATAATATATTTTGTAATTACACTAAAAGATTGGGGTCAAATGTTTTTGAAAAGTCACCAAGGCTGTATTTATTTAATCAAAAATAGCAGTAATATTGTGAGATATTATTTATTTTAAAATAACTGTTTCCTATTTGAATAAATTTTAAAATGTAATTTATTCCAGTGCTGGAAAAACTTAACTTTCAGTACATTTCTTATTTTTATCAATGATGAAAACGGTTGTGCTGTTTAATATTTTATAAGGGAAACTGTGATGCTCTATTTCAGAATTCTTTGAATAGAAAGTTCAAAAGAACAGAAAATTTGAAATCGAAAATTTGAAATCGAAATCTTTTGCAACATTATAAATGTCTTTACTGTCACTTTTTAACAATATAATGCATCCTTGCTGAATAAAATTAATAATTTATTAAAAAAAAAAAAACTTTTGAATGATCGTGTAAATATTTTGTATCAAGAAAAAAAAGCAGCATAGAAGCATCTTAACTAGCTGTCTGAGACTTTTGACTTCATATATTCCTATCTTTTGTGTGCAGCATGCAGCAGTGGCTCTGTCCGCTCTGATTCGTGCCCTTGACGGTCTAAAGATGGCAGCGATTGTGCGTTATGCTTACGATCGCCGCAGCAACCCTCAAGTGGGCGCCGCCTTTCCCTGCATTAAGGAGAAATATGAAGTATGTTGATTATATCGAGCATAAAACACACTTTAAATGTTTTATCTTCAGTATGTTGCACACCAGAGTCACTCCTCATGTCTCCCATCCTCAGTGTCTGCTGTACGTGCAGCTGCCGTTTATGGAGGATCTCCGACAGTTCACTTTCCCAATGTTGGAAAACAACAAAAAGTTCATGCCCTCAGGTGGGACCTCACATTACAAGAGCTAGTTTCTATCAGATGTGTATACAGCTGGCCCGAATTGCAACTTTGATTTTATTACGAGATGCATATTGATGTTCTTGATTTAATGCAGTTGTCTTTGTGTGAATGTGTCTGGTCAGAGTCTCAGCTGTCAGCCGTGGACGCACTGATCGAATCCATGATGCTGGTGGAACAGGATGAGGATGGAGAGAGCGTGGACATCTTCAAAGTCAACGACATACCAAATCCACAGTTCCAGAGACTTTTCCAGGCATGATGGGAATGGGATGGGCATCCTGACAATATCTGATTCTCTCATAGTAGTCAAATAGATTCAATATGTTTAATGTAAGAAGTAAAATATGAAGTAAACATCAAGTAGGGATGTGATGGTGAGGAAATTTTTCCACCGGTTGATCGACGTAATCGCCCGTGCGCATTTTACATTTGCTTTCAATTTTGCGCCATTATTCATTATTTCTCTTCATGAAAAACACAACAATGAAACAGTACAATGACTATCTCACTTAAATAGGTGCTTTTGGGTGAAAAGCATTTTTGATTGCTATAATATATATATATATATATATATATATATATATATATATATATATATATATATATAGTGTCTTTGTTTCTTCAGTAGAACACAAATGATGATTTTTAACTCCAACCGTTGCCGTCTGTCAGTCGTATAATGCATGTCAATGGGAACTCCATCTATAAGAGTCAAAAAAAACATGCACAGACAAATCCAAATTAAACCCTGCGGCTCGTGACGACACACTGATGTCCTAAGACACGAAACGATCGGTTTGTGCGAGAAACCGAACTTTTTACCTCTAAAACACCACTATGTCCAACTGCCATGCACATCCGGTTGGTGAGGTCAGAAAACGCGTTGTTGGACTGACAGACGGCAAAGGTTAGAGTTAAAAATCATCATTTGTGTTCTACTGAAGAAACAAAGTCACCTACATCTTGGATGCCCTGGGGGTAAGCAGATAAACATCAAATTTTCATTTTTGGGTGAACTATCGCTTTAAAGTTACTACAAATGAGCATGTAAAGCAAATAAAAAAAACAAAAAAAAAACATATTGTGCAATGCATGCCCCCGCCCCACGCAATGTTCTCACCTTTTTTCCCCCTAATAGGATATCGCGAGTAGCAAGTAAACACAACAGTGTTCCTTTTGCTGCTGTAAAACTGACATTTTACTGTCTTGTTGTCCAAAGTGGTGGACTGGAGGTTTTTGCAAATAGGCCTGTCACGATAACTACTTTTTGTTGTGCGATAAACGATATTATTGTCATTTTAAGATCATTTTATGCCACTGAATATATAATTATAATATATCTAAACCTAAATAAAAAACTTGAATATGTTTTGTAAAAAGTGCAAAGTAACAAGAGAAAGAAGAAAAAAAAAAACCTGCACAAAAACAAATGCACAAAAGGCACTATGGAGATTTTCCATTTACAGATTTTTCTCTGACCTTCTTTTCTCAGTAAAGTAAGAATGCACTATTGCTGAAAACACAAACCCTTAGCATTCAGATGTCCGTATGAACAAAGGCACAGATGCCTCTGCTGCTAAAACTATTTTTCTAGAAGCATGTTTTTTAAAAGTTTTAACTTCTTTTAACTTAAGCCCCAAATGATTATGATGCAGCGTTATGGATGAGATGCTGCAAAAGATGGAAGCACAACGGTCAAACATGTCTGTTTACATAGAAAATACAATTGAAAAACTGTGCAGTGGAATGCAAAAAACGCATTCTCTGTGAAAATGAACTCTACACTCTCAGCTGCTGTGTCCCTTGTGAAATGGCTATTTTGCACTGTGACATTTATATTTGCACCGGAACAATGGATTGCGGCTTTGAAATCGAGAGCATTTGGACTTGTCGTTGTCAGGAAAACACTATATTGCATCAAATAATGCCTTTTTTCACCTGTCGATGACTGCTCTGTGTAGGACCTGCAGATGACAGCATGATTGGCAAAATGTTGGTGACATTCATTATCATGTAAACATAATGGGCGATATATTGCGTCACCTAAAATGATTGAGGTCATGTATATATATTGCGCGATAAGTCGATATATTGATTATTGCGGCAGGCCTATTTGCAAAGAAAGCACACATGGACATAGTTGGTTTTGCAGCAAAAGAATACCAATGAATTTGAAAGTGACATTTTTGAAAATAATGCATTTCAATTACTGACTAATAACCTTTTCATTGCCATTAAAGTGAAAATTACTGAACCTAAACAGAGGAGCCTGATAAAAAAAAATGCTCATTTAAAAGAAAACATGTCTAGAGTTTTTGCATCTGAAGTCTTCATACACACACACACACACACACACACATACACACACACACATATATAAGATTTCAGATGTATATATCTACTGTTCAAAAGTTGTTCTTAAAGGTCGGTAATATTTTATAGATGTCTTTGAAAGAAGTTTCGTCTGCTCACCAAGGCTGCATTTATTTGATCAAAAATTCAGTAAAAACTGTGAAATATTATTACAATTCAAAATAATTGTTTATTTGAATATGTGTTAAAATGTAATTTATTCCTGTGATCAAAGCTGAATTTTCAGCATCATTACTCCAGTTTTCAGTGTCACATGATCCTTCAGAAATCATTCTAATATGCCGATTTGCTGCTCAAGAAACATTTCTGATTATTATCAATGTTGAAAACAGTTGTGCTGCTTTTTTCATGATTCTTTGATGAATAGAAAGCTCACAAGAACTGCATTTATCTGAAATAGAAATCTAAATGTCTTTACTGTCATTTTTGATCAATTTAATGCAATAAAAGTATTCATTTCTTTCAATATGCACACACATACATCTCCTCTCTTTGTCCTTCAGTAATACAGTGATTCAGGTGTGTGACATTGGCTGTGAAATCCATGTTGTCTCAGGTTGGTGTCTCTGCAGTAGGTCTCATTGATCTTTTCTTGGCTCTCGTCCTCAGTGCTTGCATCACCGCGGTGTGAATCCTGATGATCCCCTGCCGTCCGTCGAGCCCTGGCTGAAGAGGGTCCTAGAGCGACCCCAGGCTGTGTCCGCCCGCTGCCAGGCACCTCTGCAGGACGTCAAGACCAAGTTCCCCCTGAAAGTGGTGCTGAAAAAGAAAGAGCAGAAGACAAGCGCAGACGTGTTCGGCAGCAGGTGAGAATGGATCAAATCAACACTGGAGCTGAGGATGAAATCAATGAGAAGTGCTACATGACTTCCAGCATATTGGGATAAACGTATAGATTGTGGTAGACATATTTGCGCAGCTATTCATGGATGTTTTTTTATTAATTACATGTGAGTGCAATTAAGAAATATGCAGTAATGCAAACTGATGTGGGAGGGGTTTGTTTTGCAATTGACCAATTGGAATGAAGCATTTCAAAGGACTGTCTAATAAAAGACACATCTCTAGTGTGTGATATCGACATACTTTTAAAGGGGACATATCATGAAAATCTGTGTAAAGTTTAGGCTGAACGCCATTACTGACAATCCTCATTTTGGCTGCATGAGATTCTCCAGCTTTGTTGTTGTTGAGCTGTTAAAGCGCCGCCCTCTTCTGGAAAGGGGGCGGGAGCAGCAGCTCATTTGCATTTAAAGGGACACACAAAAACGGTGTTTTTTGCTCACGCCCAAATAGGGTCAAATTTGACAAGCTATAATAAATGATCTGTGGGGGATTTTGAGCTGAAACTTCACAAACACATTCTGGGACACCAGAGACTTATATTACATCTTGTGAAAGGGGCATTATAGGTCCTATTTAAGGTTGATCTTTCTGGCATTTTTACTGTTTATAATATGAAATCAGGGCAGAAAGTGTTTGTTTTAGTTGGTGATGTTGATCTGTGTGTTGATTATGTCTTCATCAGTACTGATGAGCCAGATGTAAAGAAGGTCAAAGTGGATGAAGAGATGGAGTTTAACCTGGCCGAGATTACGCAAGGCAACGTCACATCGGTGAGATCTTCATGTGACACAAAAATCTGTTCAATAATGTACATTACTCTGATTAAAATTATGTTTATATACACTGCAGTTCAAAAGTTTGGGCTCTTTTTGAAAGAAACAAATACTTTATTTCATGCATTAAATTGATCAAAAGTGACCGTAAAGACATTTAGATTTCTATTTCAAATAAATGTTTTCTTTTGAACTTTTTATTGATCAAAGAATCCTGAAAAAAATGTATCTCGGTTTCCTCAAAAATATGAAGCAGCACAACTGTTTCCAACAGTGATAATAATCATAAATGTTTCTCGAGCAGCAAATCATCATATTAGAATGATTTCTGAAGGATCATGTGACACTGAAGACTGCAGTAATGATGCTAAAAATTTAACTTTGATCACAGGAATGAATTACAGTTTACAATATGTTCACATAGAAAAATTTGAAATTGTAATATTTCACAATTTTTACTGTATTTTGGATCAAATAAATGCATCCTTGGTGAGCAAAAAAGACTTTTTTCAGAAACATTTAAATGATCCTACCGACCCCAAACTTTTGAACAGTAGAGTAATATATAAATATATTATATTAAATTATATATTTGAAAAATTTCTATATTTATTTTTAATGCTTCCCTTTTATTAATAAAATATTCAGAAGCCTTTCACTGACTTAAAGTCAATGTGAAAGGCCTTTCGCAACTCATTTCGTATGTAACATGACCTATTTCAAAGTGAAAAGTATATTGAATGGAAAATCATGTAGGGCAGAATTTTATTTTCCCATTGTCCATTAGCAGAAAAGTTGTTTCAGAGACTAAGAGAGTCATTTGCAGTAACATGAGCACAATAAGACCAGGAACATGTATTCATGTTCTCTCTTTCACCTTAAAAAAGTTGCCAGCATTTTTTGATCATTTTCACAAAGAATATTTTGTTGTATGCAATATATCAAAAGAAAAAATTTTATTCTAGCTTCATGCATTCTTTTTTATCAACACTTGAATGATAAATTTTGAACAAAAAGCTGAGAAAAACGCATAAGCAATGCTTCTATCACTTGTTTCTGCTTCTTTTTCGCCTGTGTTTTGATCTGGAGATTCTGTACGCTTTCAGAAGATGCATAATAGCGCCCCCTACCGTATAACAGCGAAAACACAAATCCCGTCAAGGGTTAATACTGTGAAGTATCGCTCTTTAACAGACACTGTCTCTTTCAGGTTGGCAGCGTCAATCCAGCGAGAGATTTCTGCACACTGATTAGACAGAAGACCGTTTCTTTCGATCAGGGTGAGATTTGCTCCAGTTTGATTTTTTTCAGCTCTCCTAGGATAAGCAACGTTAGTAACCTTCATATAAGTGTACTATAATTTAAATGCAATTATTCAGTCTGCAAGACCTTGCTAAAGGTTGCTGGTCGTCTCTGAGGCACTGAACAGTCGCTCACTGTGATGTAAGCATTAATTGACGCTGGACGCTGTCATTGAGCGGTGTTGTTTCTGAATGTTAGCCGCAGGTTTTGTTGTTAGTGCATTGGCTTTGATAATCATTGTTTTGTAACCTTGACAGCGTGCCAGCAGCTGACCCACAGGATTGAGCAGTTGCTGGGCAACAGGAGCCCTGAGTACTACACGAAGAGCATCGCCTGTATCCAGGCTTTCAGGGATCAGTCTGTATCGGTGAGCTCTCAATTAAACCTCCGTATCCAATCAGGGATCACTTAAGGATGAGTAGTTTTTTCGGTCGGTAGGAAAAAACGCACTGCCGGAGGATGTTGGGATTCATTTCACGAGATCTGAGCTCAGCTGGAGTCTGAGGCTTAATTCCAAAACCTAGTGAGCTGCCTACCTAGACAGGATTTTAAGGCGTTATAAGTGTACTTCTGATTTTGGATGAATTCTATCACATTCACAAAGCCATAATGATTTGAAGAAAGAGCGTGAACAAGTCAAGAGAATTGTTTGTATTTCAATTAGTATTGAAAAATCAAATTAATTTTATTAAAAGTAGAACGTTTTACCCAACATTTGCATTTGATATGAACTGTATTTTCACTGTTTATAGCTTGAATGCAATCATGTAATTCTGATGATGCACGAAATTCAGACGGAGGGCAGGAAGTGAAAAGCAGAATGGATGAAATGGAGGAAATGTACTGGTTTAGACACTATTACAAGAGAGATATGAACAACATAAGCATGGAGGCATACTACTTTTTTGTTAGTGGTTGCATATGCAAGTTGTATTAACTTCTGACAAAGTGGTCACTGCACACACAAGCATTATCCGACTCGGCTCCATCATTATAAGCCACCTTTTCCTGCATTTTTCAGTTAATTTCTTGCATTTTTTCCCCCTGATGAACAACAATTTTTGGTACACGATAAAAGCTCATTGTGATTTCTCGGTTAGAGCAACAATAAATAACGCAAAACATCATTTCATAGTGGTTCCCTATGTAGAAAATCACTTCCTGCCCTCCATCTGCATTTCACACCACCCTGTGACGTCATGTGCAAACAACCTATTAGAGTGTTGTGTCATTAGCATAGTTTCCTGTGCACTCAAACTAAAACTATAGCATGCAAATTACTCTCATGTCAGGTTCTGTGATGTTAGGATACTCTCTCAGAAGGTAGCTGCCTATGTAGGCTCACTAGGTTTTGGACAGAGTCCACTACCAATCGAAATTCTGGACTCTGACAGTGTTATTTTAGTATTTTGAACTAGATTTTATTTTTGTATTTTCAGTTTTCACTTTAATTTAACTTTTAGTAATTTTATCGCATTTTATCAGATTTTGTCTATTTTTTTGTATTTGTTTTATCATTGCTATTTTGCTTTAATTCATTTTAAATAATTTGAGTACTTTGATTTATTTTGTTTTACTTATTTTTCATTTATAGTATATATAGTGTTAGTATATATAGTATTCATTTGTATTATTAAATATATAGTGCAATGTTAGTGTAACATTATACACAACCATTGTTGTTGTTGGAAAGAAATACTTTTATTGCATTAAATTGATCAAAAGTGACAGTAAAAACATTTATAATGTTATAAAATAAAGATAAATGCTGTTCTTTTGAACTTTATATTCATCAAAGAATCCTGAAAAAAAATTGTACACGACTGTTTTCAACATTGATAATAATCAGAAATGTTTCTTGAGCAGCAAATCATCATATTAGAATGATTTCTGAAGGATCATGTGACACTGAAGATGCTAATGATGCATCTTCAGCTTTGATCACAGGAATAAATTACACTTTACACTTTACTATATATTCACATAGAAAACAATTATTTTAAATTGTAAATTTTTTCACAATTTTACTGTTTTTACTGTATTTTTGTCTTGGTGAATATAAGAGACTTCTTTCAAAAACATAAAAAAAAATCTTACTGACCCCAAACTTTTATTGTTTTTAGTTTTAGTAAAGCTTCTAATGATTGTGAAAACCTTTCACTATGCTGCTTGAAATTTGTTTTATAGTCAAATATAGATGCATGTGATGAATTGTGCATGTGTACAATTCCCTTTTTTCATTGAAAACTTTGTTTACCCCTGACCACCTGAGACAGATGGCAATAGCTGGTGTAAACATGGCCTGTGTGTGGTATCGTTTATGCGACAGATGTTGCATTTTCGTTTCTTGATGTCAGTTTTCAGTGTTGAAGCATTTTTAATGAGTACGAGTACATGAGCTCACGTCCCACTGCGCCTGACCAGAATCTCCCAATGACATTTACTCCATCAGAGCGGAAACGCAGAGCTGTTCAACAGTTACATGCAGTCCCTGAAGAGGAGCGTTCCTGACAGGAATCTTCAGGAATTCTGGGATCTGCTCATCCA
This sequence comes from Culter alburnus, assembly GCA_028476615.1. NCBI lineage: Eukaryota > Metazoa > Chordata > Actinopteri > Cypriniformes > Xenocyprididae > Culter > Culter alburnus. Next base: position 1,117,802 of record JAOTNS010003934.1, on the reverse strand, counting down.
AGGTAGAGGACAGGCCTTCTGCTCGTGTTGAGCTGAAGTCATCATGCCTTCAACATGTGCTTTTGTTTTCAGATGCCCTGACGCTCATAAGCAAAGATGAAGTGGACGGAAGCACCGTCTCCAAACAAGATGCAAACCAGGTACTCCTGCCATGGAAACAATCCACATAAGAGTAACATTATTGTTATTAACATCTGTTTATGATGCTTTTGTCCATGTTCGGCTTTCTTTAGTGTGTAATGTTGCTGTTTGAGCATGAAAAAGGTTTCCAAAGTCACTACAGTGCCACTGTTTCTGAACTCCCTGAAACGCCTCCATTGTAGTCTTGAGTTTTCTTCCGGGAACAAACACGTCACAATATTCCTCATTTAAATAATTCATATGCAGAATAAAGGGGCGGGGCCTGGTTGAGTTAGTTAGTAGTGTGTTGAAACTGGCGGTTATGGTAAGAGGCGGGACATTTCCCAAACACCAATCACAACCACACTGCTCCAGCCGACCAATCAGAGCACATTGTGCTTTTCAGAAGGAGGGGCTTCATAGAGACAGGAACTAAACAGAGCGTTACTGACAGACTGGGAAGAGAGGAGCTGCAACAACTGAGAATATGAGGAAAATATAATCAACATTCAAGCATGAAAACCTGCTCTAGTAGAGCCCAAAAACAACATCAAGACTTTGAAAATGGGTGTTTAATATGCAGAGGTTGTTGGTAAAGTCTGTGTGTTATTGTGGTTGGTTAACTCTGTATTTGCTGGTTTAGTTCCTGGCATTCGAGCAGAAGGAGGAAGTGCAGGCGGCTCCAGCGCAGGAAGACACTGGAGATGTAGATGATCTGGTGAGTGTTTCATGGTTGTTTGCTTGTTTTGATGACAAGCATATCAATTATATTTGTGAGTGTGATTATGTTCTGATAAATACTTCACTGGTCTGTTATACTTTATTAGAGATTTCAGGCATTTACTTGCTAAGTTGTTGACTAATGTTTTTTTTTTTTTTTTTTAATGCAGCTGGACATGATGTAAAACGGATGACTCCAACTCCTACGTCCTTCAGCCTTATGAAACTCTCCATTAGGTGCCATTTATTTGTGAAACTCAAATCCCCAAAACGAGTTAAAGTGCTTTGATTAATCGTCTTCTTTTGTACTAAAAGTTTTTGTACATCATAAAGGCTACAGCTTTGTACGGAAGAGGATTAGGGCCAAGCAATAATAAAAAATAAAACCATCTCGAGATTAAAGTTGTTAAATTTCGAGAAAAAACTCGTTAAAGAAAAAAGATGTTGAGATTAAAGTCGTTTCGTTAAATTCGATAAATAAAGTTACGAGAAAAAAAAATCGAGAAAATCTAAATAAAATGTTGAGAATAAACTCATTAAATTACGAGAAAAAAACTTGTTAAATTTCAGTAAAAAGTCGAGATAAAATTGAGAATAAACTCGTTAAATTACAGGAACAAATTCGTTAAATTATGAGAAAAATGTCGTTAATTTGAGAAAAAAGTCGAGAATAAACTCTCTCTTAAATTATGAGAAAAAGTGTTAAATTATGAGAACAAATTCGTAATTTAACGAATTTGTTCTCGTAATTTACAACTTTTTTTCATTTAACGAGTTTATTCTCACATTTTTCTCAACTTTTTTCTCGTAATTTAACGATTTTTTCTCTTCTCAACATTTTATTTAGATTTTCTCGAAATTTAACGAGTTTTTTCGTAATTTAACGAGTTTATTCTCAACTTTTATCTCGACTTTTCTTGAAATTAGTTTTTTCTCGTAATTTAATGAGTTTATCTCTCTCTTTAACGACACATCTTGCTTTTTTCTCGAAATTTAACGAGTTTTTCTCGTAATTTAACGACTTTAATCTCAACATTTTATCTCGACTTTTTACTCGAAATTTAACGAGTTTTTTCTCGTAATTTAATGAGTTTATTCTCAACATTTTATCTCGACTTTTTTCTGAAATTTAACGAGTTTTTTCTCGAAATTGAACAACTTTAATCTCGGGATGGTTTTATTTTTTTATTATTGCTTGGCTCTAATCCTTTCGTAGCTTTGCATTTTGTAGCGATTATGTTGCTAGAGTTTGATTACTTGAATGTCTCACATATTGCACTTGTTGGAAAGTAAATGTTCATGTCCATGTACTTTATACAGCAGCCAGTGATGCTTCAAATAAAAGATCAAAACTTATTCCCTTCAGTCCTGAACAAAAAAAAAATCCCATTTTGAACACATGAGGAGAGATCATAAAATAACCTACCATACTGCAAAATTAATCTAACATTTTATTCCTGTTGGAACAGCAGATCATGATGTGGATTATATATGCCTGCATTTAGTTTTATTATTTTTAATGCATTTAATATGTCACACCAGCGTCCAGTTCATTGAAACTAACAGTTTGAAAGAAACAATTCACGGAAATGAGTCAAACTTCCCATCATTAATCAGCTGGGAGGGATCTGCCAAGATGTTTGATATGCACACGTTCATAATCCACACACATAAACCCTCATTTTTTTATGCCAGCCTGTGAGGCTTTGATGAATTGTAGCGTCTCTTTCAGGGCTGATGATCTCAGTTTGCTTCTCTTCGCACCAACAGTTTGCTGAGAGCACGTAAGCGTCTCAATCCTCCCCCGGATCTCAGAAAACGCACACGCTGCAGTTTCATGCCGCTGTCTCCTGGGTCGAGCAGCTCGAGCTGGAGGCTCCGTCTAAACCTGCTAAATCCAACCGTATCTTCATAACTGTATTATGAAGATACCAGAGATGTAGTGTTGAAATAAATAAGACAGAAAGATGTTACGGATCAATGGGAACAGTGTTGAGGTGAACACTAGGTCACATTTAATCAAGTCTTTATTATATACTAATATTTTTTCATGAAAAGTGGACCTATGATGCCTCTTTTCACAAGATGTAATATAAGTCTCTGGTGTCTCCAGAATGTGTCTGTGAAGTTTCAGCTCAAAATACCCCACAAATTATGTATTATACACTGTAAAAAATATTTTATGGTGAAGTAAATACTACAGAAAAAACAAATGTAATTTTTACATGAAAAAGTTAGTTCTATATAAGTACTCAATTTAAGCTTGTAGAAATTAAAGAGTAAATATCAACATTATAAAATTAAGTAAAACTACTCAACTTTTCTGTTACTGGTGTTTCCATCATGCACTGGGCCTTGAATAATTAATGAGGTTGATTTTTCGCTTGTTTTCCAGCTGTTTTTACACTGTTTTATCATTGCTTTTGTGACATTTGGAGTTCATTTTTCTACTCAAAATGCCACATTCACACTCAAAAACGATCCATCGTTCAGGTGCCGCGTTACTTCTGATATGTAGATATGGTGTCTACACATGGTGTCTAAGTAAAGCATGCACTTTAAAAGCATGGTTTAATTCAGTGTTATATTGTTTGAGTAAAATTTATTGCAAGAGAAACTTCAACGAGTAGAAATCACTCAACCTTTTACTGGCCAAGTTAAAATTGCTTATTTTCTTTGTTAATTTTACTTAAAGGTGCTAAAGAGGATGTTTTGTTTTATAAATTTTTGCAATATTACTTGAAACTGTCTTTATTAACGGATAAAAGACTCTTTATTAGGTGCACTGAAAGGAATAATATTAATATACATCATCTGTGCACGAGGTAGGGCCTTAAAAACATCAGCCAATCGTTTACGCGATCATCGCATAAACGATTGGCCCTCTGGCTTGTCAATCACTGCTGTGACGTTCCTTGTGAGAGACGAGCGCGGCTGCGCGCTCCAGTAACTTTCCACACTCCACAGGCGCTGCATGCAATGTTTTTGTCAGGAGACAGGAGTAACAACTGCAGATTATGAGTCACCTGCGGTGAGTCCGACATAATGAATCCAAAAAACACGACACAGCGAATGCCGGTGGTAAACACTCGTGTTCCAATACTCGTGCACGATTTTTGGGAGGCGTTCCTTTGAAGTGAGCTGTGAAGGAGGGGGGTTGTTCTTACGCATGCGCTCATTTGAAAAACTCAGTAACAGTCTTTGGATTCTCAGTCGACGAAAAAATCCTCTCTATCACCTTTAACTTAGTTAAGTAGAGTTACTTAATTCCATATTTGAAATTTACTTAAAAAATATGCATGCAAAAACTTGCAAAAAAATTAAGTAAATTAAGTTTTACTTCAAGTAAATTAAGTACATTTTACTTATTGTTTTACAGTGTAGCTTGTCAAATTTGCTATTTGCAAATTTGCACTGTTTTTGTGTGTGTCCCTTTAAATGCAAATGAGCTGCTGCTCCCGCCCCCTTTCCAGAAGAGGGCGGAGCTTTAACAGCTCAACAACAACAAAGCTGGAGAATCTCACGCAGCCAAAATGAGGATTGTCAGTAACGGTGTTCAGCCTTACATTGTTCAAACCGGAGTCGACACTGATGGAGAGACTCAGGAAGAAGTTACAACTTTTAGAATGAAACTGGACATTTCTGAATGGTTAGTGGATAAATTTATGTAGTTGCTGTGGAGTTGATTCAACTCATCCACTAGCATGTGCCGTCATGTTCATCTTTTGTGTTGAATTGACCCTCGTTTGTGAAGCAGTCCGGCGTAAAATGACGGCATGTCAACAACACTCTACTACAACAACTCTTCCTCTTCTCTAAAGCAGCCCAACATGGCCACACCCCCTTTGATGCGTGTTCTTTGGGGACGGAGTTCATATTTTGTAGTTCAAGTTTGCAAGTTCGGTCCTCCAATCCAAAATCAGATTCAAGTATTCCAGGGAACATTTGCTACGAGCTCTATATCTTTCCCACAATCCTGCCAATCCCACAAGGATCTACATCTCTCATCTTTTCTGAAGGGTCCGTGTGAATTGTAGTCACGTATCTGACTGTAATAGTTTCTGTGTAATATGGGTGTCAGAGCTCGGAGCGTTCGATTAAAAACCGTGGCAGGGGATCGCACTCATTTCTGACGCACCATTTTGATGTTTCCAGATTGAAAAACTGCAGCAACCTGTAATGACTGTCATTTCAAACTTCAAACAGGAGCCGGGAAGCAATCCGACAACCTTTTTTCCCTTTCCACTGAGAGGGAAGATAAAAGGAAACAGGCAGACGAGAGGAGTGAATTTCATGCTTTTCTGATCACAGTGTATTTCAGATCTGTGTGTCAGCAGAGCTCAGCACTCCACTTCTGTTCCGGAGGTACACTCCCATTCATTGTTTTCCAAAGAGACATTGATTTTAACAATAATGTATAAAGCTTTCAAGACAGATGTACCATGAGTTTCTTCAGATGATATATGCTTCTGTAGATCCAAAAGACACTACACATAATTCTAAGCTGGAGTGACCAATCAGAGTAGCTACTTTGGCCAAAAAGTTTGGCAGTTGCGCATAATATTGTTGGTTGGTCCCCTTTTCCTGCCCTGACCCGTCGAGGCATGGACTCCTCTTGACCCCTGAAGGGGTGTGTGGTATCTGACACCAAGATGTTGGCAGCAGATCCTTTAAAGGATTAGTCCACTTTTAAATCAAAATGTCCTGATAATTTACTCACCCCATGTCATCCAAGTTCATTCTTTCTTCAGTCGAAACAAATTAAGGTTTTTGATGAAAACATTCCAGGATTTTTCTCCATATAGTGGACTTCACTGGACTCCAGACAGTTGAAGGTCAAAATTACAGTTTCAGTGCAGCTTCAAAGAGCTTTAAACAATACCAGACGAAGAATAAGTGTCTTTTCTAGCGAAACGATCGGTCATTTTCTAAAAAAATACAACTGTATATGCTTTATAAACACAAATTATCGTCTTGGACTTGGACGTGTAAATTATCAGAAAAATAGTGGACTAATCCTTTAAGTTGTGTAAGTCCTGTAAGTTGTGAGGTGGAGCCTCCATGGATTGGACTTGTTTGTTCAGCACATCCCACAGATGCTCGATTGGATTGAGATCTGGGGAATTTGGAGGCCAAGTCAACACCTCAAACTTGTTGTTGTGCTCCTCAAACCATTCCTGAACAATTTCTGCTTTGTGGCAAGAGCATTATCCTCCTGAAAGAGGCCACAGCCACCAGGGAATACTGTTTCCATGAAAAGATGTACATGGTCTCAACAATGCTTAGGTAGGTGGTACGTGTCAAAGAAACATCCACATGGATGGCAGGACCCAAGGTTTCCCAGCAGAACATTGCCCAAAGCATCACACTGCCTCCGCCGGCTCGCCTTCTTCCCATAGTGCATCCTGGTGCCATGTGTTCCCCAGATAAGTGATGCATATGCACCCGACCATCCACGTGATTCATCAGACCAGACCTTCTTCCATTGCTCTGTGGTCCAGTTCTGATGCTCACGTGTCCACTGTTGGCTGTTTGGGCGGTGGACAGGGGTCAGCATGGGCGCCCTGACTGGTCTGCAGCTATGCAGCTCCATACGCAACAAACTGTGATGCACTGTGTATTCTGACACCTTTCTATCAGAACCAGCATTAACTTCTTGAGCAGTTTGAGCTACAGTAGCTCGTCTGTTGGATCGGGACAGCCTTCGCTCCCCATGTGCATCAATGAGTCTCGGCCACCCATGACCCTGTCACCACCACTGTTCCTTCCTTGGAGCACTTTTGATAGATACTGACCACTGCAGACCGGGAACACCCCACAAGAGCTGCAGTTTTGGAGATGCTCTGACCCAGTCGTCTAGCCATCACAATTTGGCTCTTGTCAAACTCACTCAAATCCTTACGCTTGCCCATTTTTCCTGCATCTAACACATCAACTTTGAGGACAAAATGTTCACTTGGTGCCTAATATATCCACTAACAGGTGCCGTGATGTATTTTATTAAAGGGTTAGTTCACCCAAAAATGACTCACCCTCATGTCGTTCCACACCCGTAAGACCTCCGTTCATCTTCAGAACACAGTTTAAGATATTTAGATTTAGTCCGAGAGCTTTCTGTCCTCCATTGAAAATGTATGTACGGTATACTGTCCATGTCCAGAAAGGTAATAAAAACATCATCAAAGTAGTCCATGTGACATCAGTGGGTTAGTTAGAATTTGTTGAAGCATTGAACAACATTTTGGTCCAAAATAACAAAAACTACGACTTTATTCAGCATTGTCTTCTCTTCCGGAATCCTTTCCATTGAATTGATTCCATTGAATTGATTCCATTGAATCCTTTCATCTATCGGCGTTGGTAATGCACTTTTACGTCGCCGTGGTTGTTTTTGGCGATTAGGACATCCGCGACATGCACTACGCACCATTTAAAAAAATATAGCAATACAACAATGAGAATAGCTTGAATACAGCGTGCATCTCCCTCAGACTGTAAACGAAGCTCGGGCGCACCAGATAACCGTCAGCAGCGTCTTACATCAGCAGCGTCACTGCAGTGTCGTGAACCCACACTCCGGAGCAGAAGGGGCGGTAATGCACCAATAAGCTGGATGCCAACCGCCGTAAACAGGAAAGAAGAAGAAGAAGCGGAGTCGTGAACGCAGATTGACAACAGACCGGAAGAGAATACAATGCTGAATAAAGTCGTAGTTTTGTTTTTTTTTGGTCCAAAATGTATTTCGATGCTTCAAAATGTCGCGGATGTCCTAATCGCCAAAAACAACCACGGCGACAGATGAAAGGATTCAATGGAATTGATTCAATGGAATCAATTCAATGGAAGGATTCCGGAAGAGAAGACAATGCTGAATAAAGTCGTAGTTTTTGTTTTATTTCGATGCTTCAAAAACTTCTAACTACCCACTGATGTCACATGGACTACTTTGATGATGTTTTTATTACCTTTCTGGACATGGACAGTCTACCGTACAAACATTTTCAATGGAGGGACAGAAAGCTCTCGGACTAAATCTAAAATATCTTAAACTGTGTTCTGAAGATGAATGGAGGTCTTACGGGTTTGGAATGACGAATTTTTATTTTTGGGTGAACTTTGCAACACTAACAGTTATTGAAATGAGTTGTGCTGAATAAAGACATATATATATATATATATCCCTGGAGAAACTGAATGGGGAAAATACTGGAATCAAGACTGCAGAACAAGCCTGTGGGTTTTTAAAGTCTGTTATTTCAAATTTCTCCTCAGGCCAGAAATTGAGCTGCTGCTTTTTTGATACCTGATTTTTTTACCAGAAGACCCAGATCAGCTTTGAGTCTTGAGATGACAACATTTATTTAAATCGTTCCACATGGGCAAGGACGCAATTCAAACCCAAACTCACTCTCTTACAATTAAACTCTGTGTGACCTGAAGAAACTGTGAGACTCTGAGAAAAACAGCATGTGGGAATATGATGCAATATTACCACATCAGAATACAGTATCCGATGTTTAATATGGAATTCTGTGATTTTAGTATTGAAACTGGGCCTTTTATTTACGTATCACTTTTTGTGCTTGTTATGCAGATGGTATCACAGGGTGGTTCAGCATTTGATTGGATGAATATTTGTGTGCTCAACATCTATTTTCCAGAAAGAGAAAGACTGAGTTTATCTGCTAAAAGTGCATTTAGTTACCTTTCAGTATAGACATGAACTACAAGCCTCAAAACTACAGCTTTGATATGACTGGGTGTTTAAACTTTCATGCTCTCTGTAGATTGACCCATGTCTGCTGAAGTGGAAAGGTGCTGAATGGATCAGATGTATTCATGATGAAATCTGGGATCTTCCACAGGCCGACTGTTATTTTAAAGTCCCCCTGTGGTGAAAATCAAGTTTTTAATGTTGTTTATATATCTGTAAGTGGTGTTTTTAATATGCTTTAAGAAAAACCATGTGCAAATAATTAATAAGGGTTATGTGCATCAAAACTACTGCTGGGTATTTTCTCTTTAAAACTGCTGTGATCTAAAGACAGTTTCAGAATCGCTGGTGTTTCTTACGTCAAAAGCTACCTTGTAATCAATCACGTCAACGTACGGCGGGCTTTAGCATATCATTATAATATTAACTATGCTGCGAAGCAGGGGGACCAGAGAAGCCAGGTTATTTTTCTGTTGATATGAAAAATCAGGTAGATTAAGCAATATAGTGGGTGTATATTTCGATGTTATGATGAACTTTCTCCTCTGAGGTGTTCAAAGCGTTTCTAAGGATGCTGATTTTTAGAAGGTAGCTGACTCTGAGATGGTGAACAGGAGGTTACCACATAATTACCATTATGTGTCCAGTAAATACGGTCTCATTGTGTAGCGTTTACCTCAGTAAGTTGACCAAGTGGATCTCTGAGCTTGTGCGAGTGAGTGGAGGCGGAGCTAATTAGCATAATCGCCGCCCCTTTTCAGCGCTGCGCTCGTTGTCTTTTGTCTTTCGGATTGTATTTCCACAGCGATCTTATGTATGAATGAACTGCTCATTTTAAAATCTTCCCGGTCTACTGACATTTGTTAAAACATTCAAGCTATTTTAAAACTGTTTAAATATGTCATTTTGGTGATCAAAGATGAGTTTTAAGGGATAAAATTGACTACAGGGGGACTTTAACACTTATTATTGATCACATATTCTGAGTTACCTGATGTCCTACAGGTGCTGAGACGGGTCAAACCTTCCTCTGTCCTCCATCATATGAGACTTCAAACGCTTCTGATTCCAAAGATGAGTAATATTTTAGTAGTTTCATGCTGGTGTTCGTCATTTTATACATTTATTTTATTTCATTAGGTATGAAATGGCAACATGACAAAAATATGGATCTCAGCACACCATGTTGAAGTTGATATATTTGATAGAAATATATGATGGCAAAACAACTGTGTCAGCAGGGACTTTTTAAAAGCATAATTCATCCAAAAATAACAATTTTGTCATCATTTACTCAACCTCATGTTGTTTCAAACTTGCATGAGTGGTTCTGATGGAGAGGAACATTTTCAGTGGACTTTCAGAATACTTTTATGGCTTTTGATTTTTGCTATAAATTATCCTGAAAAATCATCTTCAAATATTCTACTTAACACCTTTGTTTTCACAGAAGAAAGAAAGAAAATAACATGAGGGTGAATATCGTAAATGATGACAAATTTAGTCCTTTAATAATCAAACCCAAAATTGGCCTTCACATTCTGGTCAACTGTCTGTGGGATAAACGGATGGTAAATATAATTGTATTTGTAATTTGCTTACATTAATTGAAGGGACAATTCTCCTGGTGTTAAAGTCAACATGAAACAGTTTGCAACATATCTTACTTGCATTATGAGATGTTTTTTCCATTGAAACCAAATGTTAAAATAAATAATGCATAGCATGACTTGATTTTATCCACTGGGAATTGATTGGATTGTAAAAATTGATTGTTTCAGGTGGTTGGAGGGGCTTAAAAATAATAGAGATTTGTAAAGGAAAGTTATTTAAGAGGCAGAGCACGTAATTACATTTTGATTAAAGATTAAGAAGACAAACGTTTCTTTTCTTTAGAAATAAATAAGACCTAAGACATAATAAGAGAGATGTGTTAGGAAAATAGTTTCATGTTGACTTTAAGTGTTCAAGGGGGAAATGTTCATCTGGTCGTCCCTGTTATATGATTTGAGATGATCAATACCCTCACAAAGGTTGTGAGAATATGAAAACATGCATTACCAGCAAGCATGAGAAGAACAGAGAAAAAAAGGACGGCTTGTGCTTTTCAACGGATTGAGCTGCAGTCCTGAGTGGCATCCGTCAAAGTGATGATTGACAGCTGTCACTCATTATTCATGGACAGTGAAAGGGTCATGGGTTGATCCACGCGCTCCGTTTAACGTCTCTGTGGCGGCGCCGATAACATTACTGTAAACATATTCATAATTTCCCAAAACTACCATCAGCCTTTTTCAATGAATAGTGCACATGTTCATTTTTGAAATGCTGAGTAAATATTATCTAAATATAAAGGAATAGTCCACCCAAAAACAAAAATGCTCTTATTATTTACTCACCCTCAAACAGGGTTATTATCATTAACTAAAACTAAAACAATACAAAGAATTGTATTGGATTGTGCATTACTTGAAATAAAATAAACATTAACTGTAATAAAATATAGACTGCATTTCTAATTTTCATTAGTAGCCAACTAAAATAACTAAAATCAAAACTGAAATAAAAATGAGAAAACAAAATTACTTAAACTTTAAAATGAAAACAGAATATATATATATATATATATATATATATATATATATATATATATATAAACTACTATTCATAATATAAATAAAAACTATTTAACTATACTTATAAATAAAATGAAATACTAAAATAACACAGATTATAACCCATATGCTCTTATTTTTAGTGTAGAATTGTTGTTGTATGCCTGAAGATTCTTCATTAATTCTCATTTTGTGTTCCACAGAAAATAAAATGACATTATTCATAGTTTTCACATGACGTCACACCCTTACCTTGTAATAACACTTATCTGGAGGGCAAAACAAGGCTTTTCTCTGCTGCCCAGGTTTGTAGTAAGTACTAATATAGGAAGACGGTGATATTAAAAGATCAAATCAATATAAAGCTTATTAATGATGCATGCTATGTACAGGCAAGCAGATGAATCCAGAATACAAATGCAATGTGCAGTTTCTCATCCATTTTTCAATAGAAAACCATTATAAAGAAAACGCATTGCATTCAAGAAAATGAATTGTTGGATTCAAGTGGTTCCACACAACTATATTGAGTAATTTGTACAAATATCAATTAAGTTGTGTGAACAAAAGAAATTCAAGTAGATTCAAGCTGATAAAATGTATCATTTGAATTTGTCACTGTTACATAATATTTATATGTGCAGTTTACTTAATAATGTTATGTTAAATATAAAGTTTATTACGTCGTGAACACATTATTGACTTAATTTACTTTATTAAATGAACTATTTTCCCAAGTCCCTTGCATAACATGCTGGGAACTACGGCTCCACTGCCCAGTTCAACATTAATTTGTGCGTTTCACTCAGCAATGTACATGAGTTTTTTAAGTAATGTGAACAAGGATTGTTTGAGTGAAATTAAATCTGCTCACCTGTATCTATGCATCATCAGTAAGGTGTATACTGAATTTGATCTTTTAATATCATCGTTTTAGTGCATTAAGGCACTTAAAGGAATAGTTCACCCAAAAATGAAAATTTGATGTTTATCTGCTTACCCCCAGGGCATCCAAGATGTAGGTGACTTTGTTTCTTCAGTAGAACACAAATGCTGATTTTTACCTCCAACCGTTGCCGTCTGTCAGTCGTATAATGCATGTCAATGGGAACTTCATCTATAAGAGTCAAAAAAACATGCACAGACAAATCCAAATTAAACCCTGCGGCTCGTGACGACACATTGATGTCCTAAGACACGGAACGATCGGTTTGTGCGAGAAACCAAACAGTATTTATATCATTTTTTACCTCTAAAACACCACTATGTCCAACTGCATTCAGCATTCGCTTAGTGAGGTCAAAAAACTCGCACTGATGACAGAAGTGATCTCTTGCGCTTTGCTTCAATGAGTGCGAGACATCACTTCCATCATCAGAGCGCGTTCAAATGATATAAATACTGTTCGGTTTCTTGCACAAACTGATCGTTCCGTGTCTTAGGACATCAATGTGTCGTCACGAGCCGCAGGGTTAATTTGGATTTGTCTGTGCATGTTTTTTTGACTCTTATAGATGGAGTTCCCATTGACATGCATTATACGACTGACAGACGGCAACGGTTGGAGTTAAAAATCATCATTTGTGTTCTACTGAAGAAACAAAGTCACCTACATCTGGGGGTAAGAAGAAAAACATCAAATTTTCATTTTTAGGTGAACTATCCCTTTAAATTAAGTTCATGTAGTTACATGAGTTTTTTAAGTAATGTGAACAAGGATTGTTTGAGTGAAACTAAATCTGCTCACCTCTATCTAGTATGCATCATCAGTAATTGTATACTGAATTTGATCTTTTAATATCATCGTTTTAGTGCATTAAGGCACTTTAAGTGTTTTTACTTTAAAGGTGCCCTAGAACCAGTTTTTACAAGATGTAATATAAGTCTAAGGAGTCCCCTGAATGTGTCTGTGAAGTTTCAGCTCAAAATACCCATATATGTTTTTTTTTTTACTTATTTTTTTAACTGCCTATTTTGGGGCATCATTAACTATGCACCGATTCAGGCTGTGGCCCCTTTAAATCGCGCGCTCCCTGTGTGCCAAATATCATGTTATCATGAATCATGTCAGTTATTATTGCTCCATCTGCCATTTTTCGCTGTTGTTCTTGCTTGCTTACCTAGTCTGATGATTCAGCTGTGCACAGATCCAGACATTAATACTGGCTGCCCTTGTCTATGCCTGAACATGAGCTGGCATATGCAAATATTGGGGGCGTACATATTAATGATCCTGACTGTCACGTAACAGTCGGTGTTATGTTGAGATTCGCCTGTTTTTCGGAGGTCTTTTAAACAAATGAGATTTATATAAGAAGGAGGAAACAATGGAGTTTGAGACTCACTGTATGTCATTTCCATGTACTGAACTCTTGTTATTCAACTATGCCAAGGTAAATTCAATTTTTGATTCTAGGGCACCTTTAAATACTGCAGCACAACAACTGCCCAAAACTTGCATTTTGTTCGCATATTTTTGTTTTTCTTCTATTTGAGGTGATCTAAATAGTCGTGGCCTGAAACAGATCTAGTTCTATGGGTGTTTCCATGCCAGTCACATGACTGAAAACTATGAATGCGTCTTCGGAGCGTCATGAGGGTGAGTAAAGAATGACAGAATGTCCATTTTTGGGTGAACTGTCGCTTTAAATTCTGCTCTCTGGAATTAAAAACCCATATTGTTCATTATCAGCATCTATTAAAGACATGGATAATCCAACAGTTCCAACGCTGTGCTTATCGTCTATCTGTGCTGAAAGGCGTTTCAAGTTGTCCCATCGTAAGGCCTCCAGTGGACGCGCGTGTCCTCAGACGGTGGTAACTCTCATCACCACTTCTCTAGGTTTAGTGGTGTTCGTGCTGATGTGACTCGGCGGGCTCCGTGGCTCGTGTGGCCGAAGATGGCTCAATAAATTCAGAAAGTTGTACGGACAGTGTTGGTCAGGCAAAGCCGGGCCGTCAGCGTGAGCGTCAGTGCCTGTAGGGTCCTGTGCGGCCGCTGTGGTGTTTGTCGCGCCGTCGGCCGTGTCGAGCGCTGGCGTACCAGCAGCAGCCATGAGCGAGGACGGTGAAGGAGAGACGTCCACTCCCACCGGCTCCCTCTGGTGGAGCAATGTACGCGTCAACTCCTCTCTGTTCTTCAGCTCCTCGCTGTCTCTCTTTTTGTCGTAATTTAAAACTTTCCACTGCTGATTGACGGCCTGCCAGCGATGGAATATGCGAAAGACGGACGGGCCCTCGTGGACGATTAGAGCTGTGGAGAGATTGATTCGGGTTATGTTTCTGCAATGTTTTAATAATTCTGATTCAATGACTGAACAACGAATTTTAAAGGGTCACAAACTACACATCCCAGCATAAAAGCTCCCAATAAATTGTTATTAAAGCAGCTACTTTCGCAAACCACTATAATTTGAACACCAAAACACAACGAGAGGATTTGCGAGTGTGCGCTAGACAAAAACTCTGACGTTTTGAGCGGTGAGTGGATTCTAATTTGAACACGTCTGATTGGCTATTGCATTCAAGAAATCAACAGATATGTTTGGGATTGGCTACATTGCTCAACACTGCAAAACACGTTGTAAATAGAAACCTTTGATGCTCTCAAGAGCGCATACACCAAATCCGTTTTGCCAATATGCTATTATTACGGAGAAAACTGATCCTAGACCAGCAGTTATAGGCAGTTCTTCCCTCTAAAAGCAATCAGAAGCAGCAGCAGTCAGTGATAAATTGAGTGAGAAAATTCCACGTTAGTCTCTCAAGGTTGTGTCCAGAGGAAGACTAAGCCTTGCATGTTAACAGATACAACTTTCAATCTTAAAAATGTATTAGTAAATGTTGAGATTAACATATAAGTTCACAAACAGGTCCACTTTAGACATTCTAATAACTATAAGTAACTTTGTAACTACATGTCAACTAACATCATTAGAGAATTAGTAGACGGTTAGGTTTGGGTTAGTAGAATAAGATGACATGTAGTTACTTATAGTCAGTAGAAGAGTTGAAAAGTGGACTATCGAAATAAAGTGTTAACCAAAAACCTTTACTAACATTAAAAACAATAAAAATGTATGAGGTTATGTTTTAAGAAAGTCATACAATAGACTCCTGAAAATGCACATCATTGCATTTGCGACCTGTTAATTGAGTGGAAAAAAAAACGCATAAAAACATAAAAAAATACATTATATGTACAGTCAGACACCTTGAACATTTCATTCATTAATACAGTTTATTCACTATAGTTTAAAAAATGGTAATAAAATATGACAAGATCTCAGAGTTAAAGGGTTAGTTCATCTGTCATTTATTACTCACCCTCATGTCGTTTCACACCCGTAAGACCTTCGTTAATCTTCGGAATACAAATTAAGATATTTTAGTTGAAATCCGATGGCTCCGTGAGGCCTCCATAGGGAGCAATGTCACTTCCTCTCTCAGATCCATTAATGTACTAAAAACATTTAAATCAGTTCATGTGAGTACAGTGGTTCAATATTAATATTATAAAGCGACAAGAATATTTTTGGTGCGGCAAAAAAAAACAAAATAACGACTTATTTAGTGATGGCCGATTTCAAAACACTGCTTCAGGAAGCTTCGGAGCGTTACGAATCAGCGTGTCGAATCTGCAGTTTGGAGTGCCGAAGTCACGTGATTTCAGCAGTTTGGCGGTTTGACCCGCGATCCGATTCATGATTCGACACAAAAGATTCATAACGCTCCGAAGCTTCCTGAAGCAGTGTTTTGAAATCGGCCATCACTAAATAAGTCGTTATTTTGTTTTTTTGCCGCACCAAATATTCTCGTCGCTTTATAATATTAATATTGAACCACTGTACTCACATGAACTGATTTAAATATGTTTTTAGTACCTTAATGGATCTTGAGAGAGGAAATGACATTGCTCCCTATGGAGGCCTCACGGAGCCATCGGATTTCAACTAAAATATCTTAATTTGTGTTCCAAAGATTAATGAAGGTCTTACGGGTGTAGAACGACATGAGGGTGAGTAATAAATGACAGAATTTTCATTTTTGGGTGAACTAACCCTTTAAACTGTGTCAGAAAAAAATCAATCTTAATTATGTCAGATAACACTTAAGCAAAACATGGTCAAGTCAAAGTGTCTGAATAATTTTTGGTTTTACTGGTAGTCCACTGTATGAAGAATTTTTGGGTATAAATGTCAAAGTCTACTTTATTTTGCCCACTAGTGTAAAAAAAAAAAAAATTATATCTCGTGTCTGAATAATTTTTTTAGTTTGACTGTGTATATATATATATATATAATTATTATTAGAGAATTTAAAATAAGATTAACATACACTACCATTCCAAATTTTGGGGTCGGTAAGATTTATATTTTTTGAAAGAAGTCTCATCTACTCACCAAGGCTGCATTTATTTGACTTAAAATACAGTAAAAACAATAAAAATTGTAATTGAAATATTATTCAAAATAGCTGTTTTCTGTGTAAATATATAAAATGTAATGTATTCCTGTGATCAAAGCTGAATTTTCAGTATCATTACTCCAGTCTTCAGTGTCACATGATCCTTCAGAAATCATTCTGATATGCTGATTTGATGCTCAAGAAACTTTTCTATTATCAATGTTGAAAACAGTTGTGCTGCTTCATATTTTGCGGAAACAGTGATAAATTCTTTTTTTTCAGGATCCTTTAATAAATAAAAAGTTAACAGAAAGAACAGCATCAGTTTGAAATATAAATCTTTTGTAACATTATAAAGCTTTACTGTCACTTTGATCAATTTAATGCATCCTTGCTGAATAAATGTTCCTACATTTTCTTTCAAAAATGTATTATTTATTTATTTTTAAATCATAGACCCCAAAGTTTGGAAAGTTATACCTTATATATATAATGTGAAAAAAATGCCTTAATTTTTTGGAAATCTGATCAAATAAGTCGAGAGAGAGATGTTAAAATGATGACTGATGTTACTTCGGTTGCATTGTGGGATACATTATTCTTTACAATGTGTTTTATCATATACTGCACAGTTAGTTAAATTTAGTAAGTGATCTGAGTATTGTTCGCATACTGTGCCCAGTAATGATGGCAGAATGAACACAGCTCATGTATTATTTCAGACTCCTATACCTCAGGATCCAGGCGGATGCACCGGGAATCTAGTGTTCTGTTTGAAGAGACACTAAGCCAAAATCCTGGAGTTTCTTTGTGATTCATGCCTGCTTCCATCTACGTTTAAAGAGGCGGTGATATTAATGGAGGCAGACGGCTGTGTCTGGCCCTGTTCCTCATTATCTGAAACTCTCTTTCTCTCCATGTGTTTATCCAGGGTCATCTGACTCTTGGAGATGTTTGTGTCCTCACATGTTCTCTGCAGAAGCTTGATGACTCCTCCTGGCTGCTTTACTATGGCTACATTCACATTGGCAGTGACAACCGCATTTACTTACAGGTGCGAGTCTCGAAATGTCCCGTTCAAACAACAGCTTACAGTAGCGTCTCGAATACTGTCAGTATATTCAGACTCAGTATATCAAGGTTTTTCTGCTTTTAAACACACATAATGTCTGTGGAGTTCTTTAAAGAGCGTGTATTAAAATTCTCCTTCATCTTTTCATATAAATATATGAGAAATCTCAAACTTTCAGAATGCAAAAACTCGTCCCCAGTGAAAAAAAGAGATGTACTAAACTACATAAATGACTTATCATATCGTTCTTTATTTAAATCAAACTAAGACGACCCTAACTTGACCCCAAGCAGAACCGTACGTACCGATACAGACGACGTCCATGAAGCCGTACATCCCGTAACAGATCTGAAAGAGCAGGTCTTGCCGTTGCCATTTGGCCGAAGGGCTGAGAGACGACCACACCAGCCACGAGATACTGGCGATGAGGAAGAGGGAGCCCAAGATGGCCGCTGCTATCTGGACCTTCTCTATGACGGTGAGGGAAATCGCTTGCCACTTCATTAAAAGACAAAGACAGAGAGAGAGCAGTGTGTTTCAGTGCTACCATATTGTACTATTTAGGATTGAGTGTCAAGATCCAGTTCTTATTCACAACCAAAATGCTAGCTTTAAATGATTCAAACATTCTCTGATTTGCAAACAAATGATTCTAATGAACCGATTCTCTCTAAACGACTCAAGAATCAGCCTCACTGATGATGTGCAGTTTCAGATTCACATTTGGAGTTTTGTCCTGTAATGTCCTGCACCCACTATATATATTATATATATATATATATATATATAATATATATATATATATATATATATATATATATATATATATATAGCAAGGGCACATTAAATTGATCAAAAGTGACAGTAAAGACATTTTTAGTGTAACAAAAGTTTTCTAGGATGCATGAAAGAATGATTTCCACAAAAATATGAAGCAGCACAATTATTTCCAATATTAATATTAATAAGAAATGTTTCTTGTGCATCAAATCATCATATCAGAATGATTTCTGAAGGATCATGTGACACTGAAGACTGGAGTAATGATGCTGAAAATTACAAATTATTACAGGAATAAATTACACTGTACTATATATTCACATAGAAATCAGTTACTTTAAACTGTAAAAATGTTTTACTGTATTTTTGATTAAATAAATGCAGCCTTGGTGAGCAGAAGACATTTCTGTCAAAAACATTTAAAAAATCTTACCGAGCCCAAACTTTTGAACATTATTGGAAGGGACTTTCCTCAAAAATAAAACAATTATTAATAGAATAATTAAGAATCATTACCGTTCCTATCCCAAATTAAATTCAGGCCTGATTTTGTAAACAATCAGTAGTGGTTTTGTGAAGTTGCATAATTTTCTGTGTTGTACCTGCAGCGGGTTCTTGGTGCTGATGGCGATCACCTGATACTTGTAGTAACAGAGTTCACAGGTCCACGAGCCTCTCTCACTGATCCACTTGATGAGACACGGCTGATGAGTGCTGCGAACGGACCCGCTGCAGCGACACGGGCTCAGCAGCTCGCCCTGACACACACACACACACAGAGAGAGATACACACATGAGCTGTGACATTCCAATTAATCAGGATGAGGAGACATGGGACACTCAGTAAACATGTTAGTAATTGAACATCCAGAGGAGAGAATGAAGGAATAATAACCCTGTAAAGTCTGGCATGTAAAATAATTCTCTGAAAAATATAATTTTTTAAAAAATGGAACACTTTTAGACAAAATCTTGCATATGATGCAAAAGTTTGCATGTGTGTTTTTTGTTGATTATCATATTTGATGCATCAGACTTTTATGGTTAATACACTTTTTCTGAGTTATTTTTCCAGTGTTTGGGCAGTTTTTGTGTCGCCCAGATCCTGGGTCAGACGTAACAACCCAGCGTTTGGGTAGTTTTTGTTACCCAGGTCCTGGGAACACCCGGTTTGGGTATTTTTTGTGTCACCCAGATCCTGGTTCAGACGTAACAACCCAGTGTTTGGGTAGTTTTTGTGTTACCCTGATCCTGGGTCAGACGTTACAACCCAGTGTTTGGGTAGTTTTTGTGTTACCCAATCCTGGGACAGATGTAACAACCCAGTGTTTGGGTAGTTTTTTGTGTTACCCTATCCTGGTCAGACGTAACAACCCAGTGTTTGGTAGTTTTGTGTGTGGGTCAGACGGGTAGTTTTTGTGTTACCGATCCTGGTCAACGTAACAACCCAGTGTTTGGGTAGTTTTTGTGTTACCCTGATCCTGGGTCAGACGTAACAACCCAGTGTTTGGGTAGTTTTTGTGTTACCCTGATCCTGGGTCAGACGTACAACCCAGCGTTTTGGGTTGTTTTTGTGTCACCCAGTCCTGGGACAGATGTAACAACCCAGTGTTTGGGTATTTTTGTGTCACCCTGATCCTGGTCAGACGTAACAACCTGGGTGTTTTTGTGTTCCCTGATCCTGGTCAGACGACCCAGTGTTTGGGTAGTTTTTGTGTTACCTGGGACAGATACAACCCAGGTTTGGGTAGTTTTTTGTGTTACCCGATCCTGGTTTGTTTGGTAGTTTTTGTGTTACCCTGATCCTGGGTCAGACGTAACACCCAGTGTTTGGGTAGTTTTTGTGTTACCCTGATCCTGGGTCAGACGTAACAACCCAGTGTTTGGGTACTGTGTTATGTAACCACCCCATTTTTGGTAGTTTTTTTACCCAGATCCTGTGGGTAGACCCGAGTGTTTTTTGGTAGTTTTTGTGTTACCCCTGATCCTGGGCAGACGTAACAACCCAGGTTTGGGTAGTTTGTGTTGTACCCGGTGGGTAACAACCCAGTTTTGGGTATTTTTGTGTTACCCAGATCCTGGGTCAGACCCAGTGTTTGGGTAGTTTTTGTGGGTAACAACCCATACCCAGATCCTGGGTAAACCCAGGTATTTTGTGTCCTGGTCAGAGTAAGTAGTTTTGTGTTACCCAGATCCTGGGTCAGACGTAACAACCCAGTGTTGGGTAGATTTCAGACGTAAACCCAGTGTTTGGGTAACAGATCCCAGATTACTTCTAATATTTGTTAAACAAGGCAATATTTATTAAAAACTATATAAAATATGCTATACTATAAAATATGATTGAATATAAAGGAATTATCATGCAAACCAGTGGTTGTGTGGTATTTAATAAAGTTTAGAGGATTTAAGTTAATCAGTAAACATTAATTCATGTAAGAAGTTAAAAAAAAAAAAAGTAAAGTAAAAAAAAGAAGCTAGTGTTATAGTAAAAATGAATCAACCCATTAGGCTGGGTTAAATAAACAACCCAATTTGCTGGGTAAAATGAACCCAGCATGTATTCTGTCCTATATTTACCCAGCCCTTGGGTTGAAAACAACACACATTGGTGTTTTTTAGAGTGTATAGTATGATACAGTGAGAATATGGCGCTCAAACTCGGAAGAAAAAACATCTCAATTTTATTCGAGGCCCAAACTGAGCAAAAATGCAATTTGATGCAGATGCTGATATTTACATGGACAAAAAGTGAGATGAAATTCTTGTAAGGTAAATTAATGAGATCTTTATAACAGAATAGCAGATACTTACATAAAATACATATATCAGTCACTCTATATCTGTCAATAATATATCTTGTAAGATTATATTTAATGCTTAGTTTTATGATCAGAGCTTTAAAACATATAACGCAAGTCCAGTAAATGTTTATCTTGAAATATTACTGACAATAAAAGTTATTCTTATGTTTACTTTATAAAATCAGTAAAGATTCCACAGTAAAAGACACGAACCACGAGCTGAAGATGAACGTTTTTACAATTATACTTTTACTTGCTAAAAAAGTAAAACTATAAATCAGACGACAGAAGGCATGTAGTAGATCGTGTGCGACAGGTTTTACAGCAAAGTTTGATCATGTTGATCATTTAGAGTTTTTTCTTTTAGTTTGCTATAAACATTTTTTAAAAAGCCTTCTTATCACCAACACTTTTATCTTCTATTTATTTTTCAACGTTTTATCTTGGTTTTTAGAACCTGCATTTGACAGTTCAGGCATAATGAAAATGTGTGTTGACAATTTCAGAACAAATCATTTATCTTCCTCATGCACTGGATGAATTTTTAAAGGGAAAAAAAAGAGAGCCTAACTTTCATTCGAAGTGACTTTTTAACTGCACTACACACGGTAAACTGCTGGTTACTGCATCAACGGAAGCTCTGAGAAAAACTAACGAACAGATTGACTGTGGTGTTCATGCTGTGTTTGGATATTTAAAGGAATAGTGCACCAAAAATGTGAGACTGTGAGAATCTCCAGGTGGAAGTCAGTTGAATTAGTTTGCAGAACACATACAACACACTGATTTATTTCACCTGCAGAAAAGTATCTAATATATGCATTAAAGGGGACCTATAATCCCCCTTTCACAAGATGTAATATAAGTCTCTGGTGTCTCCAGAATGTGTGTGTGAAGTTTCAGCTCAAAATACTCCACAGATCATTTATTATAGCTTGACAAATTTGCCCCTTTTTGGGTATGAGCAAAAACACACTGTTTTTGTGTGTGTCCCTTTAAATGCAAACGAGCTGCTGCTCCCGCCCCCTTTCCAGAAGAGGGCGGAGCTTTAACAGCTCACAACACAAAAGCTGAGAATCTCACGCAGCCAAATGAGGATTGTCAGTAACGGTTCAGCCTTACATTGTTCAAACCGGAGTCGACACTGATGGAGAACTCAGGAAGAAGTTAACTTTTAGAATGAAACTGGACGTTTCTGAATGGTTAGGATAAATTTATGTAGTTGTTGTGGAGTTGATTCAACTCATCCACTAGCATGTGCCGTCATGTTCATCTTTTGTGTTGAATTGACCCTCGTTTGTGAAGCAGTCCGGCGTAAAATGACCACATGCTAACAACACTCTCTAAAGCAGCCCAACATGGCCTCACCCCCTTTGTTGTGTGTTCTTGGGGGCGGGGTTTATGTAAATTTTCAGGTTAGTGATGTCACTAATCCAGGAAGAAGCTCGTTATAGTCCCTACCAGTCAATTAAGTGATTTCTGTAAAAGAAAATATCTCTCTTTGCATTGAACTTTGAGCGTCGTAACTTTGCAGATGTTGTTTAAGCTCAAACAGCAACATTACACACTAACTAAAGTTAAAAAAGTCAACCAAAACCTTCAAAAATGGTCTATTTTACACAATATTTATGTGTGCTGACTGTATTAATGCTTATTAGAGTATTGTGGCATTAGTTTAGCAACATACATTGAAAGAAATTGGTACTTTGAAACAATTTTCAATTTCAAAAGAAACAGCAAGTAACATTGAATCAAACATGAAATTTTGAAGTAGAGAGACTGAGATAGTATTTTCTTGTATGTACTCCAGTAATCTTTGTTTTATTTACACCTTTGCAGTGTACTACCAGTAATCCAATCCAGTTTTTTCTCAGTAGGCAGCTTACCGTGTTTTGGCCTCTAGTGTGTGTCGAGTGTAGTATTTTTACTACGGGATGGTTATGTGTGTGTCATATTCCGCTCTACTGCACGCACAGGACAGCATTAAACGAAAGTGGATGGATGTAGACGTCCTGACTGTCGTGTCTGTGAAGCATAACTGAGGAGCAGACACAGGAACAGGTGTGGCGCAGTGTGAGCGCTCACCTTCCAGCAAACGCGCGAGCACTAACGCTTGCATCACACTGAGAGACATCGACACTCGCACACACAATCTGCTTTGTTTCTCTCTGCAGAAGATAAGTGTATGAACAGAGCTTGAGTTAAATGTTTCAAAACCCGTTTCTCGTGTCAGAACCCAAAATCAGACCAGATAAACTGATGCATTCATGCTTAGGAGTTTGCTCATTCAAAGCTCAGGACACATAATGGAGTACTTTTTTTTAGCAACTTCAAAGGGGTGGTTGATTATGATTTCACTTTTTTAACTTTAGTTAGTGTGTAATGTTGCTGTTTGAGCATAAACAACATCTGCAAAGTTATGACGCTTAAAGTTGAATGCAAAGGGAGATATTTTCTTTTACAGAATTCGCTGTTTAAGGACTACAACAAATGGTTGGTAGGGACTACAACGAGCTTCTTTCCGGGTTAGTGACATCACAAACCCCAACATTTACATAAACCCCGCCCCTGAGAACACACAACAAAGGGGGCGGGGCCATGTTGGGCTGCTTTAGAGAAGAAAGAGTTGTTGTAGTAGAGTGTTGTTGTCATTGCCGTCATTTTACGCCGGACTGCTTCACAAACGGGTCAATTCAACACAAAGATGAACATGACGGCACATGCTAGTGGATGACTGAATCAACTCCACACCACTACATAATTTATCCACTAACCATTCAGAAACGTCCAGTTTCATTCTAAAAGTTGTAACTTCTTCCTGAGTCTCTCCATCAGTGTCGACTCCGGTTTGAACAATGTAAGGCTGAACTGATAATCGTCATTTTGTCAGCGTGAGATTCTCCAGCTTGAGCAACCGAAGCATGAGCTGTTAAAGCTCCGCCCTCTTCTGGAAAGGGGGCGGGAGCAGCAGCTCATTTGCATTTAAAGAGACACACACAATAGGGGCAAATTTGACAAGCTATTATTAAATGATCTATGGGGTATTTTGAGCTGAAACTTTCTGGGGACACCAGAGACTTTTAATTATCAGTCAACTTTGTTTCTCCTAAAATTCTTTTAAAAAATGCAAATAGACACAAAGGCTTTTTCATTGCAGACAAATCTGAGCACAGTTTGAGATCTCTAGAGGAGTAATGTTTTCTCAGGAGGAACATCTGAGAAACAGGAAACTCAATGTACTCTCCATTTAATCTCATTGCTGTCTAGATGAAACAGTTGAGATATTAAAGAGATCTTGTTTGTGCTTATTATTTCCTCTGTGTCATCCTGCGCTCTCAAAAGGATATTTTATTGCTCAATTTCAAGTCTTAATGGAGTTCTCAGACATGTTTAATAAAAGTATTAACTTTATCGCAGATATTTCTCAAAGTTGTGTGGAAAAATAAAGGTAGCAGACTTTGGTATCTTGTCAAATCTAAACACAGACATTGTTGAGATCTCTAGAGGAGTAACATGTGAGTTTTCTGTCTTTTCCCCCAGGAGAAACATCAGAGAAGACCCACAATTCTCCATTAAACTATTTACCGTCTGAAAGTAAAGAGATCTCATTTGTGTTCCTTCGGCCAAAGAGTCGAGCTCTCCGTAAAAGCCGCCTCGAGCTCAACTTAACGTGAGTATTACATAAGCACGACCCCGATGCTCCTTCAGCCAAGAGGAGCGCTACCTCCGTCACAGCGTTGAGAGGAAATAGAAAGGGAGTGTTGGTACAGACACAGGCCTGTCTGCAGATGGACTTAGTGGGAGCGAGTTGGCCGGACAGTATGAGGAGAGCAGGAACAGCCAATGGGAGGAGGACGGCACAGGAGGAGACGGGGAGAGCGTCCAAACCTGCAGCCTAATCCACCTCCGTGTTCTCAGGGCAGCGAGTGAGCAGCACAAATCAGACGGCCATTACAACTGTGACAATCTGTTTCACTTACTCCACCGAGAGCTGAATGCCGTTCATTTTGCTCCTGTCCTAATTCACTTCAGGTAGAGGCAACCAAACTTACAATAAATGTGTGTCATCAGTGTGAACAGAAGCAATCTGACTAGTCAAAATAGACAATTCTTGTTTTTAAAGGAATATTGCAGTATTTATTATTAATGATTTATTTATGCATATCATTATTCTTTTTTTAAATGCATGTGCTTCGTTATCTTGAATTAGAATAACTTCCTCTCCCTCTTGCAGCGACTTCTCTTCTCTGATGACGAGGGCGGGGCAACCTGTCACTCACATGAGATCCACCAATAGCAAACCACAACCATCTAATCAATTCCCCACAGACAAAATCAAGCCCCGCCCTACATTTGTTCTTGTTTGAGAAGCGTTTCACTCAGATATACGGCACAATAGGGAAGAAAAGAGGATCACAACTTAAGATTCATGCCGACTTTAAGTTCAGTCTACAGCATTTGTAGCATAATGTTGATTAAAATAATTTTAACCTCATTTTCTTTTAAAAAAGCCAAAGTTTAGTGAATGCATGTTTGTGTGTGAGCGTGTGTGTGTGTGTGAGAGAGTGCGTATGTTTGTGAGTGCGTGCATGTGTGTCAGTGCATGTGTGTGTGTAACTGTGTGTGTGAGTGTGACTGTGACTGTGTGAGTACAAGTGTGTGTGTGTGTGTGTGTGTATGTGAGTTTGTGTATTTGTATTGAGCGCATGTGTGTGTGAGTGCGTGTGTTTGTGTGCATGTGTGAGTGCAAGTGTGTGTGAGTGAGTGTGTGTGCATGTGTGTGTTTTAAGAAAAGGGGGATGAGTTAAATAATTTTTGTAGCAAACATTATGCTATAACTTTATAATTGCATTTAGCAAATTAGAGCTGGGCAATAATGTAGTTACATTTTTAGCCGATATAAACAATCAGGTAATCGAGATTTACTAAATAGTATATGTTGCTTAACATGAGTGTATGTATGTGAATAAAGTTGGATGTACTATATATCTATATATAGTTTAAATCGGTAATATTTCTTTCGTAAAAGAAGGGTTGAAGTTATTAGAGAGTTGCTGTAGAGCATTTAAAATCGGTCACTTATAATGTTCCGTTTGAATTATGCAACTGTATAAAAATCTGCAGAATGCATTTAAACATGATTAAACGTGTTAAACAGAGCAGAGAGTAGCTAAAAGCGTGATCAAATAAGAATTAAAAATGGCACATCATATCAAAAAAGGTTTTACAGCTCTAATGCATTCCTGTGAGAAACAGCCATTCAGCTTGAAGGGTGTGAAAAAGCATGTCACGGGTAGTTTGCAGCACACAAAGTACCTTAGTCAGACTGTAACTCCCCTGTAAAACTGTGTCAGTCGTGTGCCGCTCTGAATTATGAATAAGTATGACTCAGAATTAAATAAACATCTGAGACGTTGCAGGGTGGAGGGAGGCTCGAGGGGGATTCTCATAGCCAGACTCAAGGATAGAGAGAAAGCGTGTCACTGATTGACACTCTTTAGATTAAATTAGCTGGAGTGATTAAGAAACGACCACTCCTGTCAGAAATGTGAAGCGCTTTAGGGTGTTTGATACATCTAACTGAATTTGCATTAAAAGAGATATTTTGGCATATTTTAAAAGACAAGTATTTAAAATTAGTCAAATTTAAGTACATTTAAACAGAAATATCTGAATAACAGATCGAAGATGATTTAAGAACTCTTTATTTTTTATTGCCAACATTGAAGACACCTGATGATAACGAGCAGAAGCAGTGAAGGAAAGAGAAACACAAGAACTACATCTGACTTCAGCCACTGCCTTAAACTGAAATCAACTCTTATTACTAACCAGACTGACTTAATTTCTGCCATTCATCTGCAGTTCTTTTTGAGAATTAACAGAGGTTTAGATGTTGATTTTATTGAAAATGTTTGATCACTATTATGGTGATCAGTGTTTCCTTTAATTGGGCAGTTTTACTCTTTGCTTTTTATGTCAGTTTGTGTTTTTTGTAACAGTGTTTGCTAAAGCATATAATTTGTTGTGAGGGAAAGCAGAATTATCAGATGAAAAAGTTTTAATTATCTTAAAAAAAATAATTGACTAATCTCACAACTGATCACATTCTTAATTTTCATTTTTAAATACACAGACATACAGAATATGAATCTCAACAATGGTGACATACTTCATGCCACAATGCATGCTGGGAGTTATGAGTTTTATACTATGGTGGCTCCCAGGATGCATTGCGGCATGAAGCATTTCACCATTGTTGCGATTCATCGTTGCGATTCACAGAATCAGCGATTCATATGCTGATTCTGTATCTTAAAAAAATCCTACAATGTATTTAAAAATCAAAATTCAGAATGTCTGATCTGTGCCTTGTGTGAAACTTTATCATCTGATCTCATTGTTTATGGTTTTCTTTGCAACAAATTATGTGCTTTAGCAAACAAAAACCACAACCTGACATAAAAAAGCATTAGTCAAACTGCCCAACTAAAGGAAACACTGATCACCATAATGGCGATTTTCAGTAAAACATTTTCAATAAAACATCAACATCTAAACCTCTGTTAATTCTCAAAAAGAACTGTAGAAGAATGACAGAAATAAAGTCAGTCTGGTTAGTTATAAGAGAGTTTAATGTTTAAGAGTTTAATCTAAGGTGGTATCTGAACTCAGTTGTGTTAATTAATAATGTTGCTTGTAATCTGTTGCCACAATTTTATTGGGTAGATATAGGGTATTAATTTTTAGTGAGATGTGTGTGTGTGTGTGTGTGTAATAATATATATATATATATATATATTATATATATTATACTGTATATATGCACACACACAAGTTTACCTATTTTACTCAACATAAACCTTTTGTGTGCAACCTTGTTTCTGCAGGATTTTCACCTACTACAAAACATGAAACATTCCTCATTAAAACTGTCATGATGAGAAGACATTCATTTTCACTGTTGTTCATCAAACTCAAGATTTACCTTAAGTTTTTGTTCTTTAATTTACGAGAAATATGCATTTATCCATTAAATTAAATTGACTGTATTTAGATGTCCCCCAAATTGATAAGTTTGCAAAAACTGCAAACCTCATACAGAACAAAATAAAAGGTCTCATATTACCTCTTGAGGCTGATAAACATTTTCTGAAGGTTAAGCTCATCCTTGCATTAATCATTTGTAATCTTTTCACAGAAAGTGCCACATGCAGTATAAGTGTGTGCAGTCATCCATACAAAAATATCCATATCAGACCTACTTTTCAGATTAATGGTAAGTAGGCCATTTTAGTAAATGTGTCAGTCTGATTCCTTATTTGGATCCATGTGAATTAAAACATCAGGATTAGACGTGATTTAATGTCTTGAGTTCATGGTAGCTAAACGAGCTGATAAGCAAGTATCAAGTAAAAGTAATGTGCTGAAAACAACTCAAAACACCATGTGGCAACAATCTTTTGCAAGCACTACATGCATTGCAATAGAAAGAAATTGTAAAAAAATGTATCTTGCCGTACTGTCTAGACGAGATTAAATCCATTTCCGGTTTTCATGAAATAAAAGTAAACCTCTAAGTATAGCAACAAAGAAACCTGAACTAATAATATTGTGCTTAAATATGTGTGTGTCCTTTGCACTTATTCTTATTACAGCCATCTTAGGCCCTTTGAAAGCCCTGGCACTCTGGTTTACAAACCACTTCCACTTTTCAGCAACATTCCCGCTGCTCTAAAGAGGCGAAATGAATTGAATCTGTCGTAAATAACAAAATATATGCCAGGAAAGGGGCTGCCTTTGACTCTTAATGATGCACGAATGTACGGCACAACAAAAGGCGGCACATAAGCGCAGCCTTAAGCCGTTCTGAAATAGCAATTTCCATCACTGGCTCGCTGGAGGGACGTTGAGTATTTGGGCCTCCATTCAGTGTGATGTGAATGTAATGACCTGTGTTATTGTGAATGTAGAGAGCCGGCCTCCACAGGATTACTGCATGCTAAATAATGCGTCCTTATCCGGTGTGGACATAAAGGCATCTGTGCTGGGCATTTATGTTTATGCTGCTTCTGAAGCTGTTTATTCCATGAACTGACTTGTATTTTCATTTCACTCTAAAAAATGCTGGGTTAAAAACAACCCAAGTTAGGTTAAATATGCACCAATCCATTGATTGTGTTGTTTTGACTCAGCAGTTGGGTTAAATGTTTGACCAACCTGCTGAGCAGTTTTATTTAACTCAACAACAATTGATTAAAAATCACTATATGGCTGTGGCTTAAAATGAACCCAAATCAGACGCATAATTACTAGAGGCAACAGTAATAATCAAAAGGTGAACATTTATTAATATGCAATTTAATAAATGTTTATTATGTAGTTAATATTAAAGCAAATTGCATACAGCCTGGACAAAAATGATGTCGGCACAATTTGGCATGTTTCATTGCGTTATTATCACAAATAAAAATATAGCTGTGAGCAGCAATTATCGGGGTTCAAGCACTTTAAGGTGCATAAAATGCATAAAAAATGCATAAAAAGGTATTATGTTTTATTTAGCAAGCCTCTAACCATCTTGATCATAGATGGAAAAGACCATTTACAGCCAATACAGGCAATTTACCCTAGGAAATATATGGTTTTTAAAGGTTGAGCCAAAAACCTAGGACTAGTTCGCCAAAGTTGGTTTTTGAAATAATCTCCAATATTTAACGAATGATTCGATGGACAGCGTTGTCCTAGAGGCAAAGTTGCTCAGAATGACAAATGTCATGGGCGTGTGTGAAAAATCACCCGATACAAGATCCTTTATGCACGTGAAAAACGCAAAGGTGACCACGGTGGCCAATTTCTTTCAAGTTTCTCACAGGCCTTTAGGGCTGTGTGTCAAACAGGCCCAGTGAGTTTCGTTCCGATCGGCCTCCATTAAACTTGTGTTATAGCTGTGGACATGTTTTTTGAGATATGTCAGTGTCCTCATAGACAATCATGGCACCTTGGACAAAGACACTGCATGCCAATTTTCAAGTCAGTTGGAATAACGGTGAAGTAGTTATAGCCATTTTCATGTTTTTTTCCTGTCCTGTTATAGCACCACCAAGTGGCCAGTCGCCACGTCCTTTTTCACACGACCACAGAATGAGCTCTTAGATAGATGTGCCAAGTTTGGTGAAAATATCTCATTCCGTTCACAAGTTATAGCCATTTTAGTAAAAGTGGCTCCGCCTCCTTTGAACGTTTTGGCGGCCCTTGAGGAACGTGAATTGAAATTTCAACTTTTTTTGATGATTATTGACAATCAGACTCTGGAGAATCTTGCTGCACTGGTTTGGTTCCGATCAAAAACCTAGGACTAGTTTGCAAAAGTATGTTTTTCAAAAAATTGAAAATACTTGAAAATTTTGTTGAGATCGACGAGCAAACTTTTGACCGCTGTAGGGCCCCTATCAGGGCGAGCCTTGGTGACATTGTAGATGGTGTGAATACTACCATCCCTCAAAGTTTCAAGTCTCTACGACTTATGGTTTGTTCTGCCTGATCACTTTTAGGGGAGAATGCTGATCCTTGGAAATTTTAACAATTACAATAGGGTTTGAGTGCGACGCACTTGAACCCCTAACAATCAACTCCAAGCTAAACTATGCAATATGCTTACAAAATATCAATAAATGTTTAGTTATGAATGTTTTTAATAAATGTAATATTCAAATGAAGGGTGAAGATGTCAATTTTCCTAGGCTGGACATCACTTTTGGATGTTGCTGTCATTTTTCATGTACTGTAACCCTTGTGTGTTGTTGCAAATGAAGAAGAAATACTCCTGTATGTGTTTCTGCCCCTCAAACATGGATAAATCTTCCAGGGCTTCCTCATAAATCTCTCCATCTGCTAAAACGGCAGTACAAATGCTGAAGTTGAGGCTCTGTGAGTGTTGATGTGTGTGAGCACACATACTGTAATACTACAGGGATCTCCACAGCAGATTGATTCTGTGACTGTATGTCTCTCTCTTCTCAGTCTGTGTCTCTGCAGGTCTACAAAGCCGAGGTAAAACAGCAGAGAAGCTCCGCTGCTCAGTGAATGTAAGAGATGAAAGGAATCTTCTGGGTTCAACACAAGTTACAAGTTAAAAAAAGAAGAAGCAAAAATCACAGTTACAGTAAGGCATAGGAGCCAGTGTTCCCAAGGGTTTTATAAAAGCAGAAATGTGAAGCTTGTGTTTTTGTTAAAGCACTTGCATTAATTATTCAGAAAAAACTGTTTATTTCGACGAATCAAGTGTATGCATTGTTCTTTTTGAGACAGGTGCATGAACTTGGTTGATGCTGAAACTACATCAAAAACAAAGATGGCAGCAGCAGGTTGCACACTTCTGAGGGATTGTGCACCGGCCAAGAAACTGCCATTGAAATGCATGAGAAATGGATCGCTGTATCGTGATATTAGAAAACGCGATATTGGTTTGCTAAATGTAAACTGTCTTTACACTAAAAAAAAATTTGGTGTAGAATTTCCTATGAAACAATTTTCACTCAGCAATACTCATTCCACAAGTAATTAACACTTTACAATAAGGTCCTAAGGCCTATTAGTTAAAGGTACACTATGTTAATTTTGGCCCTTTAGCAGTTAAAAAAACAAAACTGCATACATTTTGCAAAAGAACATTGTTTTGTTTGTGCTTCACAGAACGCGTTTTTACAAAGAACACGTTTTTCTATTCCAATGCACTACTTTTCCATTGTTTTTCTATGTTAACGCACTAAACATAAACTGTAAAAAATATGGACGTAGTGTCCGTGATGTCACTCATAGAGTTCTGAACAGCAGTTTTGAAGCAAAAATGAGGCCGCTGCCATCTTAGCTGCGCGTCACCGTACGTCACTCATGGATAACTGAAAATGGGTAAAGAGGCGGGAGGTGGTTTGAGCTGATGTGACTGGTTGCTGAAACCACGCCCGCCTAGGTCAACGTGACCGTGTTAGCAGTCAAAGGAGCTATCTATCTATCTTAGATACGATCTAAAATATTAATGAAGATAAGTTTTATCATTAGAAAGTTCTAAAGGTTTACTGTCAATCTACAGTGTTTTTTTTTAAGATATAGATGCTCCAACACGTGTTGGGTGTGCAAATAACAACATGGAAAATCAAATGGGACTTCATACCTTTATAATGAAATAGAGATCGCGAGATGAATCCCATCTGTGGCACTTGGGTAAAATATAAGTGTCCATTGCAAAACAAAAAAACAGTACTTTTTGTCCATGAAAGATTTATATATTATCCATTGTTTGCATCACATTTCTTCTGAATGATCTGCTCTCTGTCATCGTTCTTCAATAAATAATGCAATCTGAGTAGCGTTTATGTTGTAAAACTGTATACGATCGTATCTAACAAACAAATGAGCCCGTGTCCAAAGTATATTTTTTCAAAATAGTGCAGCGGTTTTAGTTATAATATCCAAGCAGTGCTGTCGGATTTTGATATCCTCCCGCCATTGTCATTGTAGTAAATCTTACAACCAAAACTTTCAGCCAATGCCACGATCCAATAACGTGTGTTCTGTTTCTTCCACATGCGAGCACATCTACACAGATGCACATCAGTCTCGAATATTATGCAGCAAGCCATATTTTATAATTGTATAAAATAATCGAGAAAAAAAGCACAAATACGGCTGAGATGCCAAATTCAGCGGCTGGAATTAACTGAGGTAAAGTGACGGCTCACAGACAGCAGCGGCATCTACCTGTCACTCAAGTGACCACGCCCTTAATTATGCAGATCTTTAAGGCTTAATATAATTTAAACGGATGAGTTATAAAAAAAATTCACCCCCCTCAGAGTTGTCATGAAGGGCAAAATTAGCAGTATAGACCACAACCACAATTTGAACCAACTTGTAAACATGTTTTTTTCTGCTGTAAACTTGGCCAATTTAACATGGGACTCAATGAGATTCTGCTCTCTTTTTGAGCCTGTCCCTAGCGGCCAGTCGATGAATTGCAGTTTAAGTCACTTCCGTAATGGCTTCACGAGAGACTGGGGGAGGTTGCCGCTTGGCACTAAACCAGGGATGGCGAACTCCGGTCCTGGAGAGCCTCAGTCCTGCAGAGTTTAGCTCCACCCCTGATAAAAACTCACCTGCCTATAGCTTTCTAGCAACCTTTCAAACCTTGATTAGCTTGTTCAGGTGTGTTTGATTAGGGTTGGATCTGAACTCTGCAGGACTGAGGCTCTCCAGGACTGAGGTTATCCACCCCTGCACTAGACGGACGTGTATGGCCGATACGCTCGCATCTCGCGTCTTTTGCAGTGGCTCGCACATGAGTGCCACGTTTTTAAGACACTGTGTCAAGTTAAAAGAATTTCAACTTTTACACACAGCGCCACTCATCAATGTCAGTTCCAAAACAGTTGACCAATCAGAAGAACCTGAAGGCGGGGCAAGCGTTGCAAGCTTCTGTTTATAGTAGCAAGTTGGTGTGGCAACTGTTTTATTTGTTCGTTGTTATTGCATGCATCATATCTCAAAAGTTTGTCTCGAGACCCTTGAGTTTTACGCTGCATTCCTGAGAGCTGCGTCTCGCATTTTTAGATGCAAAGACGCGTTCTGTGTGAACGAGCCCTTACAGAGCTACATGTGACAGTTTATCTGTTCAATAAAGTACCTTGCTCACCTGTTGAGTAATAAAAACGTCATCATCTCCCCATCGCTTTTACAACATTTCAAATCCCTCAGTTCTTGCCATCTCCAAAAAGCCAAGCCAATGTTGATTCTTGTTTTATTACAAACTCTGTCGCGTTCTTTTTTTGCCAGCAGACTCTCTTCTGTTTGGCGTTTGTTTGACCAGGTGATTCCTCGGAGGATTTAGCTGCTCTGTGTCAACCTTTCTCACTCATTGTATCAACTAACCTCTGCCACTCCCACACCAGACATGCATCAAAGCAGCCGCAGCTACTTTTCTCTACGTATATGCATCTTTTTACGGATATGAAAAGACACGCACGGGGAGAGTGACGTATGTACGCAATTTTGTGTGCGAAAACCATGGCTGCGTTTAACTCCACTTTTAGACTCTGGCTGCATCCAAAATCACATACTTCCCTACAATATAGTAGGTGAAAAACAGTATGTGTCTGAATTCACAGTACTCATAGAAGGCAAAAAATACACAGATGACTACTACTTCAGGTGAGATTCCGACGTGGCATATGATGGACACTTTACTATCCCATGAGGCCACAAGGATTTGTGAATGGCAGTGAAGCGACGCAACTGACGCTGATAGGTCACATGATGAGGGCAACATGGCGAATGTAGTACGTCCGGATTACATTCATATTTACACATATTCATACCAAGTGTGCCGCACAAGTCCTGAAAAGTGAATCCAAAGTGTCTCGATCGCCCACAGGTGGTTGGTCCCAGTACAGGTCATAAACCCTGCCTCTCCATGTAATTTAATGGGACGTGAGACAAACTAAACAATTAAATTACACTTCAAATATTTTTTTTCTGTTATTTTAGTTAGTTGTTATCACCCTAATGTAAGTTATTTGTTTTTTTAAGTAAGTTTGGTTTTAGTTAGATATTTGAGCTTCAACTTTAATTTCTGCATTTCCATAACTGTTTATTTCACACAGACATAATGAGTTGTTCTGCAGTAAATGGTACTAAACGATTCTGCGGGAGTGTGGGCGGGGCCTTGATACCGCGCCTCCACTTCATGTTCACTACTGCGCAGACTCGGGTCCTGAATCAGCACAAGATGTCAGTGCCATATTGGGACACTGGCGACTTCAATTTTCTACAATGGAAGAGAGTGGAGGTGCGTTGTCCATATTTTTTGACAGAGTCTGTCATGAGCACCAGTTGGAGTGCCCTAGTTAGCCACTAGAGGGCACTCCAACCCGGACTAGTTCCTCACCACATTTGGACTTCATTTCCCATAAGCCACTTCCCGGACTCATTATCCCGTCATTGCACTCAGCTGTTTTGTGTTTGGTCATTAGTGTCTGTCTATTTATACCTGGTTTGTTTCTGCTTTTGTTATCGAGGTTTTGTTTATGGTCACTGGCTTCTGTTTGTGTTTTCTTTGTTTTATGTGGACTGATCTGTGAAGTGCGTTCAACTTTTTCAAGTGGGTGAGGGAAGTTTATTT
Source organism: Culter alburnus (assembly GCA_028476615.1). NCBI lineage: Eukaryota > Metazoa > Chordata > Actinopteri > Cypriniformes > Xenocyprididae > Culter > Culter alburnus. The sequence goes on along the minus strand of JAOTNS010003934.1, from coordinate 1,082,395 downwards.
GGACAGACCCTCGACCCCTCAATTTTGACCGAGGGAGCGAGTCTACTCGATATGTAACCTACACTTCAGGCAGATGCATCAAAGACAATAGAACCCATTATAATCAGTGATGCTGTCTATACTGTCTACACGCAACAAATTCCCGACAGTAAATGGATTCCCCGTTCTATTTCTGACGTAGTCCAAGTGCTTTGCAATGGTCGGTTTGTCGCATTTAGTGTAGACAGCCGTTGCGGTGCGAAGCGACAACGGTCCCGTCTGGTGTAGACAACTTTTAATTGCAATAAGTAAATGTAATAATTAACATTAACTAAGATTAATAAATGCTTAAGAAATATTTTTCATTGTCATGTTAATGTTAACAAATGGAACTTTATTGTAAAGTTAGTAGAAAAACTGAAATAGTCTTTTCTTGTAAACATACTCTAATAAACTTTGAAAAAACTTTTTTTTACAGTGTATCCTCATGCATATTGTGAAAGTTACTGGCTTTACCGGCATTGCTATGTGATCATTGAGGTTTGAGGTAAAATTTATATAGACAAGGTCACTAATTTTATACTAGTTTAATGTGAGCCCTTACAGTATGATGTTTTGAAACTGTACACTTCCATTGCAAATGCTTTAGAGCTGAACTTGCATTGAACCCAGAACTCTGTCCTCGTCCTTTTCAGATCTAGTCGAGATGCATTTGTGAAGATAAAGATGTCTGGATAATGCAATGTGATGTGAACAATCATTACATTTAGAAACAATACACCAGTCAAAGACGTCTGGAAGATGCAACAACACATTACAGAGCGCTATTACTCAGTGTTACACACTCAAACAGGATGCATTTTCCAAGCATCTGTCAGCGGCCCAATGAACTCCAGCGCTGAATCAGCAGAAAAACATCTATGAAATCAGTCAGAGAATGATAAAAGACAGAAAATCAAAGTGCTGCCCTTCACCCAGACACGTCTTTCCATCATGCAGTATGTGTAAGACATCAGTTCTGCTTCATCTCTACACACAAAAAGCACTCTCTAACTGGAACAATCGTCTGAAATCATTCCTCGGGGTGTGCCTGCACTCACATTTCTGTTCTTTACACTTACAGCAAAGCTTCTCAAAGACATCCTGCTGCTCGCTTTGGGGCAACAATCTTATAATTGCACGAACACAATGGGTTTGTTTAACTCTGAATTCAAATTGTGTCATTATAGAGCGGTTAATCAAACACTGAGCGCCTCGGAGGAACTTTCTGATTCATAGACGCAGTAAACACAGATGCTGCTCTCTTATGATACGAGCCTAAAACTATTGAACATTTCTTCCATTATTGTCCAGGAGGAAAAGATACGATTCATTTAACACACACTGACCTTTTGTGACACAATGCCTCTGTAGTGGGGCATGTTGTCACAGTGGAAACATGTCATTAGAAAGCCTATTTAAACACAAAGCAAACATAAAAGTTACATACAAAATATCAAATCATGGTTTTGGTCAACAGATATAGAAACTAATTAACTGAATTAAATAACTAATGATTTATGAAATAAAGCCTTTGTGCATAATGCATTATATAGGTATTCATAATGCCTGTTATAATGCATTATATCTTTTCATAAATAATTGTAACCAAAGTTACATGCATTATAATATTATTATTATTATTATTATTATTATTATATAATATTATTAGTGCTGTAAAATCGATTCATCGTGATTAAATGCATCTAACATAAAAGTTTGTGTTTACATAATGTGTGAATATACAGTACAGTGGGTACGGAAAGTATTCAGACCCCTTAAATTTTTCACTCTTTGTTATATTGCAGCCATTTGCTAAAATCATTTAAGTTCATTTTTTTCCTCATTAATGTGCATAGCACCCCATATTGACAGAAAAACACAGAATTGTTGACATTTTTGCAGATTTATTAAAAAAGAAAAACTGAAATATCACACGGTCCTAAGTATTCAGACCCTTTGCTGTGACACTCGTATATTTAACTCAGGTGCTGTCCATTTCTTCTGATCATCCTTGAGATGGTTCTACACCTTCATTTGAGTCCAGCTGTGTTTGATTATACTGATTGGACTTGATTAGGAAAGCCACACACCTGTCTATATAAGACCTTACAGCTCACAGTGCATGTCAGAGCAAATGAGAATCATGAGGTCAAAGGAACTGCCTGAAGAGCTCAGAGACAGAATTGTGGCAAGGCACAGATCTGGCTAAGGTTACTACTAAAATTTCTGCTGCACTTAAGGTTCCTAAGAGCACAGTGGCCTCCATAATCCTTAAATGGAAGATGTTTGGGACGACCAGAACCCTTCCTAGAGCTGGCCGTCCGGCCAAACTGAGCTATCGGGGGAGAAGAGCCTTGGTGAGAGAGGTAAAGAAGAACCCAAAGATCACTGTGGCTGAGCTCCAGAGATGCAGTCGGGAGATGGGAGAAAGTTGTAGAAAGTCAACCATCACTGCAGCCCTCCACCAGTCGGGGCTTTATGGCAGAGTGGCCCGACGGAAGCCTCTCCTCAGTGCAAGACACATGAAAGCCCGCATGGAGTTTGCCAAGATGGTGAGAAATAAGATTCTCTGGTCTGATGAGACCAAGATAGAACTTTTTGGCCTTCATTCTAAGCGGTATGTGTGGAGAAAACCAGGCACTGCTCATCACCTGTCCAATACAGTCCCAACAGTGAAGCATGGTGGTGGCAGCATCATGCTGTGGGGGTGTTTTTCAGCTGCAGGGACAGGACGACTGGTTGCAATCGAGGGAAAGATGAATGCGGCCAAGTACAGGGATATCCTGGACGAAACCTTCTCCAGTGCTCAGGACCTCAGACTGGGCCGAAGGTTTACCTTCCAACAAGACAATGACCCTAAGCACACAGCTAAAATAACGAAGGAGTGGCTTCACAACAACTCCGTGACTGTTCTTGAATGGCCCAGCCAGAGCCCTGACTTAAACCCAATTGAGCATCTCTGGAGAGACCTAAAAATGGCTGTCCACCAACGTTTACCATCCAGCCTGACAGAACTGGAGAGGATCTGCAAAGAGGAATGGCAGAGGATCCCCAAATCCAGGTGTGAAAAACTTGTTGCATCTTTCCCAAAAAGACTCATGGCTGTATTAGATCAAAAGGGTGCTTCTACTAAATACTGAGCAAAGGGTCTGAATACTTAGGACCATGTGATATTTCAGTTTTTCTTTTTTAATAAATCTGCAAAATGTCAACAATTCTGTGTTTTTCTGTCAATATGGGGTGATGTGTGTACATTAATGAGGGAAAAAAAAATGAACTTAAATGATTTTAGCAAATGGCTGCAATATAACAAAGAGTGAAAAATTTAAGGGGGTCTGAATACTTTCCGTACCCACTGTATATTATGTTTATATATGTTATATAAAAGTGTGTGTATATACACACATGCACGCACACAGACACACACACACACATATATATATTAGTGCTGTCAAACAATTAATCGCATCCAAAAGTTTATGCATGTACTGTGTATTTTTATGTATAAAAAAATACACACATGTATTTATTTAAAGCTGCAGTAGGGAGTTTTTAGAAAACGTTGACTTAGCCTGAAAATTTGAACAAGCACAACTCACAAGTCACTCCCCCTTGCTCTCTGCTGCGCTACAGCCCTCCCTCCACAGCTCCTCCCCCATCACAACGGAGCCTGCCGTGAACCAGTGCCCAAGGAAGTCGACCGGAAGTTGAAGTCGGCCGCGTGCTGCCATCTTGTAGCAGAACTTCACTTGCGTTAGCATCCCATTGACTCCCATTCATTTTGGCGTCACTTTGACAGTGAATAACTTTACATCTGAGGCGTTTTAAAGACTCCATTGCCATTATTATTTCCAAAGATACCGACAAGTATAAAGGCTCCATTACCTTCTATGTTACATTATGGCCCCGTAGAAACAGTTTTTGTAAAAATAAGCTAACGATTGCGTCATAACCACTCGACTCTCTGTCGCGCAGTAGAGAAATTACCGTACAGACAGGAGGAGAAGCTCGCAGGCAATCGGGGAGATTATCTTAATATGGCGTACTGGCGTTACATTTTAAAATACTATACAAAATAATTAATCAGAATACTTACTCCTGCTCACTCACGCCAAAGAAATCCCCGCTCAAGCTCGCCGTCTCTGCAAGATTAACGATGGCAGTTTGCACGCACAGCTACTAGAAGATTTACATCTGTCAGACAGGTTGCGGACGTCATCAAGCTTAGTGTGAGTCTGCGCGTCAGAAACGGAAGTGCTAAAAATCGCTAAAAATGGGCTTCACTTGACTCAATTGAGTTCCAATGGGGTCGCTGTGTCCATTTCTTTTACTGTCTATGCCGTGAACGCGCAGGCTAGTAAGCAAGCAGGGCCACCGATGACGGCGCATAAACAGTTATGGCACATTCACTGATACAGACGAAACATCAACAATATGATTTACATTGACTATGGCCTGCCCATACTTTGACTACAAACTTGGTCCTCAAAACATTACGTATTTTGCAATACATGTAATGTAACTATATGACGTATATGCACTATTTCTATAAGTAATAAATAGCTAGTAAGATAATATAACGATAACGTTACAGTATGCAAGTAATTATTCTATCGATATGTAATGCTAAATAAGGTTTGCTAGTACATTATTTCAGCAACATGACAAGCCAGTGAATTAGTAGGTTTCAATAGTTGCTTTGCACAGTGCGTGACATTTTATCTGTATGTTATGCGGCTAGAGTTTTGACACTACGCGTTTCTCAAAACCAAGTTCACTAAGTACGGACTCGCGTCCTTTGTAGTTAGGACTTTGCAAGTTCGACTCCGGAGAACGAACTCCCGTGGACGGGAGGACAAAAGTCCGGTGATTCTGCAAATGGAACAGCAGCGTACTTGATAACGTCACTCAGCTCGCGCTGGCTTCTCCGGTTATCTCTGTATGTATTTTAGCCAAGAATAAAAAAAATTTGTTATTAAACCACTCTGCCTCTTTTCGTTTTATTTAAAGAAACAAAAACATATTAATAGCCTCAGGCAACGAGTGATTAATTATCTGCAATGTCTGCTTATATTTATAACAAAACGAAATATTAAACAACCCTGCCTCTTTTCGTTTACATTTCAAAAATATTAAATGTAATAATGAAATAGGCTTTAACATAAAACACAACCTTCTCTTTTTGTTAAATGTCAGTTTTAATGTTCAATAATAGCCATTATAAAAGGTATAAAAATATACAATAAGAAATGAAGCAAACAATTCAGTCAAGCGTACAAAATCAGCGCTTTAGTATGATACAAAAGTTAAATAGCCATATATAAATTTATGAAACGTCACGTTGCCCTCAGCCAAAACGGAGCCAGCGGCAAACGTCAGAAGGATTAGCCGAGGTAAGGCTGCTCTCGGCTGGGTACATGAGCGCTGAGAGTCCGGTGATCGCCTGGATCTCAAAACTCCGACAACGTCAGATCAAATTTTCAGAAAGGCGCTATCTTTATCAATTAACAACAAATTTGAGCTTTAAACCAGCACATTCTCGCCTGAAAAAATCTTAAAACTGCATATCATGACATAATAGAGCCCGATCACACGAAAATGCGTATCAATAGTACGAGTTTGTAATCTCGTAGAATATATACGCCAAAATGAGTTTTTCGCGTGTATATGATACGCACTTTATGGGGTATTATACGTACGAAACTGGATTGTTTGTCCGCCATAAGCAAAGCTGCGGCACACCGGTAATCTTGAATTTGAACACCTGTAAGCGCTGTGCACTGTGGCTGTGCATGACAGGAGTGTGATCAGCGGATTCAGCGCGCACACGAGCTTGATTGACACTGCTAAGACACTCCTCCTGACTCTGATTGGTTGGTTCTTACCGGGAGCGGTGTATTTCTGCAAATGGCAATAGGACCACTGGGAGGAGCCAGAGGAGCTTGATTTTTTTCACAGATTATCTGTCTCATATTCTACTGTCAGGACATAATGACAGGTTTAACAAATATGTAAAAAATACATTTTTACAAAAGTTACCTACTGCAGCTTTAAGAAAAAGTACATGTATACATGTATTTATATATATTTATATCATTTATATTATATGTAAATATAGATATTTTATGTATAAATATAATATATATTTGTTAAATATATGCATGCATGTGTGTGTATTTATATATGTATAATAAATATACACAGTACATACACATTATGTTAACAAACTTATTTTGGATGTGATTATTCGTTTGACAGCACTTATATATATATTGGTGTGTGTGTGTGTGTGTGTGCGTGTGTGTGCGTGTGTGTGTGCGTGTGTGTATATACACACGTTTATATAACATATATAAATATATATATTTGTTAAATATATGCATGCATGTGTGTGTATTTATATATGTATAATAAATATACATAGTACATACACATTATGTTAACAAACTTTTATTTTGGATGCGATTAATCGTGATTAATTGATTTGTCAGCACTAAATATTATGCACTATAATATTTGCACTTGCAGATTCCTTGTTACATCTGAAGTTGTTTGTTTGTCATGTGTTTTAATGCATTATACTTTCTAAAGGTGTAACAATGAATAGATAATGTATTATAACTGTGGTTACAATTATTCATGAGACCATACAATGCATTACAAAAGACTTTTATAATACATTATACAGTATATTAAAGTAAAGTGTTATCCTATATCTCCCATATTATAGTAGTGTGACAACTAGCCCCGGTCTCCTCTATAACTAGTGTTTTAAGTGTTTTGCTCTTTGCTTATAAGCCTCTCAGGAGTAAAGTAATGGATCCGTCCCTGCTGACTCGGCTCATGTTTCCTTCGTTCAGTACAGGTGAGGCTCATCTCAGGTAACATGGCAGTTACTTCAACACTCGCCTCACGCCTGCAGTTTTTCATTTACTCTGACTTGGCACGAGCTTAAATGTATCAGTGAAACAAGTGTGAAATAAATGTCGTTCTGTTGTAAATTCTGGTGAATCACCTTTCCTTTGGGTGAAGACGGTGCAGAGGTTTTTGAAGTGGAAACAATTTGCATATATTCATGAATAATGTATGAGGCCTGCTCTGAGCTACAGTTTTCCTACTAAAACAAGAAGCATTAAGAAAAGTAAATACTCCTTTGGCAACGGCAAGGCCGTGACCTTACAATCATGAGGTTAATTTAAACACGGCTCCTCGGAAATATCAGGGATTTCAATGTTAGCGGTAATGGAAATTAATACACTTCTTGGACTATAGGGAATAGGAACTTTTTTAGTTATGCTCAGCACATTTCTCTTTGTACATGCGATCTCTACAACAATTTAATAAAATTGTAAAATAATGATTTCATTTCCATGACATTTTAAAATGTTACTAATTTCTATGACATGCCTGGTTGTAACAGATAAGGATTTATTTGAAAATAAATAAATAAGTAAAATCATTGAAATTTGTCAGTCAGAAGTTTGAGAATCCTATTTAAAACTGCATGAAAGTTCTGCCTACTGAGAGTTTCCTTATCTTCAATGTTTTGAATCTTGGATTTGGTCCCAAATACGTTTTATGTTAATTGCTTTAATTATGATTTTCATTTTACTAAATAATAATATGTGCTTTTAATATGCATTCCCTGTGTTTTGAGCAAAATTATGTCAGATAACTAAAGTACATCATAAAAACTGAGAAGTGCAGTCTGTACAGCTGTGCATTGGGGGAGTGGCCATTGGATTTCGCTCATGAATATTTAATTAAATAGGTCCAGGCAAGAAATGGAAGTGTGGACTTTAAATAGTTGATGGTAATTAATATAGATTTTTGTGTGTGTTTACAGATCTGTTTACTGCTGCCAATGCTGTTATTACAGTAGATTGTTTTTCTAATCGTGTTGATCCTTGTTCACATGCAAATATTTTTATGTTTATGTATGTTAATATATGTCATATATTACACTGGGTTAAAAACAACCCAAGTTGGGTTGAAAATAGACAAACCTAGTGATTGGGTTAAATGTTTGCCCAACCTGCTCTGTAGTTTTATTTAACTCAACTATGATTATAAAAATGACTGTATTGCTTGCTTAAAATGAACCCAAAGTATGTTGGAAATTGCTCATTAATAAATGTTCACCTTTTGATTATTATTGTTGCCTCTAGTAATTATGTGTCTCATTTTAAGCCAGAATATATATTAATTTTTAAACATAGTTGGTTTAAATAAAACTACCCAGCACGTCGGACAAACATTTTACCCAACTGCGGGTTAAAACAACCAGTCACTGGGTTTTTCAATTTCAACCCAACTTGCTATTCTACACTCTAAATATGCTGGGTTAAAAACAACCCAAGTTGAGTTGAAAATTGACAAATGCAGTGATTGGTTGTTTTGACCAGCAATTGGGTTAAATGTTTGCTGGGTAGTTTTATTTAACTGAGCTATTGTTTAAAAATGACTATATGTCTGGCTTAAAAATGAACTCAAAATAGGCTGGAAATTAAAAATCAGACACATGATTACTAGAGGCAACAATAAATAATCAAAGGTGAAATTTATTAATAAGCAATTTAATAAATGTATTTGTTCATTCATTAAATGTATTAATAAATGTCCAATTATTAAACAATTAATATAAATGTTAATTTCCACCATACTTTCATTTTAAGCAAGCATAGAGTAATTTTTAAACAATAGTTGAGTTTAAATAAACTACCCAGCACATTGGACAAACATTTAACCCAACCGCTGGGTCAAAAACCCAATCAATGGTTTGTCAATTTTCAACCCAACTTGCTATTCTACACTCTAAATATGCTGAGTTAAAAACAACCCAAGTTGGGTTGAAAATTGACAAACCCATTGATTGGGTTTTTTTGACCCAGCGGTTGGGTTAAATGTTTGGTAGTTTATTTAACTCAACTATTGTTTAAAAATGACTATATGTCTGGCTTAAAATGAACCCAAAATATGTTAGAAATTAAAAATCAGACACATAATTAACAGAGGCAACAATAATAATCAAAAGGTGAACATTTATTAATAAGCAATTTAATGTCTATTGTTTCATTCATGAAATGTATTAATTAATTAAATGTTCATTTATTAAACATAATAATATAAATGTTGATTTCCAAAATATTTTAGCTTCATTTTAAGCAAGCAATACAGTAATTTGTAATTAATAATTAATAGTTGAGTTAAATAAAACAAAACAACCCAAGGTATGTCTATTTTCAACCCAACTTGGGTTGTTTTAACCCAGCATTGTTTTTTCTCTAGGTTACAGACTGCACACAGTCCTAATGTAAAATTTTAATTAGGCTAGTAATTAAATGAACATAATTAAATGGATAGTTTACTCAATACAATTGAGCTGATATTGATAAATCAGTTTCATGCAACCTCATAAAACTAGTACAATCAAAACTTTTTAGTATGATTAAATGACTCAGCTCATTCCTCATGTATCATTAGGGTTGTTGTGTACCTGTTCCGGCCCTTGGAAGCATATCCTGCACACCGGGGTTCCTTCTGCATAGCTGATGAAGGAGAATCGGTCGTCCCTCCGGTCCTTGGAGAACTCTTCCGCCGCGGCGCCCGTCCACCCGGATCCGTCCGCGGCTGCCTCCGGCCCGGCAGCGTCCTCTGTGGACGGGGTACTCCAGTGCCGGAGCCGGTGGGCTCGTAAGGTATTGTTGTTATCTGAGGCATAAGGGCTGATTCTGGCCGTTTGTCCGCTCATGGGGCTTGTATGAGCCTGTGGCCCGAGCAGAAACACCTTGAGGTCACTGAAGAGAACGCAACAGCGGCTCTTCAGCATGCCGTGACCGCGCAGCATCCGAGAAACGGGAAGAATGGACACTGTCCGGGATCAACTACTGCAGGTTCCCTTCGAGTGAAGAGTGAATATAAGCCATGGTATTCCACTGAAACTGAGAACTTAAATTGAATTGGTGCCTTACAGTCGAAACCTGTACAGTGAGTTCATTGCACTTTTTGAATGTGTTGATTGCAAGATATTTGAAGTGCCATAATCAGTTAATGATCTAGATCTCGTCCTGAATTAGGTAGAAAATAACAGAAAGGCAGTAAACAGGTGTCAGATGCCATATGATCGGTTTATTCCATTGATTTGTGATCGGTATTTCCTCCAGCAGTGTAAAAGCATGCCACATGTGTTAAAGCGTTCCTCAGCGGTGTGAAATCATCCGGCTCCCGGGATCTGCACCTAAAGGTTACCGCGATGCAGGTGACGCGCGTGTCTTCATCTGGTTTTCAATCTACCGTCGGGTTCAGTTCATCGTTCCGCTGACCGGGGGTGTAATCCGAGCTCGCCGTGAGTTCTGCTCCTCTGGACGGTGTCCTCCGTGTGGCTGATGCTGCGGTTTCAGCACTGATTCCCGGGACAGCGACCGCGCACACGTCACACGCGCGGAGTGATGCGGGAGGAGGGAGAAGGGGACATGATGATGATGATGATGAAGATGCCCATCAGTCTGTTTTTTTCTTTTGTTTTTGTTCTGTAAACTGAATTATTTACACAATGACAAGAAATGAACATGATGGAAATAAAGGTGCTAAAGTTGTATTCAACTTGAAGTTCGTTTTAATTTTTCTTTACTATATTTGGACTTCTTAATAGTTGATTATCAAACAGTTTTGTGTAATATTATCCAGCAGAATGATGCTTCAGAGAGGAAAAAACAACAAAAATCACAGAATTCAACAAATCTATTGCTGAAATTTGTTTCTGCTTTGGTATCTATCCATCCATCCATCCATCATCCATCCATCCATCCATCTACCTATCCTTCCATCCGTCCATCCATTCACCCACCCATCCATCCATCCATCCATCCATCTACCTATCCGTCATCAGTCCAGCATTGCACCAACCAGCCAGCATACACGCGAACGAGCTGACAGCCGGCCAGCTCAGGCAACCACCCGCCAGCCAGCCATCCAGCCATCTACCGAGCCGGCCAGACGGCCAGCAAGGCACCACCCAGACCAGCCAATCCAGCCACCATCCAGCCAGCCAGTAAGGAATGCCAGCCAGCGACAGAGCCGGCAGGCCAGCCAGCCAGCCTGGAGCAGTCGACCGAGCATGGCCGTGCCAAGCCTAGCCAGCCAGGAAGCGGCACAGGCACCAAAGTACAAGCCATGTCCATCTGCCATCCAGCCAGCAGCCCAGAACCCATCCCAGGACCAGCCAGCGACCCACCAAAGCCAGCCAGCCAGCCATGACAAGCGCCAGCGGCAGACAGGGCACCACAAAGACAGCCACCAGCCAGACATCCAGAAGCAGCAGCAGCAGCAGCCAGCCAGCCAGGACCAGCCCGCAGCCAGTCACCCAGCACCAGTAGACCATCCAAGCGATCCCGCAGATACCGTGATCCTTCCAGCCGGCAACAATTCACCCAATCGACCAGCCAGCCATCCATTAATTATCTAGCCATCATTCATCCATCCATCCATCCATCATTAATTCAGCTATCCATCCAGCTCCAGCAAGCCAGGAAGCGACGAGGCCGGCCATCCGGGAAAGCCAGTCACCCAAACTACAATTCACGCAGACAGCAGGAATGCAGCGAGCAGCAGCGCCCAGCCGCTCAGCATCCAGCCAGCGGACCGAGCCGGCCGAGAAGCCATCCCAGGCACCCACCCAACCACCCACCCAAAGCCAGCGACCGAGCGGCCAGCCAGCAAGCCAGGACCAATCGAACAGCCAGACAGCACAGGAAGCTAGCGATCACCAGCGCCAGCCAGCCAAGCGAGCAGCCATCATTACCTATCCTGCGTCAGCAATACAGCCAGGCCATCAAGCCAGATAGCGACCTTCCAGCCAGCATGCAGTCCAGCCAGCGACCGAGCCGGGTCCACCATCCATCAGGAAGCAGGCCAGCCAGGCACCCAAAAAGACATCCATGCCAGCAGCAAGCCATCATCAGCCCAGGCACCAGCGACCATCATCAGCCAGCTAGGCCATCCATCGACATCGTCCAGCAGTGAATCCAGTGCACCCAAACTACCGCCATCCAGGATTATCGATACTCCAGATCCATCCAGCCATACATCCATTACCTATCCTTCCATCCATCCATCCAGCCAGGCACCACCCACCCCACCCACCAAGCCTAGCCAGCACATAGCTATCCTATACGGCAAGCCATGCACCCAACTACCTCCATCGCATCCATTAAGTCAATCGCTCCAGCCATCATCCCGCCAGCCATCTACCGATGTCCATCCGGCAATCCATGCACCAACTACCATATCCATCCATTTAATGAAGTTTCCGAGCATCCATCATCCAGCTATCCGCCATCCATCCATCCATCCACCGATCATTACATAATCCACCAATTCACACCCACCCACCACCCATTTACCTATCCTGCCATCCGTCATCCATCACCCAAAGACATCCATCTCCCTTAATTATCTATCCATCATATCAATCCATCCATCCATCCATATTCATCTCATCCATCATCCATCCATCCATCCTCTTACCTTCCTTCCATCCGTCCATCCATTCACCCAACTACCATCCATCCATCCATCATTACTTCATTATCCCACCATCATCCATCCACCCTCCATGCCAATCCATGACCTTCTTTCATCACATCCATTCACCACCACCCACCCACCCATCCATTATCACCATCTGCATCCATTCAATCCTTCACCACCTACATCCATCCATCCATTACGTCACTCTCCATCCATCATCCACTTCCCTCCCTCATCTCCTCCCAATCTCCCTACCTTCTTCATCATATCCATCATCCATCCATCCATATCCGTCTACTATCCTTCCATCCATCCATCCATCCATCCATCTACCCCCTTTCCTCCCTCCCTCATCCATTAATCCGTCCATCCCTTCACCCAACTACCAGCATCCATCTCCCTCCCCATCATCATCCCATTCACCATCTACCCTCCATCCCATCTATCATCCATCTACCTATCTTCATCGTCAAATCAGCACTCCCACTACCATCCATCCATTATCATCTCTCCCTCCATCAATCCCTCATCCATCCATCCATCTACACCTCATCATCCATCCTCCATCACACCACCCACCACCCATCCATCATCTACCTCTCTTCCATCCGTCAATCCCTCACCAACTACCACCAATCCATTCCATATTCATCGTCCATCCTCATCCTCCATTCATCTACCTTATCCTTCCATCGTCAACCATTTACCACTACACAATCCCATCCCTTATTCATCTTCCATCATCTCCATCTATCATCCATCCATCCATCATCACCTATCTTCCAGCCATCCATCAATTCACCACCACCCCCCACCCATTATACCTATCCTTCCATCCGGCCATCCATTCACCAACGACCCGCATCCATCCATTACTCATCATCCATCCATTCCATAGCCCACACCATCCAATATCCAATCATCCATCATCCTCCATCCATCATCATCCATCCATCCACCCACCGATCCTTCCATCCAGCCATCAACCATCCATTCATTCACCCAACTAAACATCCATCCTCCATACATTACAGATCCTGCCTCTCGTCATCTCTCATCAGCAACCACCCACCCAGCCATCCATCCATCCATCCATCATCCATCATCCAGCCATCCTTCACCGCAACTACCATCCATCCATCCATTAAGTAATAAAATCCATACTCCATCCATAACCCACCATACAATCAATCCATCCATTACCTATCTTCAATCCGTCCATCATTCACCAACCCCATCCGGCCATACATCCATACTCAATTCACCCAAATACCATATCCATCCAATAAATTCATCCATCCATCATATACCTATCCTCCACCATTAATCCATCCAATATCCATCCCCACAACCCATCCATCCGTCATTAATTATCCATCATCCATCCATCCATCTACCTTCTTCAATCAGTCCATCTGTCAATCCATTTCACTCACCCACCATCCACCCATCATCCATCCAATCCATCAATTCTCCATCCATCCATCTACCGTATCCTTCCATCCATTAATCACCAAATCCATTCACCACCTACGACCATCCACCCACCCACCAATCCATCCATCCACTACCTAACCTTCAATCATCCATCATCACCAAACTACAAATCCATCCATCATCATTCATCATCACCATACACCTCTCCTTCCATCGTCATCCTTCACCACCACCCATCCACCATCATCCATCCATCCACCATCCATCATATACCTATCTTACATCCACCATCACATCCATCACCCCAATAACATCCAATCCCTCCCATACCACCACCCACCACCCATCCTCCTCCATCCATCCTCCATCAACCCATCCACCAGTAAGTCATCCATCCATAACACATCATCAAACCCACCAATCCATCCTTTAATTCCACCATCCATCTCTACCTTTCCTTCCATCCATCAATCATTCACCAAATACCATCCATCCATCCATTAATATCTCTCCCATCCATCACCATCCATCATCCATCCCATCCATCATCTACCTTCTTACTCCATCATCATCCATCCATCCATCCATCCATCCTCTACCTATCTTCACCATCCATCCATCCATCCTCTAACTAATCTTCTTCATCCATCATCCATCATCGTCCTCCATTCACCCAAAACTACCATCCATTCATCATATTCCATCCATCATCCAATCACCATTACCCACCATCACCATCATCCATCCATTACCCTATACTTCCATCCGCAATACATTCACCAACTACCCTCCATCCATAATTCATCTATTCACATCATTCCATCCATCCATCCATCCAGCTACATATTTCATCCATCCATCCATCCATTCAACCACACACCACCCACCCATCCATCCATCTAATATCATCCATCCGTCAATCCATGCACCCCAACTCCAGCCATTCCCTCCATTAATTATAGATCCATCCATCATCCCTCATCCATCTACCCTATCCTTCCATCGTCAATCCCATTCACCAACTACCAGCCTCCACCATTAATTCAAGATATCCACCATCATCAATTATCCAGCATCCATCCATCCATCCACCTATCCTTCATCCATCATCCATTCACACACCCACACCCACCATCTACCTATCTTACATCCGTCCACCATTCACCCACTAACATCCCACTCATCCATTAATTCACTATAATCCATCATCATCATCCATCATTCATAATCTCATCCATCATCAATCCATCATCATCAATCACATCCACCCACCTATATGCCATCCATCATCCATCCATCCATTCATTCACCCAACTACCACCAGCCATCCATCCATCTAACATACTTCCATCGTCATCTCTCCATCCATTCACCCAAACCCATCAATACATCCATCATTTCCAGCCTTCATCCTCAGTCCATCCAATCCATCACCAACTACCAATCCATCCATCCATTAAAATGCTCCATCATCCATCCATCCATCCACCCCACATACATCCATTACATCATACTTCCTTGTCCATCCGTCCATCATTGCCACCCCCCCATCAATTCATCCATCCATCCATTCACCCACTACCAATCCATCCATCCATCAATTCAATCATCCATCATCTACCTATCCTTACATCCATTAATCCATCCCCCATCATCCAGCCACACCACCATCCATCCGTCCATTAATTCATCATCCATCCACCCACCATTCTACTATCCTTCCATCCGTCCATGTCCAGCCATTCACCACCCCCCATCCCAATTACATCATCCATATCAATTCCTCTCATCTCTCCCTATCCTTCCATCCATTAATCATCACAGCATCCATTCCCCACATCCGCTCATCCACCACCACCCATCATCCATCATTCTACCTAGCCTTCAATCTCCAGCTAGACTTCACCCACCTACCATCCATCCATCCCTTTAATTCATCAACCATCCACCCTCTCCTTCCAATCGTCCATCATTCACCAACCCACCCTCCCTCCCCTCTCATCCATCATCCATCCCTCTACCTATCCTCCTCATCCTCATCCATCATCACCCCACTACATCATCCAATCATCACCCACCCACCACCCACCACCCATCATCCATCCATCCAACATCCATCCACCCCTCCAGCCATAATTATCATCCATCCATCCTCCATCCAACCACCCATCTCCTTAAATTCATCCATCCATCCACCTACCACCCACATCCTCCATCCATTAATTCCTCAATCCATACACCCCATCCCTCCATTAATTATCCATCCATTCCATCCATCCATCTCATAATTCATCCTTTCACCCATCAATCAATCATCCATCCATCCATCCATCCATCCATCCTCCATCCATCCTCCATCCATCCATCCCTCTACCTATCTTCCATCATCATCATCCATCCATCCCCAAATCATCCATCCATCCATCATCATCATCCACCATCCATTAATCATCCTGTTCACCCATCCATCATCCCTCCATCCACCCCACCAATCCACCATCCATTCAGCCACCCATCCGTCATTTAAGTCATCATCATCCACCCATCATCCACCATTAATTTCATCCATCCACCCATCCATCATCCATCCATCCATCCCTCAACCATCATCCAGCCCTCCATCCATCCAAACCAATCCCTCCATTAATTCAGCATCCATCCACCCACCCATAACATCAATCCATTCATTACCAGCCATCACCCACAATCCATTAATTCATACTTCACCATCCATCCATCCATCCTCATTCATTCCTCCTTTCTCCTCCATCTATCCAATCCACATCCAGCCACCATACATCATCCATCAAACCATCCAATTAATTCATCATTTCAACACTCCATCTCCATCCCCCCACCCACCCATCACCATCATCATCATCCTTTCATTCAATTCCATCCACCTACGTCCATAATTCACCTGTCCACCATCCTCTATCCATCCATCCATCCACCATCCATTAAGTCTCTTCACCCATCATCTCTCCATCCATCCACCCACCCATCCATCCTCCCTCCATCCATCCATCCATTATCCATCCCTCCACCCATCGTCTAATTCAATCCATCATCCATCCATCCAGCCTAATTCCACTCCATCCAGTCCATCCATCCATCTACTTCCTCCCTTGTCCTCCCTTCACCCACCACCCATCCATCAACTCATCCATCAATCCATCCATCCATCATCCATCCATCTCTATCCTTCCTCATCAATCCATACACCATCCCTCATTAACTTCTCCATCACCATCTATTAATTCATCCCATCCATCATCCACCCATCCATCCAATAATACCATCCCATACCAATCCCCTTACTTCATCATCATCCATCCATTAATTAATCCCTCACCATCCACCTATCAGTTCACTACATCCAGCCATCCATACACAAAATCACCCAACTACATCCTAAATATCCATTAATTCATTCCATCATCTAGCATCCATTCCATCCATCCATCCATTAATTCATCCATCCATCCATCCATAATCCATCTCCATTCAACCACCCTAAACCATCATCACCCAACCATCCATGACATACTCAATCCATTCTCCCATTTTTGTTGTATGCTTGCAGTTTGACTTCAATGTGCTCAGGTTGATTGGGACACTTTCTCTCCAGTCATCTCAGTGGCAGAGTGTCCTTCCCTTAAAAGTACTCATGGAGTAAGTTTGACAACCAGCCCTGGACTCACTCCACTATAATAACTTACGCTATACAGTTTAATTAACCTGTTTCTCTAAGCAACTGTAACAAAAGAGCGTTATTTCGCTTCTTTTTAAGTTGTAAAGCACATTTATCAAGAATATTATTATTACCACATCAAAATAAGCGTGTTGACCCTTAGTCCCACCCATCAGTCACATCTGGCCTCCCCATTGGACAGCGTCAGCGTCCATCACAGTACGACCAGCAGCACTGACGTTACGTCGTTCCGTCATATCCTCCCGTCATTGAAGTGGATGGTAAAGTTTATCTCCATAATAACCAGTAATAATTAATCAGAATTTCACGCGTTTACTAACATTATTGCAACATCTAAACATTATTACAACTCGTATGTGAATTCAATAACTTGATTTGTCTGTTAAACCCTCTATGACCTTTGACATTTAGAAGCGACCGGATCAGCATATAATGTAATGTAAACAAGATCTCGAGCAGACTGAGAAGATCAACACGTTGATATATGAATATTGTGAAAGTTTAAGCGACGACATGTATGTGTTTCGCGACTGTAGGTTTTAGAGAGACTCATAAGCCTGTCAGGCTCAGTTTGAGTGATGTCTCTGAGTCTGACTCCAGAACAGCAGCGGAGGATAGAGGAGAACAGACAGCGAGCTCTGGCCAGAAGAGCTGAGAGACAGGCTCAACTGATCCCTGCATCTGCCCAAAACAAGCCCACAGAGTCAGGAGGACCAGCAAAGAACAGCCAGCTGTTTACATCTGATCAGGCACATCCAGGGGCAGCTGGTCGACAGGTAGGCACCTGAAACTGCTGTCTGTCAGGCTCTGATGTAGTTTATTTTTAAGCATAGTCAATGTGCTGATGTCAATTATTGGTTTATTTCTGCTCTGCTCAATAACTTACAGGGATGATCCAACCCAAAAAGAAAGAATTTCTTTCTTCTGCTGAACACAAAAGAAGATATTTTGAAGAATGTCAGTGTTGATGGGCCACATTGACTTCTATAGTATGGAAATCAATGGGGTTCATCAACTGTAGATGATGATGGAATTTTCATTTTTGGGTGAACTATCCTTTTAAAGGATTAGTTCACTTTCAAATTAAAATTTCCTGATAATTTACTCACCCCCATGTCATCCGAGATGTTCATGTCCTTCTTTCTTCAGTCGGTTGAAGGTCCAAATGTCAGTTTCAGTGCAGCTTCAAAGAGCTCTACATGATCCCAGGCGAGGAATAAGAGTCTTATCTAGAGAAACCATCACTCATTTTCTAAAATTTTTTTTTAAATTTTATACATTTTAACCATAAATGCTCATCTTGAACTAGCTCCATATTTTTTCTGTATTTTTGATCAAAAACATTTAAAATAATAATGTTTCCAAACTTTTGACTGGTTCTGTACATTATTATTAATATAAAATAATCTGTTTTTAATTATTTAAATTAATATTTTATTTAAAAGCGTGAATACTAAAATAAAATACTATATTATATTATTAACCATATAATATGTACATGATGCATGAAATTCTAAGACCTCTAAATTTTCAAAATGATAACTTGGCTGTAAAGTTTATATTAAAAACCTATTACCTTATGTATATGTATATGTGTTTGTGTGTGTGTGTGTGTGTGTGTGTGTGTGTGTGTGTGTGTATACAGTACAGTCCAAAAGTTTGGAACCACTAAGATTTTTAATGTTTTTAAAAGAAGTTTCGTCTGCTCACCAAGGCTACATTTATTTAATTAAAAATACAGTAAAAACAGTAATATTGTGAAATATTATTACAATTTAAAATAACTGTTTTCTATTTGAATATATTTCACAAAGTAATTTATTCCTGTGATGGCAAGCTGAATTTTCAGCATCATTACTCCAGTCTTCAGTGTCACATGATCCTTCAGAAATCATTCTAATATGCTGATCTCAAGAAACATTTAATGTGTACAATTGTACAAAATATTTGTGTACAATATTTTTTTTCAGGATTATTTGATGAATAGAAAGTTCAAAAGAACAGTGTTATCTGAAATATAATCTTTTGTAACATATAAATGTCATTTACTGCCACTTTTGATTGATTTAATGCATCCTTGCTGAATAAAGTATTCATTTCTTTAATTTTTTCAAAAAAAAAAAATAAAAATTCTTACTGACCCCAAACTTTGAACGGGTAGTGTATAAATGCTACAGAAGCTTTGTATTTCAGAAATGCTGTTCTTTTGAACTTTCTATTCATCAAGGAATCCTGAAAAAAAAAGTACACAACTGTTTTCAACATTGAAAATAATCATAAATGTTTCTTGAGCAGCAGATCAGCATATTAGAATGATTTCTGAAGGATCATGTGACACTGAAGACTGGAGTAATGATGCTGAAAATTCAGCTTTGCATCACAGGAATAAATTACTTTGTGAAATATATTCAAATAGAAAACAGTTATTTTAAATTGTAATAATATTTCACAATATTACTGTTTTTACTGTATTTTTAATTAATAAATGTAGCCTTGGTGAGCAGACGAACTTCTTTTAAAAACATTAAAAATCTTAGTGGTTCCAAACTTTTGGACTGTACTGTATATGTGATGTGATCTGCGAAAACCCATCACATGGTGAAATTTTACCTATCACGGGTTTCAATCATACGAAAGCTGGATTCGAGCCCTTTCCAAATCTGTTTTACTTCTTTCATAGCTTGTCTGGTCGTTTTAAAGAAGACACTTGTCAGATTGTTGTAGAAGTAAAAATATAATTGTTTATATTTGTTTTACTCTTAACTGCAAGAAAATTAAAGCCAAAAATGTTAACATTCCAAATTTTAGGTTGATATATATTTCAAAAATGAGCTTTCAGTAAGAGTTCGTTTGGGCGCAGTACCAAACTTCTTCACTAGATGACATCCATTTAAGGGCACCTCCCATTTATTTGAGTTATCTGAACCATATATTTCCCTATTTTCATACATTTTATGAAGTAGACCTCTTATTCAGAAGTAGTGTTGGCAGTTTGGCAATATTTTATTTGAATTCAATCTCATAAACATAATTAGAACATAATTGTGTTCATTCTCTTGTGCTTCGCCTTCTCACGATAACGTTGTATTAGGAAAAAAAATCTTTGCGTGTCTTAGTTTACACAGGACTGGTGGGAAATTTGCATTAATGCACCTTCATTCTACATGTTATGTGGTTTATTTTGATAGGTGAACTGTCTGTCTTTGTAGTGTTAAGAGAGGAAAGCTATGGCCGATTTTATTTCACCTCCGCTGGGTGTGTTATTAAACAGTAACGTTAGAGAAAGACAGCCTATTTTTCTGCACTTAACAGGTGAATTTTGAAGATATTTTCAGAGATGATAGACAAGATGTTATAGAATAATAATTTAATGAAAACCCAATTTTGACAAAAAAAAAAAAATGACATTCAACTCAATTTTTTGACTGAAAATGTTCCATTGCGACATCCGACAGGTTTTCCCAGATCGCATCACATATATTTGTATGTGTGTGTATATTATATATATATATATATATATATATATATATTTAGTTTTGGGTGTGTGTCTTATGTTTGTGCTCATTTTTGCAGACTCAGCCCTTATACTCTAAAGATAGCAGTACAAAGACAGCACCTCCAACTTCCAACACCGCTTCTCCAACTTGTAGCTTTTATGGACAGCTGGGCAAACCGACCACAGGAGAGAAGCGGCCATCAACACTCCCTGAGACAGGAGGAAATATCCCTGCAAAGAAGCCGGCGGTGTCCATAAAAGGGAGATGTGTGTCGCACACAGAAAATCGTTTCCGAGTAGAAGTCGGCTACAATGCAGACCTCATCACGGTATTCAAAAGCATTCCCTCCAAAAACTACGGTGAGTACAGACGACGTGTCTGCTGTCGTTAATTATAGAGTTTAAAGTGTATATGTATGCTAATTAATCTTGAATGAAAATGGCTGATGGCCTATAATATTAATGCATTTGTCATTTATCTGCCGTCACAGATCCTGCTACAAAAATGTGGAACTTCAGCCTTGAGGACTACCAGATGCTGAGTACGTCTTCATCTTCATCTTACTTGTACATCTATTTCCTGTAGCGCAGTGTGTAATGGTGTTGGGGTGTGTTTCAGTGGAGCAGGCAGCGAGTTTCCCCTCCGTCTCTCTCAAACCTCTGGCTGGGATGGAAGGGTTGAATATTTCAGCATCCACCAGTCGTCCCAAGGATGCAGCGGCTCTGGCGGCTCTGATGCGGCTCTGTCAGGGTTGGCAGAAACCAGGTGCCACGATAAAGGGGAAGTGCGTTTTAGTGTCTCGCTCTCGGCTGGAAGTCGATATTGGATACCAGGCCGATGTTATTGGGATCTTCAAGCAAATGCCGTCCAGATGTTATGGTGAGTGTAATAAATGTATTGCTTGAAAAGTAAGGAGAAGTCACTTTCCATGAATTAGGTGGAAAATTTGATATTCTTTTACAACGAATGGTCAGTGAAAGTTTAACTGATGAAATTCTGTTTTATTTTCTGTTAATTTTATAAGGTTTGCAACCTTTATGAGGTGAATTTATAAAATGAAGTCTGGTAGAAGATTTTTAATTTCTCATAATAAAAATTAAAATTAAATTCCCACAATTTATGTAATTATATAAATGAACTGAAGCTGTAGTTACATGCAGGTATTTTTTAAAAATGTAAGTAAAAAATGAATGTACACAATTAATTTAAATGTTAGTGTATAGTACTTAAAGACACCTAATATAAAGTGGGGCCAAATAATAATCATTAGATTCATTCATTCATCAAAGCCCATTCAGGCTTTCTCAAGCCAACATCAAAGTTTGTTTACAAACTTTAGCTTCTAGTTTTCCTTACTATACAGGGGTCAAGTGTATTGAATTTGATGAATACACTCAGTCAACACTACTACACTATTTGTGTAAAAACTAGAAAATGGAATGAGAGAATTTGCTTTTCTTCCTGCCTTGCTATAGATTGATTACAAATGATGTCACTTCCTGGGTGACACAATGTTAAGGCATCATAAAAGAAAACTCTTGCTGTAACAGGGTTGCATGCAAAATGGGCGGCAAACTAATTTCTTGGCAATTAAAATGTTAATTAAAATATATTTGCTCCTTTCACAAGATGTAATATAAGTCTCTGATGTCTCCAGAATGTGTCTTTGAAGTTTAAGCTCAAAATACCCCACAGATCATTTATTATATCTTGTCAAATTTGCCCCTATTTGGATGCGGGTAAAAATGCGCCGATTTTTGTGTGTGTCCCTTTAAATGCAAATGAGCTGCTGCTCCCGCCCCCTTTCCAGAAGAGGGCGGAGCTTTAACAGCTCAACAACAACAAAGCTGGAGAATCTCACACAGCCATTTTTATATTTTTATACTTTAAAAAAACACATAGAATTTGTGCCTCAACTGGTTTAAAAAATAATACCGAAGTGTATTAAAGGCTTTTTATTACACATTTTATCCTTTGTTTGGTTATTATTAGACATGAAGACCAGAAAGTGGACTTTCCTTCTGGAGGATTACGGGAAGCTCAGTGAGTCGTTTTAAATTTTGTGCATTTAAATGAATTCTTTGTTCATGTACTTGTTCATGTTTTGGCCATAATCATGTAAAAAGTTGAGTACCGTATTTTCTGGACTACAAGTCATACATGCCACTAGTTTCAGTTTCGCATGTTGTTTTATACTCATATTTTTCATTCCTGTTCTGTTTTGAATAACGTTAAAGAGTTAGTTCACCCAAAAGTGAAAATAATGTCATTAATTACTCACCCTCATGCCGTTCCACACCCGTAAGACTTTCATTCATCTTCAGAACACAAATTAAGATATTTTTGATGAAATCCGATCACTCAGCCTGCATAGACAGCAATGACATTTCCTCTCTCAAGATCCATTAATGTACTAAAACATATTTAAATCAGTTCATGTGAGTACAGTGGTTCAATATTAATATTATAAAGTGATGAGAATATTTTTTGTGTGCCAAAAAAACCCGCAAAAACGACTTTTTAACAATATCTAGTGATGGTCGATTTCAAAACACTGCTTCATGAAGCTTCGGAACGTTATGAATCTTTTGAGTCGAATCAGTGATTTGGATCGCGTATCAAACCGCCAAACTGCTGAAATCACGTGACTTTGGCGCTCCGATCCACTGATTTGATTCGTAAAGCTCCGAAACTTCATGAAGCAGTATTTTGAATTCGGCCATCACTAGATATTGTTAAAAAGTCGTTATTTTGTTTTTTTGGCGCACCAAAAATATTCTCGTCACTTTATAGTATTAATATTGAACCACTGTACTCACATGAACTGATTTAAATATGTTTTTAGTACATTAATGGATCTTGAGAGAGGAAATGTCATTGCTGTCTATGCAGGCTGAGTGATCGGATTGCATCAAAAATATCTTAATTTGTGTTCTGAAGATGAACGAAGGTCTCACGGGTGTGGAACGGCATGAGGGTGAGTAATTAATGACATTTGACATTTTTGGGTGAACTAACCCATTAAAATTAAAGGATTTTTTGTGTGTGTGTGTGTGGAGTGAGGGGAACTAAATACATGTTTATAGTGTTTGTTTGTAAATGTTTCATTTTATTTACTGGTACTTTACATTATTTCTGAATGTCATAACAAAATGTCACTTATACACTGATGCAACCTATTTATAATTTTTCAAATGCAATTCTGACCCGGTGTAACTTATTTCCCAGAACGTCTAGTACATGTACAGTAGTTGATGATGATGTCTTATGTGTAGTGGCGGATCTGAATGAGCTGTCCTCGGTGGAGACTGAGCCTTTACCTCACGCTGTGCTCCAGTCCTTCTGCTCTCAGTTTGAGAAGAGTGAGTCCGGAGCTCCAGTCCCTCCTGAGGCCGATCTCTCACATGTAGATCCACAGCTCACATGCAGCCTCATGCCCTTCCAGAGGGACGGAGTCAAGTAGGTCTCCATTACCAGCCATTTTTTGGTTAGATAGAAAGTTAGTTGGTGCATTTTAACAGTGGAGCAGGGCCGATAGGTTCGATTCCCAGGGAATGCATGAACTGATAACAATGTATTCTAGCTTGAGTGCAATGCAAGAATTTTTGGATAAAAGCATCTGCCAAATGCATGAAAGTAATGTAATGTTTGCTAATGTCTCAGTTTTGCAGTGTCCAGAGAGGGCCGTTTGCTTCTGGCTGATGACATGGGCCTGGGGAAGACGGTCCAGGCCATCTGCATCGCTGCCTACTACAGGAGTGAGTGGCCTCTGCTGGTGGTCGCCCCGTCCTCAGTGCGCTTCACTTGGGCTGAGGTACGCACACTTGCTTTTAGAGGGATGCTTTTTGGAGGATGCGTTTCACACCTGTACTACTGTTTTTGTTCAAGGCTGATCAAAAATATGGTTAAAATAGTGAAACATTTTTAAAATTTAAAAGAACTGTTTTCTATTTGAATATATATTAAAATGTAATTTATTTCTGTGATCAAAGCTGAATTTTCAGCATCATTACGCCAGTCTTCGGTGTCACATGATCCTTCATAAATCATTCAATTCTAATATGCTGATTATTGAAACATTTCAGTTGTGTTTAAAACAGTTGTGCTGCTTTATATATGTGTGGAAAATAATACATTTGTTTTAAGATTCTTTGATAAATAGAAAGTTCGAAAGAACAGCATTTTTTTTATTTAAAGACATTTAACGTTACAAAATATATTTCTCTGACATTTCTGATCAATTTAATATGCCCTTGCTGAGTGATAGTGTAGATCTGACCAGTGTTAATTTTGAAAGCAAGTTTTGATTTCATTTTAATCAGTCTTTTGACTAAAATGCCATTTAGTTTGTCATAATTTAATCATCTGAATTGTTTTAGTTTTAGTCAACTAAAACTACAGTAGATCTAGTCACCTAAAATCTAATGGGTTTAGTTAAACTGTAACGCATTAATTAGGAATTTCTCTAAAATTTCCAAACCTATTATATAGGCTACTCCTGGAGAAAACATCTATTAACCTGTTAATATGAGAAATATATTTACTGCTGTGACAAAACATCATCTTAAAATTAAATTGCATGTCTTCTTTTCAACAAATGATATATGCATTCTTTATAACAACTTGCATACAACATTATTCTTTCAAGCAGACATTTTTATTTGTATAAATTAAATATAATTAATCCCTATTAAAGAGCAGTGAGTGATTTTCTGTCTTTTGTTGTTTGATTAATATTAAGGTCACAGACAGCAGCAGGTTTATTAGGCTGCTGTCACTTTAAGACCGAATTCGTGGATCCAATACACTGTTTCACATCCGATATTCTCACAACTCTTTACATTTTCTTAAGACATAACCGACTGTGTTTATGTGAATACTCCCCAAAACAGACATTTTGACATAATGTTGTGTGTATTTGTCCGTTCAGCCATGAAAAGATGCAAAAGAGAATTCAATTCAGTACTCGTGCGCTGTCTAGCTTTCTGTGTTCTCCCAGACGTCTACATATTTGAATGTTTTATGAGACATCTGTTGCATCTACCACACAGGGCATCAATTCTGACTGGATCTCTTCCCAAATCGTCCTTCCTTAACATTTTTGTCTCATATTTATTAGTTGATGAAAATGTCAATAGATTTAGTCATAGTTTCTGTCATTCAAAACTGGTATTTATTTAGTTAGCGTCTTGTTTTCGTCTGTGAAAAAAAATGTATTTGACAAAATTAATGACGAAAATTATTCGTCAATGAAATTAATACTGGATCTGAGCCTACTGGTTAAAAAACTAGATTCAGAATAAACCGTTTTTGTGTGACCGCCATTGTTTCAAGCAATGACGATTGATTGAGATAATACAGGAGCACAGCTAAAATTTGTCACGTTTACCTAAGCACTAATAATCTTTATACATTATATTAAATTATACTCTTCTTGCATTTCAATATTTTAGAGAATAAAAAGTAGAATGTCACACAACACTCCCATGCTGTTTATGTAAGTAACATAATGCACTTGTTTTCTACATTAGAATAGTGGATTGTTCACAATTGTGTCTTTTGTAAAAAATGCAATTATGATCATTTAGTAATTTCATTATTTAGTGGTAGTTTATGAAGCACCTTCGCAGATATAAAAACAAAATCTGTACACATTTGTGCTATTGATAATAAATGGCATCCGAGTTTCTACACTCTTGAACAGCACCAGCTGCCAGGTCATTTTTTATAAACGGATGCCTGATGTGAAATCTGATTTATTAATTCATATTTTCCGTCACTGCACCCTTGAGGAAGGACAAATCCTCCTCTTCCCCAGCAGGGATTCATGATGGATGCTATATTTTAAAGTTTGAAGTGAATTGGTGGAGATTTCCCAGTGTTCCTTTGTAAGCTTTAGTCTTCCTCCTCAAAATAGCTGAAATAACAGAAAAGTCCCTCAAAGACACTATGATTTCTCACCCTTTTCCCTCAGGCTTTCCGCCGATGGCTGCCTTCAGTGAGAGCCGACGACATTAATGTAGTTGTGACAGGCAGGGACAGCCTCCGCTCCGGTCTCATCAACATCATCAGCTACGACCTGCTCAACAAGATGGACAAACTGCCGCCGTCCAGCCCTTTCAGTGTGATCATTATGGTGAGAACTGATTGACTTGTTTTCTCATTTACTGACTGCATTAGTTAGTTGTTTAAATAAGAACTTTAGTTTGTGCTTGTGTGAAGGAGAGTCCAGGTTTGTGTAACTAATGCAGTTTGTGTCAAGTAATATTAACAAAAACTCTCATAGTAACCTAATTTTCTTAGCTTCAGTTTTAAAGAAAATAGTTTTTGATAACATTTGAGTATTCACTGCATATTCAGTTATTATGGAATGAAATATTTACTGTTAGTTGAGCTTCTACTGTCTCTGATTTTAGTTACATAATCACGAAATTCAGTCATTTTAGGGCCACAGTCATCAGAAAAAGTCATGATGTTTATCTGTCTGTTTACACCGCCATTCAAAAGGGACAGTTAGATTTTTTTTTTTAAAGAAATTAATACTTTTATTCAGCCAAGATGCATTAATTAATCAAAAATTACACTAAAAATATTTAGAATGTTTAAAAAGATTTCTATTTAAATAAACAAAAATAAATAATACAAAAGCAATAAATGCTATTCATCAGAGAAAACTGAAAATAAAAATGTGAAAAAATATGAAGCAGCACAACTGTTTTCAACACTGATAATAATCAGAAATGTTTCTTGTGCGTCAAATCATCATATTAGAATGTAGGGTCATGTGACACTGAAGACTGGAGTAATGATGCTGAATATTCAGCTTTGATCACAGGAATAAATTACACAATATATTCACATAGAAAACATAGTTCTTTTTAATTCTAAAAATATATTTTACAATATTACATACAAGGTGCTTAAAGTGCTTGAATTTGACTTTTTGACATGAAAAACCTTTGAAAACAGCCATACTGGTATGAATTATTGATAATGCCATAATGCTTGAATTATTGAAAGAAAATATATATGAAAATAATGTTTAATTTGGTAACACTTTATTTTACAGTGCTGTAGTTACACGTTACTGCATGTACTTACTATAGTAATAACAGTAAATTATGCATAATTACAAGTAACTAACCCTAAACCGATCCTAACCTCAACTGTAACTCTATACATGGAGTTAATTAATAGTACTCAGTACTTATTTGAGTAATTACAATGTAACGACTACAGCACTGTAAAATAAAGTGTAACCTTTAATTTTATCGATAAAACAATCTTTTCGTGCAAAATTAATGCTGCAGCCCAACTGATATAGATATAGAGCATTTCGCATAGCTATGAGAGTGATATTGCACATATAAATATCCAAGAATATGATACAGCTTTCATTTTTCAGGTCAATCATATATTCATGGGGAAAAATATCAAAGCGATATCTTTGTCATAGTATCCTTTCAATGGTTAAAGTTACCAGAGTCACAGTCATTGCATGTGCTGCACTTTATTTGTACCATTTTGTTTTATTAGTTTATTTTTATTTATCTATTTACATTTTTAGAATTTGAAACATAAAGAAATTGTTTGATAAGTAATGTCTCTGATTGTAGTCCTTGCAAACCAAAAAAGTATTGCTTGAAAAGTCCTCAAGTCCTGGAATCTCATTTTTACAGAGCTCCACACGATATGCAGTAAAAAAAAATATGTATATCGTGGCCATGAATTAACATTGATCCCACAACTTACTAATACATCAGAGTTTTACTAATTTGTTCCCTCGTTTTAAAGGTGCTGTATAAAATCCATAATATGTTTGCAGATATTTAGGAAACATGCTAAGTTCACCTATTTGTTTCTCAGAAAATCAATGCTACAGCCAGTTATTCTACTTTGAAATGTGCGTTCCGTGTAGGAATGTCTGGTTTTGTTTTAGTCTGTGCAAAACCGCGCGCTGCCGGTTCACCCAATAGTGTTTCGACACCCCGGGTTGCCAGTTGGTGAAAAACACTGTGTATTGCACCCATGGACAACAAGGTGAACAAGGTCAGAGATCGCAGATTCTGTCTGATCTAAAAAGCCTCGGCATCCATCTAAAAATTCAATGAATGAGAGCCTATCAAAACATGGATAAATCAACTTACAGTGTGCAAGTCTCCTCGGCTTTCATTGTCAATACCGCTCACTCCTGTTGCATGTCCTCAAGCTGGCAACCCGCGTGAGCGTCGAGTCTAAGGTAGAGGAGGCGGGGCAAACCTCTCTTCAATTTCTTGAATTTGGACTGCAGTACCTATTTCGACCACTAGCTGTCAATCCTACATACCGCACCTACAAGTAAATCGTGTGCACAATATAATAATTTGTTCCCTTGTTTTACTAAATCGTGCACACAATTTAATAATACGTTGTCTTGAATCAAAACGAGGCAACGAATTAGTACAATGTTGGCACGGATTAATAAATCAAGGGAACGTTATTATAATATGCGCACGATTTAGTAAAACGAGGTAACGAATTATATCGTGTGCACACACACAGTTTACTTTAAACGAGGGAACGAATTAGTAAATCGTGGCCACTATATAGATCTCAAATAAATGCAAAATAAGAGACTTTCAAAAAATCTTAATAACCACCTAGCATTCACTCAGCATCCCAGAATCCCTATATCCTTCAAATATCAAGACTTTTAAAAGCTCTTTGAGTTCTTCCAAGGTGGTTA
This sequence comes from Culter alburnus, assembly GCA_028476615.1. NCBI lineage: Eukaryota > Metazoa > Chordata > Actinopteri > Cypriniformes > Xenocyprididae > Culter > Culter alburnus. The sequence continues at coordinate 1,052,472 of JAOTNS010003934.1, read as the reverse complement.
CAGTAGCAGGATGTGATCTGAATTCTTCTTGTTTGTTTGTTTTTCTATAGGATGAGTCTCACTTCCTGAAGAACATGAAAACTGTCCGCTGTCGGGCGGCTCTTCCTCTACTGAAGGTTTGCTGCTTCAGGCTTGTTTTAGGCATTATTCATAAACACTGCATTTTTATTGATCCAGTGTTATTAAAGGATTAGTTCACTTCAGAATTAAAATATCCTTAGTCTTTGCACGTTCGCTTTGTAGACACTGGAGCGGTACTTCCGCCTACGTCACGCGTGACCTTTCCAACATGATTACGTAATGCGTGGCGCATCGCAGAGCAGTGCAAGACGAGCATTTGTGGTTAAAAAGGTATAATTTTTATTTTTTTAGAAAATGAGCGATGGTTTCTCTAGATAAGACTCTTATTCCTCGTCTGGGATCATGTAGAGCTCTTTGAAGCTGCACTGAAACTGACATTTATGTTTTATATGAGAAGACTGGATTTGACCTGTACACATTGAAAGATTTCAGATGACATCATTAGCTTGTTCTGCTCGTCTCTGATGCTGCTAATTAAACATCTGTGTGGTGCTAATGGAACAGGCCGCTAAGAGAGTGATCCTGCTGTCGGGAACGCCTGCCATGTCCAGACCTGCTGAGCTCTACACTCAGATCCTGGCTGTGAGACCTTCCCTGTTTCCACGCTTCCATGACTTCGGCACACGTTACTGTGATGCCAAACAGGTACGTCCATCTGTATACAGCTGTGTTCGTTCAGAGCTAGAAGTACAGTGTCGGGCTGCATGATTAATCGACATGAAACAGAAATGGTGATGTGGCTTAGTATGATGGTGCTGCCCAGATTAAATCCTACTGGGAAAAAGCAATCAGAAGTGTGAAAAGGGTGTGTAGTGAAGGCGGATCTTTGACTGCAGCTCCCGTGGGGGTGGGATTACTCCGGCTCGTCTCATCTGAGCGAACTGAAGCTGCTGCTCGAGGAGTCTCTGATGCTCAGACGGCTCAAATCAGAGGTGCTGTCACAGCTTCCTGCCAAACAGCGTAAGGTGGTCACTGTGACGACAGACGGCATCAACTCCCGCACCAAAGCTGCCCTTAATGCCGCTGCCAAAGAGCTCGCCAAAGGATACCACAATGTGAGCGCAAACTACAATAAATCTATGAAAATAGATCATATTTCAACATCTATTTAGAGGAAATTCTGTCATTATTTACTTCAGAAATTCTCCTTTTGAGTTCCATGTAACAAAATAACAACATATGGGTTTGGAATTCTGAATAGAATTCTGACAGAATTTGTGTCTTTGTGCCCGTTACTGTACCAGACTCTGATGAGCTCTTCTATGTTCATGTGCAGAAGTCACAAGAAAAGGAAGCTCTCCTGGTTTTCTTCAACCACACAGCAGAGGCCAAGATCCGAGCCATCATGTACGTTTGACTATTATGATCTCAAAGAAAACATCACAACCTTCAAAACTTTATGCATTATTATTATTTTTAATAAGAGATGAATGTATATTCAAATGGTTGGATGCATAAAATGAAGCTATTGTAAAATACACGTTCCATATTAATGCATTAACCATAAGCAGACCTTTATTAATAGATGGAAGAATTTTTCAGATTAATACCAATAACTGGTGTTTTTATAATATTGCTGTTGCAATAGTTTTTTAATAAAAAATCAGTGGGCTTGAAGTTGTGTTACACCGATTTTACCTGTGTTAACTGTCTAATACAACTTTACATGACTTATGCTTTGTATAGAGTGTTCACTAAAGCATGTGATTGATCTGGGGTTATTATCGTCAACTAAAAGGAGCCGGTTACATGACAACAGAAAACTTTTTTTGGCCGTTCATTTACACGACAAAGACATTTTGCGGGCCTGAAAACACAAACTTTTGAAAACGGGTTTCAAAGTGCAGATTTTGAAAACGATACCGTTATCGTCTTTGTGTAAACTACAAAAACTCGAATTTGTGAAAACTGTGATGTTATATGCATGCATATTACTTGTTCAGTTTATAGGCGTGTAGTGTTTCTTTATAGAGTGACATCGCCACCTACTGGCCTTGCATGAATAATACAGCATTTTTAATCGTTTTCGCGGATCTGTGTGAACGGAGGTCGTTTTGACAATGATGTCGTCTGTAAGTAAAGAAATGCAAAGGAAAACTTTTCTGCTTTTAGTAAAATATTAACTAAATAATTAATAAAAAACAATATAGACATTTAAAAAACAACAATATATAATAGTATAATCAATGATAGTAAAATAACAGTGGTTTAATCCATTCCCCAGGGAGTACATCTCAGACACGCTGGAGTGCGGACGAGAGAAGTTTCTGGTGTTTGCTCATCACAAACTGGTGCTGGACAGTATAACCAAAGAACTCGGTGAGAAGGTCTGTCCAAATTCATTTTTTCCCCACAAAAGTAGAACATTACTTCTTAAACATTTGCCATCAGCTGACAGCAGCCCCAGATGGAATCTGCAGACTTTTAATTTGAATTTTTTGAATGAATTCAGATTAGGTAAAATGTGTTTAATGTGTTTATTGTGGTTATTATTATTTTATTGCTTTCTGAAGGATCATGTGACACTGAAGACTGGCGTAATGATGCTGAAAATTCAGCTTTGATCACAGAAATAAATTATATTTTACTATATGTTCACTTATAAAACTGCTATTTGAAATTGTAATAATATTTCACAATATTACTGTTTTTACTGTATTTTTGATCTAACAAATTCAGCCTTCATGAGCATAAAAAAACTAATTATTCCAACTTTTGGCAAGTAGTGTATGTTTGGTGTGGTGCCTTCATTTCTAATGTATCATTTTAGTCTATAGTGTTTTAGTATCGCTTATTAAATTAATCAAGTATCAGACATAATGTGAAAATAATTATTATTGGTAAATAAGATTATTGGTATTGATCATAATTTTTATATCAGAGCAGAGCATCCCTAATCCACTATAATCCTGATTAGTGGAGTACCTCAGGGCTCTGTTTTGGGTCCGCTTCTTTTTAACTTATATTTGCGTCCACTGGGGGATATTATTAAGAAGCACAATGTTTATGCCGATGATCACAGATGTACCTGCCCTTGAAAGCTTGCGATTTCATTCAACCTTTGATAGAATGCATCTGGGACATTAAGAAATAGTTATCAAATAACTTTCTCCAACTTGATGAGGACAAAATGGAAATAATAGTTTTTGGTCCCCCAAAATTGAGGAGTAGTCTGGTGATCATTTCCCCTCAGTTTCCTCCCAGTTTAGTTAGTTACTTACTTACTAACCAAAATAGTTAATAAATGATCATACAATGTGCAGGGAGAGTTCAGATTTTGTGTCGGCCTGGTTTCTGTGTAATAAGTTGGATAAATATGAGCTCTAGTATGGTGTTGACATTGTTGTTTTTGTGTGCAGGGAATCAGTTACATCCGTATAGATGGATCGACGCCGTCAGCAGAGCGACAGCAGCTGTGTGACAGATTCCAGTCTTCACACAAGAGCTGCGTGGCTGTTCTCTCCATCACGGCCGCTAACATGGGCATCACGCTGCACTCGGCCGACCTCGTGGTCTTCGCTGAGCTCTTCTGGAACCCTGGAGTGAGACTCAAACACATTCAGTCCAGCCGTTTTTATTATTTTGATTTGATAAACATCTTTTTCTATCAAGAATTTAGTTTTTTAGTGTATGATAACCCTGATTTCTCAGGCGACGCAGCTCTTTTTGATCTGACTTCCTATCACGTAATCTCTACCTGTAGACTGCCAGACTCGGATAAAAGCCTTGTCTCGAGTTGAAAAGCATTTTCCATGAATCAGTGGAGTAATTTAGTCTGGAACAAGCTCTCATCTGGGTTCAAAAAGCCAGCTGAAAGGAGAAATGACTTAATAAATATAATTGTTAGTGAGAGTGCTGCCAGAACACTTGTGAAGTGCGTTTATTTCATTCAGGTCCTGATTCAAGCTGAGGACCGGGTGCACAGGATTGGACAGACCAGTAATGTGGACATTCATTACCTGGTTGCTAAAGGCACAGCGGACGATTACCTTTGGTGAGGAAATCTGCAGATCCTTTATTTTTGTTTTCCCCCTGTAGTCATGAAAAACTGCAAATATCAGGACATTTAAACAAAAATCTTTAGAACTGGAACAGTTGGTGGGAGAGTGCTTTGATGCAAGTTTGTGGAAAAGCATTATTTTAAAAATGTCTCTTTTTTTTTTTTTTTTTGCTTCAAAATTTTTGCACTAATTTATATATATATATATATGTGTGTGTGTGTGTGTGTGTGTGTGTGTGTGTGTATATATGTATATATATATATATATATATATGTATACAGTTGCAAGAAAAAGTCTGTGGAAATGTGAATAATTTTAACAAAATAAAGAGAGATCATACAATATGCATGTTATTTTTTGTTTAGTACTATCCTGAGTAAGATATTTTTCATAGGATGTTTACATACAGTCCACAAGACAAAAAAAATAGCTGAATTTATTAAAATGACCTAGTTCAGTCACTGCTGGAAAGGGTTCAAATATGCAAAAAATGCCTAAACTGAAGAATCTGCAGGATCTGGAGGATTTTTCTGAAGAACAGAGCTCAGTTTAACTGCTCAAGAGACTCATGAACAACCATCACAAAACACAAAAACAGTCGTGGATCATCAGGTAACCACACACAGTATGAAGAATCAAGGGTTCCCAAACTTTTGAATGGGGCCATTTTTATAAATTCAGCTATTTTTTTGTCTTGTGAATTATATGTAAACATCTTTTATGTAAAATATCTTACTCAGGACAGTACTAAATAAAAAATAACATGCATTTTGTATGATCTCTCTTATTTTGTTAAAATTATTCACATTTTCACAGATTCTGAAAGTGGTTCCCATACTTTTTCTTGCAACTGTATAAATATATATATATACAGTACAGTCCAAAAGTTTGGAACCACTAAGATTTTTAATGTTTTTAAAAGAAGTTTCGTCTGCTCACCAAGGCTACATTTATTTAATTAAAAATACAGTAAAAACAGTAATATTGTGAAATATTATTACAATTTAAAATAACTGTTTTCTATTTGAATATATTTCACAAAGTAATTTATTCCTGTGATGGCAAAGCTGAATTTTCAGCATCATTACTCCAGTCTTCAGTGTCACATGATCCTTCAGAAATCATTCTAATATGCTGATCTGCTGCTCAAGAAACATTTAATGTGTACAATTGTACAAAATATTTGTGTACAATATTTTTTTTCAGGATTATTTGATGAATAGAAAGTTCAAAGAACAGTTTATCTGAAATCTAATCTTTTGTAACATTATAAATGTCTTTACTGCCACTTTTGATTGATTTAATGCATCCTTGCTGAATAAAAGTATTCATTTCTTTAATTTCTTTTCAAAAAATAAAAATAAAAATTCTTACTGACCCCAAACTTTTGAACGGTAGTGTATAATGCTACAGAAGCTTTGTATTTCAGATAAATGCTGTTCTTTTGAACTTTCTATTCATCAAGGAATCCTGAAAAAAAAAGTACACAACTGTTTTCAACATTGAAAATAATCATAAATGTTTCTTGAGCAGCAGATCAGCATATTAGAATGATTTCTGAAGGATCATGTGACACTGAAGACTGGAGTAACGATGCTGAAAATTCAGCTTTGCCATCACAGGAATAAATTACTTTGTCAAATATATTTAAATATACACAGTTATTTTAAATTGTAATAATATTTCACAATATTACTGTTTTTTACTGTATTTTTAATTAAATAAATGTAGCCTTGGTGAGCAGATGAAACTTCTTTTAAAAACATTAAAAATCTTAGTGGTTCCAAACTTTTGGACTGTACTGTGTATATATATATATATATATATATATATGATCCAAAAGTATATATACAGTAGTGGCCAAAAGTGATGTCCAGAGGAGATATTTATTTATAATGGCCCTACAAGTTCAATTAAACTGTTAAAATATGAGGAAAATATTTTATATTTTTTCAATATTTTAAATATGACAGAGGAACAAAAACTAAACATGGTTGAGGTATTTATCTGACAAAATTATTTGCCAAAAAAACCCAAAAAACATCTACAGGTTTTATTATACTATGCAAAAAATACATAGAAAAACAAGAAGCTCACAGGAAAAAGCATAAATTGACTACAACAATCAGTTATTAATATTTGGTTGGATCTCTTGTTTTTGCATGTGTTCATAATTTCTTTGTACGACAGCCTGGACAAATCGGCACAATTTGTCATGTTTCATTATGTTATCATCAAAACAATCGACTCCAAGCACAACTACACAGTATGACTACAAACAAATTGAGAATAATATTTGAATAAAGTGTGAAGATGTGAGTTATCCTGGTCTGGACATCACTTTTGGCCACTGCTGTTCATATTAGATGCTGTAACTGACCACCTTTTCATTTATGTATTCATTTACCATTTTAAATCACACTTTGTGCCCTCAGTAGTTCATTATTAAATTAATACAATCTTAAATTTTGTTTAAAATTATTTTATCTGGAACAGTTACACATAGTCATACATATGCATTTTTCTTTTCAAATTAACTTTAAAATTCAGTTTAGTTTGTTTCTGCAGTGTATTTTCTCATGTGTAACGGCCTGTATGTGATTATTGCTGGTTTGATATGGTTTGCTTGTGTTTGTCAGGCCCATGATACAGGACAAAATGAATGTTCTGGAGCAGGTCGGCTTGTCTGAATCCAACATTTCAGAGAACGCAGAGTCTGCCAGCTTCCACAGCAAGGTTAGCATTTGACCGTCGATAAAAACAATGAAGATTTCCATTGCACCATTTCTATTTATTTATTTAACTCACTGTAGAAAGCTTTAGAATAGATTCAGCTGTCTTTGTTTTCAAGCACTATCCTGTTTTCAATCCTTTCTGTTTGTCAGGACCCTCAGCAGCTGACCATCACAGAGATGTTTCAGAGGTCCTTCGATGAGGAGGAGATGCTTGCTTTAGTTGATCAAGACCAGTAAGAAGGCAAATTATTACATAAAATTACACCAAATATTTTGGTAGGTTGAAAGACAATAATCTGAACGTTTTTGTCAAGAAGTGCCTCAAATTTGTAAGTGACAAAAGTAAACAAAAACGTAAAAGTTGTTGAAACCATTGTCAGTTTGAACCAAACAGATCAGCCTTGCAGCAAGTATTTAAACAGACAAGAGTGTCTTCAGAGCGTTTAATTCACAAGAGGATGTAAACGATTTATAAGAGACGCATGACTGAAGATGAAGCTGGAGATCGCTGGCTGTTTTTTTAAACTCCTTCAGGTCCAAACTAGTGGAGAACAAAAGAAAACCATCATATATCATCACGTTATTGTTAACAAAAACTAAACATAAAAAAAAATTCATTACATGAAATAAACTAAAGATTAACTGAACTAAAATAAAATTAACTTAACTCATTTTATATCAGCTACATTCATGCAACATGTCATTTTCATTCAGTTTAAGTTGAAGTATTAAAATAGCTTAAACTAAAACTTAAAAAATATAGACTTTTTTAACTTTTAACAAAAACAGAAAAAAAATATTGTCTAATTCAAAAATATTAACAAAAACTATAATAGTACATCAATGATAAAAATAACACTGCTTACATACACTTTATTTGAATTATACAAAGTTTAAGGGCTTGTTTGAACTGATTCTTCTAATGAATCCGTCACAGACTCATTTATTTGTGAATCAGTTCAACTGTAGAAACTGGTTCTCATCAATATTCTTGATGTAATCACCTTCATCTTCACCTCTCCTCTTCTTTGACAGATGATTGTGCAGATTTCAAGAATTTGTCTCATCCACTGAAACACAGACGACAAGCTTCATCGCATTTACATCTCATATAAAAGATAAAAATAAAGTTTATTTATAATTCCAGTATAACATCACTGACTTTGTGTGACTTAATGTTGATCACGTTTCTGACACGAGTTCATCTGTCATGTTTGTCTAACAGATCACTGATTCTTAAAGCATGGGACAAAACAGACTACAGAACTGAAATAAATAAAAAGTTTATGCTTCAAGGAATTATTTCTGATTACTGTGTCATTTACGCTTGGGTGCAACAACCTGCTTCTTCCAGTTTTTCCTTGCTGGTTTGTCAACAAAAGTGAGCAAGTTGGCTATTTTTGCATATATTTTGTGTATTAAAACACATTTTTTTCCCTGGTTTTACTCACGACCTATTCTGCTGGCTCGGGGGCAATTCTGTTCTGGTTCTGACTTTATATATTCTGACGTCGGCTCGGTGTTTGACTTTATATAGTTTTCTGACTTTATATCAAATATCTCGGATATTTCTCGCAATTCTGACTTTATATCACGCAATTCTGACTTTATATTTCTGACTTATACAATTCTGACAATTCTGAATTCTGTGACTTTATCGCAATTCTGACTTTATATCTAAATTCTGAATATTCTTTTTTTTTGACTTTATATCACGCAATTCTGACTTTATATCTTTCCGACTTTATTTCTCGGACTTTATATATTCTGACTTTATATCTCGCATTCTGACTATATTCTGACTTATAATCTCGCAACTTTATCGCAATTCCGACTTTATATCTCGCAATTCCGACTTTATATCTCGCAATTCTGACTTTATATCACGCAATTCTGACTTTATATCTCGCAATTCTGACTTTATATCTCGCAATTCTGACTTTAATTCGACTTTATATCAATTCGACTTTATAACTCGCAACATGCAATTCTGACTTTATATCGCAATATCTCGCAATTCTGACTTTATATCTCGCAATTCTGATTCGACTTTATTTCTTTATATCACGCAATTCTGATAAATCTGACTTTATATCTCGCAATTCTGACTTTATATCTCGCAATTCTGACTTTATAACTCGCATTTCTGACTTTATATCCATTCCGACTTATATCTATTCCGTCTCGCAATTCCGACTTTATATCACGCAATTCCGACTTTATATCACGCAATTCTGACTTTATATCTCGCAATTTTTATATCTCGCAATTCGACTTTATTCTCGCAATTCCGACTTTATATCACGCAATTCCGACTTTTATATTCTCGCAATTCTGACTTTATAACTCGCTGACTTATATCTCGCAATTCTGACTTTATATCTCGCAATTCTGACTTTATATCTCGCTCGACATATTGACTTTATATCACGCAATTCTGACTTTATATCTCGCAATTCTGACTTTATATCGCAATTCTGACTTTATATAAAATTCTGACTTTATATCTCGGAATTCGGGACTTTATAATTCTGACTTTATATCTCGCAATTCTGACTTTATATCTCGAAATTCTGAATTCGACGCAATTCTGACTTTATATCTTCGACAATTTCGACTTTATAACTCGCAAACAACGCAATTCCGACTAATATCGCAATTCCGACTACTTTATATCACGCAATTCCGACTTTATATCAATTCCGACTTTATATCTCGGACTTATACTTGACTTTATATTTCCGACTTTATATCTCGCAATTCCGACTTTTCGCGCGACTTTATATCTCGCAATTCCGACTTTATAACTCGCTTATTCTCCGACTATCTCGCAATTCGACTTTATATCACGCAATTCTGACTTTATATTTCTGGGAAAGACAAGACTTTATAATTTGACTTTATATATATATCAATTCTGACTTTATATCTCGCAATTCTGACTTTATATCTCGCAATTCTGAGGAAAAAAGAAAAATGAGTTAAATGATGTAAACATATTCTAGTAAACCCCCAAAACAAATGATGAACCTGTAAATGAGCATGATAGGACCCCTTTAATATCTGACAGTCTTGACAATTAATGCCAAAGTGGAAATATTGAGGTTTCCAAAACATATTTTGTCTCATGTCTGAAGAATCCGTGTATGAACTTGTTGACTTGTACATTACTAGTCATTCAAATCCAGACCTGCGTCCTGCTGACTGGAGGCGGGCGTCTCTAGTGTGTCGGTCTCATCACATGATGCTGCGTGACTCTCTGTCGGCTCAGGCTTGATCTCTTCAGCTCCTTCTGGATGTGGGGATGAAGGGTAACGCTGACTTTTGTGTTTACATGTGACTTTTCACCTCAAGTTACAATACTAATTCTTTCAAGCATTCAAACCCTGAAGCTTTTAACATTTAAAGTCCTCAAGGTTTTAATTTTTGCTGGTGAAATGCTGTAAAGTTCTGTCCATATAAATGTTGGAAATGATATGAATGTAAATAAAGTGAAGCTAGACATTTACTGTGAATCGAGTTGCTCTAAAAACACTTTTATAATCTGAATGCGTGTAAATGAACACAGTGCTGCGCTTCACTCTGAAACAGTACAGATTTCGATTAAGTTTTTAAATTAAATAATTTTTTTATCTTGATTAATTGTGCATCCCCATTCTTTTTTTTTCATTTTAAATACACATTCGATGTAATTAATTATTCGCTTTTCATCAACTTACGATCCCCCGTTTGGGAACCCTGAACCGATGGAAAGTTCTTCTGTTATCATTTATTCACTTATTAATTTTCTATATGCAGTCACAGGTCATAGAGAACTCCAAAAAGGGGTGTGTACTCCAAAAGTAGGCAGTACCTCCAAAAGGGGCGGAGTCTCCACACGCAAAGGCCTTTGCTTCTGCCAAATGTCATTGACTTACATTTCAAATTAAAAGTTCATAAATGAAACACTGTTTCTTGTTGAAAGATGAACTGACCTTGCATAAAATGTAGGCATATGTTAAATAAAGATCTAAAACATGCTATATAAATAAATATTCCTATATAAGTAAATATATTTTTATTAATTATCAAGAAATATCCCCTTTTTTCCTACGCCCCATGACGCTTTGTGCGAATTATGGGAGTAACTTCTATTAAACTGTAAACAATCAGTGAAAGCAATAATAAGCATTTTCAAAAACATGGTACCATGAGATGACATTATTCTACTCACCCTTCAACCATCAAACATTAAAATGACATTTAAAAGGAGTAAAAGCATCAACAAATTACTACAACAGACCTTGAATAACCCTTAAAGCCCAGTTCTTTCCGCAGCAATATTACAGATGTGTTAAATATCACCAAAGACTTTATATATATACGGTATATATATATATAAAGCTGCACTCATATTACTATGAATAGGAGAATGTGCAACACGCAATATGGCAGAATAAGTCCCGCCTTCTAAATAAAAGAGCCAATTGCTAAAGTAATCGAGTCACTGCAGCTGCAGTTGAAGCTTCGGATGATATAAAAACAGTCAATGTTCTGAGACACACTTAGGACTGCACATGTGCATTGACTGTTTTAGCCTGAAAAATTTTGATTGATGTTCCCAAATCATGTCTGAAGAATCCGTGTATGAACTTGTTGACTTGTACATTACTAGTCATTCAAATCCAGACCTGCGTCCTGCTGACTGGAGGCGGGCGTCTCTAGTGTGTCGGTCTCATCACATGATGCTGCGTGACTCTCTGTCGGTTCAGGGTTGATCTCTTCAGCACCTTCTGGATGTGGAGATGAAGGGTAATACTGACTTTTGTGTTTACATGTGACTTACACCTCAACTTAATGAACTAAAGCAGGATTCCCAAACTTTTCTGTCAGCTGAACCCATTAGACGTAAAGTATTTGCTTGAAGTAAATCATTTAAAGGCACATTTCCATGTTCACGGTTCTTTTATTGTCAGTTAATGGTCACATGATATGTCTTCTGGTGTAATTTATTAACTTACTAATTCTCTGTATGCAATGACAGGTCAGAGAACTCCAAAAGGGGCGGAGTCTCCACACGCAAAGATCTACGCTTCCGCCAAATGCCATTGACTTACATTTCAAAATAAAAGTTCATACATTAAACACTTTCTAAAATTTTAGGCATTTGTTAAAGTTATAAAACATGCTATATAAATAAATATGCCTATATTAATAAATATATATTTATTTATAATCAAGATATGTCCACCTTCTTCCAATGTCCCATGACACTTTGTGCGAATTATGGGGCTAATTATGGGGTGACAAACATCCAAAAGACCATATACCAAACATCTTTAGGTGCATAGATCCAAACTATTAAACAAACCAAGAATGAAAAAAGATCTGCACACCTTAAAAATTGGCCAAAAAGCTTGTGTATCAATTTATTATACAGAGGCCAAATATACATTAAAGTGCAGAAGAGCAAGCACATGTTTTAACCCTTCCTCAGTGCCATGTGCTTCCAGGCATCCATCTGCTCTCTTTTGTAGTTATGAAATGATTATGTTTTGGATATTATGATATGTGATTGAATTTTATATATATATATATATATATATATATATATAAAATTATATAATATAATATATATATATAATATATATATACTATATGCTTTTACACTTTTAATGAATGATATATATATATGTGCAGATCTTTTTTTCATTCTTGGTTATTATGGGATACAATGAGATAACATTATTTTACTCGCCCTTCAACCTTTGAACATTAAAATGACATTTAAAAGTGTAAAAGCATCAACAAATTACTACAACAGACCTTAAATAACCCCAAAAGCTTGATTCTTTCCACAGCAATATTACAGACGTGTTAAATATCACCAAAGACTTTAGATATGCAAAGACGGTGCACTCATATTAATATGAATGGGAGAAAGTGCAACGGACAATATGGCAGAATAAGCCCCGCCTTCAAAATAAAAGAGCCAATTGCCAATTGGTAAAGTCATCGCATCACTACAGCTGCAGTTAGAAGCTCCGGCTGCTCAAAAAACAGCCTGAAAAATTTTGATTGATGTTCCCAAATCATGTCTGAAGAATCCGTGTATGAACTTGTTGACTTGTACATTACTAGTCATTCAAATCCAGACCTGCGTCCTGCTGACTGGAGGCGGGCGTCTCTAGTGTGTCAGTCTCATCACATGATGCTGCGTGACTCTCTGTCGGCTCAGGGTTGATCTCTTCAGCTCCTTCTGGATGTGGAGATGAAGGGTTATACTGACTTTTGTGTTTACATGTGACTTTTCACCTCAAGTTAATGAACTAAAGCAAGGATTTCCAAACTTTTCTGTCAGCTGAACCCCTTAGATATAAAATATTTACTTAAAGTAAATCATTTAAAGGCACTTTTCCATGTTCACGGTTCTTTGTTGTCGGTTAATGGTCACATGATATGCAAGTTAATAGATAAAATATTGAATCTGTTTTATTTTGATTGTATATACAGTAGTCAACATTTGAAGTGGATCAAAACCTTTCATCAAAGTTCTCCTAAAACCTTCTTCTTAAGACAACTTTGATGTACTTTTTTGATCCACTTCAAATGTTGACTACAGTATTTTAACATTTATATATAAGGCTGCATGACTTTATATTGTTATTTGTCATATATTGCATATATAATATTATAATAATTATTATTATTATTAAGCCTATTATAATTAGTTTCACCTCTAAAAATTAAGACATTATTATGTTCGTATTTATTTATTATCAAGAAATATCCTCTTTTTTTCTACGCCCCATGACGCTTTGTGCGAATTATGGGAGTAACTTCCGTTAAACTGTAAACAATCAGTGAAAGCAATAATAAGCATTTTCAAAAACATGGTACAATGAGATGACATTATTCTACTCGCCCTTCAACCATCAAACATTAAAAGGAAATTTAAAAGTGTAAAAGCATCAACAAACCCATATTAGGTTTATTCAAGGTACAACAGACCTTGAATAACCCTATAAACTCAGTTCTTTCCGCAGAAATATTACAGACGTGTTAAATATCATTAAAGACTTTAGAAAAAAGTTGCACTCATATTACTATGAATGGGAGAAAGTGCAACGCACAATATGCTGTAAAAAGTCCCGCCTTCTAAATAAAAGAGCCAATCGCCAATTGGTAAAGTCACTGAGTCATTGCAGCTGAATTTGGAAGCTCCGGCTGCTAGACGTGCGCTTAAGACTGCACATGTGCATTGGCTGCTTCAGCCTGAAAAATTTTGATTGCTGTTCCCAAATCATGTCTGAAGAATCCGTGTATGAACTTGTTGACTTGTACATTACTAGTCATTCAAATCCAGACCTGCGTCCTGCTGACTGGAGGCGGGCGTCTCTAGTGCGTCGGTCTCATCACATGATGCTGCGTGACTCTCTGTCGGTTCAGGGTTGATCTCTTCAGCACCTTCTGGATGTGGAGATGAAGGGTAACACTGACTTTTGTGTTTACATGTGACTTACACCTCAAATTAATGGACTAAAGCAGGGATTCCCAAACTTTTTTTGTCAGCCAAACCAATATAAAATATGTACTTGAAGCCTGCCTAAGTTAATATTTCTATCATTTAACAGCACATTTGGATGTTTTTTTGAACGCGTGTAAATGAACACAGTGCTGCGGTTCTATATCATTATTATTTAATGTAATCGCAGCCTTTGATTTGATTTGAGCCTTCATTTTTATATTTTAACTATACATTCAATTTATACAATTATTCGCTGGTCATCAACTTGCACGTTAATGTTTGGGAAACCCTGAACTAAAGGAACAGTAAAATCAATCTTCTGTTATTATTTACTCACTTATTAATTCTCATATATGCCGTGAGATCATAGTGATGGGCAAATATCAGCGTACAGGTTGAGAATTACATGAGGTTGAGTAAATAATGACAGAGTTTATATTCTTCATTTCTGAACCTGTAGTGCTCGGCTCTCTCTGGTTCCTCGAGTCATCAAACGACGGATCTTGAAGCTTGTAGATTCTTGAGCTCCACGAAGCTCTCCTCCGTTTCTGTAGATAACAGGACATTAAAGTCACCATGAAATCAAAATGGACAATTCTTATTTTTTTTATGTAATATTGCAGTATTTATTTTAAATTTGTCAATTGTTTACTGGGGCGAAGGTGGGGCAACCTGTCACTCACATGATGGGATCCACCAATAGCAAACTACAACCATCCAATCAATTCCCCACAGACAAAATCAAACCCCGCCCAACATTTGTTCTTATTTGATGTCAACTTTAAATGTTATTCTTAAATATTATGTCAGCTGTAAGGTTTTGGTCACCTAACGGAGGTGAAGCATCGCCGTCGATGATCTCGCTCTCGGATCCGATGTCTCCAAAGATGAACTGTATCTTCTGGTGCGCGTGCTCCGTGTTGGAGGATCCGTGGACGGCGTTCTCCAGCACGTCTTTAGCAAAGCGCGCTCTCAGAGAATCTGGGGCCGTTTCTCTGGCCTCGCTGGGGTCCGTCGGGCCCATGGCCGCCCTCCACTCCTCCACTGCGTTCTCCTTCGTCAGAATCATCATTGTACATGGGCCGCTATTGAAAAAAGAACCATGCTTTATCTTACCTGCTAATCTTAATGAGTTTCATGGACAGTTAAGTCATGTTCAATGCCAAACTCACCGACACATGTAATCCACCAGCTGGCTGAAGAAGGGTTTGTCCCGGTGTTCTTTATAAAACTCTTCTGCCATCTCTCTGGACAGAACCGTGTCCTTCAGATGGGAAATAGTGAATCCTCTGGCCTGAATCTCCTCCAGGATTTCCTCTGATATGAGCAGAAACACACCGATTCAACAGTGAGTTATGACGTTTACCCTTGTTTGTCATTATTATTATTCTTACAACATAATTTCACATCTAGTTGCATTAAAAGCACAAACTCCAAGCTAATATCCCTCTCGACCCTTTCAGTTGTGTTACTGCTGAAATGATACCTTTGCGTTCGGTGTCGGGTTTAATGACTGCGAGTGTGTCCTCTGGTGGGAAGAAGAAGCCGATCTCCATCTCCGCCTCCTCTGAGCTTCTGCTGCCGTGCAGCTGGTTAATACTGGAGTTCCCATTGCTGAACTGAGCTCGCAAACTACATCAAAACCACACAGAGAGAAACAGGCACTATCAAGTGTGCACCGACCATCTAAACCAGTGGTTCACAACCAGGGGGTCAGGACCTCAAGAATGACTTAAATATAACAAAATGTGCTTTAAAAATAAGCAAAAACAGCTATAACTCAAGATGTAAGCTGATGTAATTTTTCTTTCTTTAAATAATTCCCTCAACACCTGTCATTTTTATTTAAGAACAAGGGTTCCCACAGTCTTGGAAAACCTGGATAAATTGAGGAATTTTAAAAAAGTGATTTCTAGACCTGGAAAAGTCATGGAAATTTGTGAAATCTTAAAAACGTTTCTATAACAAATATACATTTTTCTAGTTATTGTCAAGCTCTAAAATATTTTATTGGGTAGAAATTGCTGTGGAATTGCTATTTGTGAGTAAAACAAACCTGGAATCACAAATGACTAGAAGAGTCATAAAAAATTATTAATAATAAAATGTAAACTCTGAAAAACATTGAAATTGCTTGAAACGATTTTAAATATTTCATTGAATTATTTTAAGTAAATGTTGCTTTTCTAAATATAATTTAGAATATTTATTTATATATATATATTTAACTAAATAAATTTTTCCTAGTTTCTGTAAATAAAAAGCTCTTTTTCTTTACAGCAGAAGGACCAGAAATATCTTGGGGGGCCTCGGAGTCAGCACATATATGATAATAAATAACATGATATGATGTACCATAACACATTAAGTTGTGCAGGAGCATTCGGATGCCCTGAAGAAATGAAACTATTACAGACATCAGTTTACCTGTTAGGTTCTTCACTTTTAGCCTTGATGGGGTCTTTGGGTCCCAGGATGTTCCTCCAGTGTTCCACGGCTCCTTCTTTTACTAGAGCTAGTGCTAACACAGGCCCGCTGTGAACCACAGCAGAAGAGAGACTCTTCATTACACTGTAAGTCTTCTGGCTTCTTTACATCATTTGGACAAGATGCTGTATATATGCAAATAACAACTATGTGGCCAAAAGTACAGTTAAGCCCAAACCGAAGATATGAAGCAGGTTTTTAATGGACGACTCCTTACTCTGTAGACAGCAATTCCATTAGCATTTGTAATTCAGATTCAGAATGAATAGTAAAATCAATGCTGGATTTGCACAAAAGATTAACATGATGGCACATGCTAGTTGATGAGTTGAATCAACTCCACAGGTCTGCAGTTTGCAGGTATGATATTTTGTATCTATAATTTATTGTTTTGACATAAAAAAATGAGGAAAAAAGGCTGTTTTGCAATATTGACCTAAAAAACTATAAAACCTAATCTGACGGTTTTCAAATTTGTATAATAGAACTTTTGATTCTAGTCTGAAGGGTTCTGATTGGTTCCAAAGCCATTGTAAAACTACAAGAATAAGCTATTTTGTTTGGCCATAATTCAAACTATTATTCATAATGCATGCAATTTTGTTGAAAATTGGTGTCCTTAATCATATCACTCTTGTGGCTTGTTGTACAGTATGCGAGCGCTCACCTGGTCATGCTCTCGAGCAAACTGGGGAAGTATTCCTGCTCCAGATGAGAGCTGTAGAACTGCCTGACCTGATCCTCAGACAGCATGACCTCTTTCTGCATGGCCACTTTGAAACCTGCTTCATGGATCCTGCCCAGAATCTCCTCTGAAAAACACATTTACAAATGTTTAATGTTCAGTTACTTCCTGACCATAAGTGCTCCAATTTAATCACTAGCAGTTAAAAGTTTGGACACATCTACTCAATCTTTATTGTTAATCTAAAATGTGAGAAACAGTCATAAAAACGTCATCAAAACTACAAAATAACAAACAGAACAGTGCTGTTATTGTTAACTAAAACTATTAGAAATCATTTTCTTTAATTTAAAAAAGCTGAAATAAATATAAATATTAGATGAAAAATGTAAAACTTGAAGTACCAAAATTACTAAAACTAAAATAGAAATAAATAAAAGTTCAATTACTAAAACTTAAACAAATTAATATGAAAACTGAACATATAAAATTAAAAGCTAATTTAAAGGGGCTATATGTAAGTATTTTCATGTATTTATTCGCCGTGAGTATATCAGGGCCTTGAATGACGTTCGGAATTGTGAGATATAGTCGGAATTGCGAGAAATAAAGTCAGAATTGCGTGATATAGTCAAATGCATGATATAAAATTGCGATATAAAGTCAGAAATAAAGTCAGAATTATAAAGTCGTAATTGCGTGATATAAAGTCAGAATGCGAGAGATAAGTCGTAATGCGTGAAATATATAAAGTCGTAATTGCAGTCAGAATGATATAAAGTCAGAAGAATTAAAGTCGGGTCGAATATAGTCTTCAGAATTGCGAGATATGTCAGAATTGCGAGATATAAAGTAATTGCGCTTTGCGAGATATAAGTCGTAATTGCGAGATATAAAGTCAATTGCTAAAGTCCGAGTTATAAAGTCCAGTCGTCGTGAGAATTGCAGTTATAAAGTCGTGATATAAAATTGCGAGTTATAAAATTGAATAAAGTCGGAATTGCGAGAATTGCGAGTTATAAAGTCAGAATTGCGAGATATAAAGTCAGAATCGCGTGATATAAGTCATAATTGTGTGATATAAAGTCGGAATTGCGAGATATAAAGCAGACAGATTGCGAGATTAAAGTCGAATTGCGATATAAGTCAGAATTGTGAGAATAAAGTCGAGTGCGATATAAAGTCGAATTGCGAGAAAAAGATATAAAGTCAGATTGCGAGATATAAAGTCAGAAAGATATAAGTCAGAATTATAAAGTCAGAATGTGAGATATAAGTCAGAAGAGATATAAGTCAGAAAGTCAGAAGTGAGATATAAAGTCAGAATTGCGATATAGTCAGAAAGATCAGAGATAAAAAGAGTTATAAAGTCGAATTGCGAGTTATAAAGTCAGAATTGCGAGTTATAAGTCAGAATTGTGAGATATAAGTCAGAATGTGAGACAGATTTGCGAGATATAAAGTCAGAATTGCGAGTTATAAAGTCAAATTGCGAGTTATAAAGTCAGAATTGCGAGTTATAAAGTCAGAATTGCGAGAGTCAGAATTGCGAGATAAAGTCAGAATTGTGAGATATAAAGACAGATTGCGAGATATAAAGTCGAATTGCGAGATATAAAGTCAGATATAAAGTTTGCGAGATATAAAGTTGCGAGTATAAAGTCAGAATTGAGTCAGAATTGCGAGTTATAAGTCAGAATTGAGATATAAAGTCAGAATTGTGAGATCTGCGAGATATAAAGTCGAGTTATAAAGTCAGAATTGCGATATAAAGTCGAGATATAAAGTCAGAATTGTTATTTTGCGAGATATAAAGTCAGAATTGCGATAAAGTCAGAATGCGAGTTATAAAGTCAGATTGCGAGAGTCAGAAGTCGAATTGCGAGATATAAAGAGATTTGCGAGATTAAAGTCAGAATAAAGTCCGAGATATAAAGTCGATATAAAGTCAGAATTGTGAGAGAGATTATAAGAAGAGAATTGCGAGTTATAAAGTCAGAATTGCGAGAAGTCAGAATTGCGAGTTATAAAGTCAGAAAGATATAAAGTCAGAATTGCGAGATATAAAGTCAGTTATAAAGTCAAAGATTATAAAGTCAGAATATAAAGTCAGAATTATATAAGTCAGAATTGGAGATATATTATTCGAGTTTAAAGTCAGAATTGTGAGGAGATATAAAGTCAGAATTGCGAATATAAAGTCAGAATTGCGAGTTATAAAGTCAGAATTGCGAGTTATAAAGTCAGAATTGCGAGTTATAAAGTCAGAATTGCCAGAATTGCGAGATATAAAGTCAGAAAGATATAAGACAGATTGCGATATAAAGTCAGAATTGGAGTTATAAAGTCCTCAGAATGTGAGTTATAAAGTCAGAATTGCGAAAGTCTATAAAGTCAGATTTGCGAGATATAAAGTCAGAATTCTGAGAAAACATTCAGAATTTCAACTTTATAACTCACAATTCTGACTGTCATTTAATTGTTTATATCGCAATTCTGAGAAAAATAAGTCAGAATTGTGAGTTTATATCATGCAATTCTGACTTCATAACTCGTAATTGTGAGAAAAAAAGTCAGAATTGTGAGATAAAAAGTCGCAATTACCTTTTTTATTTTTTTTATTTAGTGGCGGAAACAAGCTTCCATAATAGCCTCACATAGTCAGATCTACTGTATATACCAGGGGTCTCTAAACTCGGTCCTGGAGGGCCACTGTCCTGCAGAGTTTAGCTCCAACTTGCCTCAACACACCTGCCTGGAAGTTTCTAGTATGCCTAATTAGACCTTGATAAGCTGGTTCAGGTGTGTTTAATTGGGGTTGGAGCTAAACTCTGCAGGACAGTGGCCCTCCAGGACGAGTTTGGAGACCCCTGCTCTATATAGTCTCAAATATACTTTATAATCAAACGATCATAGGTGTAATTTTAATTACCTCATTTGTCGATTTGTCGAATGATGCCGCCAAATTGCAGAGCTTGTGCAAACATATCCACATTGCTATGATCATATTTATCGTTGCAAAGGTATTTACAACTTCTTTTTCTACTTCTAAGCAAAGAACAAAAAAGAACTTCACCGTGAGTATATCGGGACCTTGAATGACGTTCGGTCTCTTGTGCGTTACGTGTGCACAAGCAATAAATTGCTGCAGTTCACTTAACAGCTACCGGTGTTGCTAATAACAGGGATTTCTGAATGTTACATATAGCCCCTTTAAAATATTAATAAATACTATAACAATATGTAAATAACACTGAGATGGTATGGGAATGATGTAGTGACCAATAAATGCCAGTGGGTTGATTCACCTGAAAAGTGTTCCATTGTGGCTTTTTAACAAATGAAGTAAAGTGTCTCCAAACTTTTAACTGGCAGTGTATGTTAATACTTCAGTTTAGAATACTCAGTGAAGGCAGGAGTATCTGTCTGCGCCCACGGGGCCGCAGTTCTGTGCGTGTAAACGTAATGTTGGCACATGCCTCTGTTTTCCCTGGCAGCGTCTGGGCGGATGAGCGCCAGCGTCCTCTCCACATGCTCCTGTTCCGGCCCGGCCCGCTCCGAGCTCGAGTCCGCCATCGCCATCCTGAAGTTCGGGAAGAAGAAAGCCAGCTCCCTGCTGGCCTGCTCGCTGTCAGAGCTGCCATGTAAGGCGTTCAAAAGGGTCTCGGTACCGTACTGAGCCCGCAAGCTGAAGAACGGAGAACGGCCAGAGAGAAGGAGGCGAGCAGGGATGGATGGATGGATGGATAGAAGGATGGAGAAACAGAGAAAGAGAAGAGCAGATGGTCTCACTGCTGGTTCTCCGCCAGGGCAGAGGGGGGGAGGCAGAAGTCCACACAGGATGTGTTGTGCTATAACTGTTAGTGCTCAAATCTGTGAGCGCAATATGGAACGTCAACTCAACTCCCTCGTATCACTTTTAAATTATCTTTACTTACAAAATTAAATTATACACACACCAGGGAATCACTGAGACTCTATGTTAGGCCTACACAGAGAGACCATGTCATTGATATATATTGAGATATATATATATATAGTGCTGTCAAACAATTAATTGCAAATCGCATCCAAAATAAAAGTTTGTGTTTACATAATATATGTGTGTACTGTGTATATTTATTATCTATATACAAATACACACACATGCATGTATATATTTAACAAAAAATGTATTATATACAGTACAGTCCAAAAGTTTGGAACCACTAAGATTTTTAATGTTTTTAAAAGAAGTTTCGTCTGCTCACCAAGGCTACATTTATTTAATTAAAAATACAGTAAAAACAGTAATATTGTGAAATATTATTACAATTTAAAATAACTGTTTTCTATTTGAATATATTTCACAAAGTAATTTATTCCTGTGATGCAAAGCTGAATTTTCAGCATCATTACTCCAGTCTTCAGTGTCACATGATCCTTCAGAAATCATTCTAATATGCTGATCTGCTGCTCAAGAAACATTTAATGTGTACAATTGTACAAAATATTTGTGTACAATATTTTTTTTCAGGATTATTTGATGAATAGAAAGTTCAAAAGAACAGTGTTTATCTGAAATCTAATCTTTTGTAACATTATAAATGTCTTTACTGCCACTTTTGATTGATTTAATGCATCCTTGCTGAATAAAGTATTCATTTCTTTAATTTCTTTTCAAAAAAATAAAAATAAAATTCTTACTGACCCCAAACTTTTGAACGGTAGTGTATAATGTTACAGAAGCTTTGTATTTCAGATAAATGCTGTTCTTTTAACTTTCTATTCATCAAGGAATCCTGAAAAAAAAAGTTTTTCAACATTGAAATAATCATAAATGTTTATTGAGCAGCAATCAGCATATAAATGATTTCTGAAGGATGTGACACTGAAGACTGGAGTAACGATGCTGAAAATTCAGCTTTGCATCACAGGAATAAATTACTTTGTCAAATATTTAAATAGTACACAGTTATTTTAAATTGTAATAATATTTCACAATATTACTGTTTTTTACTGTATTTTTAATTAAATAAATGTAGCCTTGGTGAGCAGACGAACTTCTTTAAAAACATTAAAAATCTTAGTGGTTCCAAACTTTGGATTATATATATATATATATATATATATATATAAACACACACACACAACACAACTTCTTAAATGTATATGTTGTGTGTGTTTTTTTTATATACATAATAATATACACAGTACACACATATATTATGTACTGTAAACAACTTTTATTTTGGATGTGATTAATTGCAATTAATTAATTGCAGCACTAATATATATATATATATATATAATATATATATATATATATCCTAATTTTTATGATAAAAGTAATTTATAAAAAATTAGATTAAATAATATTGCAATTAAACATTTGACTGCACTAATATGTATATATATATAATATATATATATATATATATAAGTGCTGTCAAATGTTTAATTGCAATATTATTTAATCTCATTTTTTATAAATTACTTTTTTCATAAAATTAACCTATTTTAGTATTTATTTAAATGTACTATTATTCATAAATATTATTAATAATTCATATTCTGAATTCATTTTTTATTTATTTTTCATATTTATATTTTCATTTTGATTATAGTTTTAATAATTTGTTGTGCTTTTGTCAGATTAATTTATTTATATTTCATTTTATTACTTTTTTTAGTATAATATTTTCCATCTAATATTTATATTTTATTTCAATTAATGGAAACAAACTATAATAATTTTACTTTAAGTTAACAATAACAAAACAGTTTTTAGGACCATCTAGATATGTTTATATTTTTTTGCATTCTTCTGACATTATTCTAAATTACATAATCTCTCCCAAATTATCATTACTGTCATTTAAAAAAAAAAAGTCATTCTCATTATCATGATGAAAATCATCCTGTGTGGACTATTAATTAATTAATTATTCATTCATTCATTTATTCATTCATTTATTAATTCAGTCATTTATTATGCTGATTTTTAAAAAAATTAAATCAGCATTTTAAAAAACATCTTTGAATGAGATTTTTCTTTGCATTACTTTAATGAATTTGTCAGAGGGACTGCTAATATTATGTGTCACTCTGATATAAAGTCTATATATTTCTATATTTCCTGGGAATGAGTTACCTCTCCGGCTGCTTCTCCCTGGCCTCCTCGATATCCGGTGGACCGATGAATTCCCGCCAGGCTGGGATGACGTCCTCACAGCCCTCCATCTTAGAAATGACCAGGACATGCGACGGGCCGCTCGACATAAATTGGATGAGTTCCTGAAAGTAAGGCTGAAAGAACACGCAAGCACACAGCCGCTTTACATGACACACTGGACATTCTGCCATTACACACCATCAGCCAAAATATTAAAGCACATGCTATTTTTAGATCGTAACTGTTCCTTCATTTACCTCTGCTGCTTTGTGTTGATAGAAGTCTTCAGCTTCTGCTTCACTCAGCGTTCTCTCCTCGTGGGCTAAAATCACAAACCCTGCGTCCTGAATCTAGAAACAAAATCAAATAATATGCATTTTTAGCTGTTTATCTGTGTAGAAAGGGTATGTCGCATCAATAAAACTGAGCTCTTACCTTCATAATAATCTCATCTGCTTTGCCGTGTGCCACCACATCCGGCTTTATTATGGCCACTGTGTAAGACTTATCAGCAGGAACTAAAAACACAAAACCAGTGCAGGTAAATTCAATCAGGACAAACTACAATTAAGCACAATAAAGGAATGATCATTACCGGTCATATCTTCCTCATGTGGGTGATCCTCAATGTCATCATTCACCTCTTCAGTTAAACCTTCATCTTTCACCTGGAGTGACACATGAAACCCAAATGTCATCTCTTTCATCACATTAATCTTATTTTTGTTTGATGAATTACTAATAGGAATAAAAACTGTTAACATTTATTGAATATGATGCTTTTCTGTGCAGAACTTACCATAACAATCCTAGGGTGTATATTACATTTAACTTTAATGGGTTTTTTTTTAACTTTATATACAGTTGCAAGAAAAAGTATGTGAACCACTTGCAGAATCTGTGCAAATGTGATAATTTTAACTAATGCATGTTATTTTTTTTTATTTAGTACTGTCCTGAGTAAGATATTTTACATAAAAGATGTTTACATACAGTCCACAAGACAAAGAAATAACAGAATTTATTAAAATAACCCCGTTCAAAAGTATGTGAACCATTGATTCTCAATACTGTGTGTGGTTACCTGATGATCCACGACTGTTTTTTTGTTTTGTGATGGTTGTTCATGAGTCTCTTGTTTGTCCTGAGCAGTTAAACTGAGCTCTGTTCTTCAGAAAAATCTCCAGCTCCTGCAGATTCATCAGTTTTCAAGCATTTTTGCATATTTGACCCTTTCCAGCAGTGACTGAATGATTTGAGATCCTTTTTCACTGAGGACAATTGATAGACTCAAACTCAACTATTAAAAAAGGTTCAAACATTCACTGATGCTCCAGAAGGAAACACAATGCATTAAGAGCCGAGGGGTGAAAACTTTTGAATTTGAAAATAAAGGTAAATTGTACTTAGTTGTCTTCTGGGAAACATGCAAGTATCTTCCGAAGCACAGTACTAAATGAAAAACAATGATATTTAAACAAAATAAGAAAAATTGTGACATCTTCATCCTGTTCAAAAGTTTTCACCCCCCGACTCTTAATGCATCGTGTTTCCTTCTGGAGCATCAGTGAATGTTTGAACCTTTTTTAATAGTTGAGTTTGAGCCCCTCAATTGTCCTCAGTATGAAAACACAGATCTCAAAATCCTTCAGTCACTGCTGGAAAGGGTTCAAATATGCAGAAATGCTTGAAAACTGAAGAATCTGCAGGACCTGGAGGAATTTTCTGAAGAACAGAGCTCAGTTTAACTGCTCAGGACAAACAAGAGACTCATGAACAACCATCACAAAACATAAAAACAGTCGTAGATCATCAGGTAACCACACACAGTATTGAGAATCAATGCTTCACATACTTATGAATGGGGTTTTTAATAAATTCAGCTATTGTTTTGTCTTGTGAACTAAATGCAAACATCTTTTATGTAAAATATCTTACTCAGGACAGTACTAAACAAAAAATAACATGCATTTTTTATGATCTCTTATTTTGTTCAAATTATTCACATTTTCACAGATTCTGCAAGTGGTTCACATACTTTTTCTTGCAACTGTATATATTATACTAATATATATATATTCTTCTGAATCTGAATATATTCATTCATTATCTGTGTCCAGGAATGTAATCCTCACAGTAATGACGGCAGGTGTCTGAAGTAACTCACCGCCCTGCGTTCTGCCCCGTGTTCTAGGACGCTCTTCTCTTTGCTCAGCTCTTCCTGTATCGTCTTCTGCAGGAGAGGAGCGTTTGGCCCCCGCAGAACTGACACGAGCTGCCCACCCTAAACACACACCGCAAGCCCATCGTATACAACAAACAGACGAGGTATGAACATATCTGAGTGCATCTCATAGGAACTTTTCACAACATCAAATATGTGAACATTAAGCCTGTTTTAGGACCTTTTTTTGTATCGTATGCATTATTTTTATGACAATTAAGCACAATTTTCTCCAAAATGCTGATTATTATAATGCATCATCCGGATGTTTTATTATTGAATAATTCCCATTATTGTCAGTGTTGACTCTCATTATATTCTCATTACTGCACTACTGTATTTTTTTATTTATAAAACTGCTTTTTTGGATTTGGGAAGTCTCTTCTGCTCACAAAAGCTGCAATTATTTAATTAAAAATACTGTAATATTGTAAAGTATTTTTACAACTGTTTTCTATTTGAATATATGTTCAGATGTAATTTATTCCTGTGATCAAAGCTGAATTTTCAGCATCATTACTCTAGTCTTCAGTGTCACATGATCCTTCAGAAATCATTCTAATATGCTGATTTGATGCTCAAGAAACATTTCTGATTATTATCAATGTTGAAAACAGTTGTGTACAATTTTTTTCAGGATTCTTTGATGAATATAAAGTTAAAAAGAACAGCATTTATTTGAAATGGAATCTTTGTTAACATTATAAATGTCTTTACTGTCACTTTTGAAAAATTTAATGCATCCTTGCTGAATAAAAGTAATAATTTCTTTAATTTAAAATGTTAATACTGTTTTAAAATTAAAAACAGTAGTGTATAATGTTACAAAAGCTTTCTATTTCAAATAAATTTGGTCCTAAAAGCAGGATTTTGTATATATGCACAATATGTTTTATTCTCTTGTTAATTTTGGGGTGAAATTTCCCTGTGTCCTTAACAGGTTTGATAACATCCATCTATCCATGTAATTATTTGCAAATGTAAACTTGCATTCATTTTAAGACCAGAAAATAATTTGCAAGGATTTGGAAACACCCGGAGAGATGTAGAGTTTCAGACCCACCGCATAAAACAGAAAGGTGGGCTCACACTTTCCTCTGTACTTCTCCAGAGCTTCAATCCCATCAGCCTCAGCCTGCAGGGACGATAAGACGGTGTGACAGAAATGTCGACATTTAAAATGATTGTTTGTGAGCAATCTAATCTCCAGAGCGGCTTATCTTACCGTGGCAAAATGCAGCAGCTCGTCTCCCAGCTCATTCTTGATCTTTCTAAAGAGACTGACGACGGCTCGGCAGGGTCCACACCACTGCTGGTACACATCAACCACTGACAGACACACAAAACATTAGATATTCGACTCTGTTTGTCAAATAAGAAACCCTACAGACAGTAATGAGACAGAAAACAGTATGTGTGAACATCTAAGATGCACATAAAATGTATATTGTTCATAATTCTAACTCAAAAGTATTGATTGTGCGCTTGTGCATCTTTCTTTAAAATAAACTATATAAATGCTTTTGTTTGGTAATTTTATGATAGTAATATTTTTAACTGTGGATAGATAGATAAATAGATAGATAGATAGACAGATAGATAGATAGATAGATAGACAGATAGATAGTGACAGACTAGATAGATAGACAGAGATAGATAGATAGATAATAGATAGTAGATAGATTAGATAGATAGAGCTAG
Organism: Culter alburnus; assembly: GCA_028476615.1. Lineage (NCBI taxonomy): Eukaryota > Metazoa > Chordata > Actinopteri > Cypriniformes > Xenocyprididae > Culter > Culter alburnus. The sequence goes on along the minus strand of JAOTNS010003934.1, from coordinate 1,024,897 downwards.
ATAGATATAGATAGATAGATAGATAGATAGATAGATAGACAGACAGACAGACAGACAGATAGATAGACAGATAAATAGATAGATAGATAGACAGATAGATAGATAGATAGATAGATAGAATAGATAGATAGACAGACAGACAGAGACAGATAGATAGATAGATAGATAGATAGACAGATCGATAGATAGACAGACAGACAGACAGACAGATAGATAGACAGAGATAGATAGATAGATAGACAGAGATAGATAGACAGAGAGATAGCAGAGAGATAGAGATATAGATAGATAGACAGACAGACAGACAGAGAGATAGACACAGATAGATAGATAGAGAGATAGATAGACAGATTAGATAGACAGACGAGAGATAGACAGATAGACAGACAGACAGATATATAGACAGACAGACAGAGAGATAGACAGATAGATAGATAGATAGATAGATAGACAGACAGATCGATAGATAGACAGACAGACAGATAGACAGACAGATAGAGACAGAGAGAGATAGATAGATAGATAGATAGATAGACAGACAGACAGATAGACAGACAGACAGAGAGATGACAGACAGACAGACAGAGATAGATAGATAGATAGAAGATAGATAGATAGATAGATAGACAGATAGAATAGATAGATAGATAGATATAGATAGACAGATAGATACAGACAGACAGACAGAGAGATAGAGAGATAGATAGATATAGATAGACAGACAGACAGATAGATAGACATAGATAGATAGACAGATCAGATAGACATAGAGACAGACAGAGAGATAGATAGATAGAGATAGATAGATAGATATAGATAGATAGAGATAGATAGACAGATAGATAGACAGATCGATAGATAGACAGACAGAGAGATAGATAGATAGACAGAGATAGATAGAGATAGACAGAGATAGACAGATAGACAGATAGACATAGATAGATACAGATAGATAGACAGACAGACAGACAGACAGATAGATAGACAGACAGATCGATAGATAGACAGACAGACAGATAGATAGATGGATAGATAGACAGAGATAGACAGAGAGATAGACAGATAGATAGATAGACACAGATAGATAGACAGATAGATAGACAGACAGATAGATAGACAGACAGACAGACAGACAGACAGACAGATAGATAGATAGATAGATAGATAGATCTTTCACTAACCTATTAACCCTTTCGTTGCCAGAACTTCACTCCATTGATCGTCATTATTGATATTTATCTGAATGTAAACATTTTCAAGAGTTATCAGGCATTTTTCAGTTGACATACAGTGTAAACAAGCTAGAAAATTACAGTCAGACAAACACTTTCCCCTCATTTATAGTTTAAAGCTGATAAAGTTTTCGTACTACAAACCTGTAAACTAATCTCCTTCTTTTTAGCAGCCATAGAAATGCCTTTTTAAGGGTAAAATAATAACTACACGCTTCTCCAGTTATTCCAAGCGATGGTAATGATGTGATCACTAATTCGTTATTTTTATTTCCAAAAAGTTTCAGCGTCCGTCAGTATCAGCGCATGCGCAGCACGGACTGTTTGGCGTCCTTGTCGCTCAGCAACCATTTCTTAACCGTTCCTCCTGCGCCATCTGCTGTACGCTGAGCGCATTGCAGGTTTTATATTTGTTATTCTCACAGTCAGGGAACGACACCAACACATCTTGTATCACTTACAAAGGAGTGCTTTGATGGTGCTGAATGTTTATGTATTTATATTTATATTATGTGTTCCATGGTACTTCAAAGACCATGTCCAAACACCAAAAACTGAGTGTGATGTTAGTGGTGTGGGTCAGAAAACAGCGCAGATGACAGAACACATAATGAAGTGTTTATCAAAGGCCTCCAGGGAATAGATTCTGCTTCAATAACAGCAAATGCTGCAGATTCCAGACATATCAACCTCCATGTGTCTATATGCATCATGTTCGGCAGGAAATAATAATAAAGACAAAAAAGATTACCATATAGACCCTTTTCACAGTTGTATTTTTTGTGTTTCCATTTGCTCAAATAGCAAAAGAAAAACTCCACAAGTCTGTCAACTTCACAACTTTACAACTTTCATAAATAGGAAAAAAAATATGAAAAAAAAAAATAGAGGAAAAAAAAATAGAGAGCGATTGATAACGGCAGTCAGAAGAGAGAAAGATGTCATTTAGAACTTTTTTTGTTGTTGTTTTGTTTTTTGTAATTTGATGCAAAGGTAATATAATACTAAGTATAGTGTTATAAATGTACATATGTTTTTTAAAAAATGAAAATATAAAAAACTTTGCAGGATTTACGATATTGATGACCGTTAAAACGCGTCATCACAGCCTGTGATAGGCGCGTGCTTGTCTGCCACTGTCACTTTAAATGCTCGAACTCGTTACAGCAGGATGGATTCTGATTGGCTGTCAATGTTTTTATCGTTCATCAGCTGTATAAAATCGTTCTGAAAGTTATTCCAACGTTATCGTTATAGTGAACTCTGCTATTTTTTAATATTGAGAACCATTTTTACAACTGTATCTTTATCGTTATATTTATATACAGTGCTTCCCACAGGTTTGAAATATACTTGCGGTGGTAGCCGGGCGAAAAATCCTCCTATTACCCACGGCACAAAAATGGTCTACTACATGTGACAAACAAATAATGTGCGATTTTTAACAGTATTTTTATTTATTGAAATTAATTTTAATTACATAGCATATTACATTTAATTACATACTAATATTATGCATTATTATGCATTGTAAATTATGCTAAATTACAACATTTAAATGGTTCACCTTTTTCTATGTTCTCCTTGCTGTCATATAGTGTCTCTCTCAGTGAATGGGACACAGATTTTACTAGTAAAATTTATAAAATGAATAATATATGTAAAATAATGTTATTAGTCTTTTCTTCCTGTGGGGGAGACTACAATAATTTACTATGAATTAAATGAAAAATATATAAATTGTATTTTTAAATTAAATACAATTTATTGTGTAACCAAAATACCAATAATGCCCAAAAGAAAAAGAAAAAACTTAGCGTGTGACTTTTAATTATAAACAAGCCCGAAATACACCTGGACTCTTATTTTGAAATGTCTGTACTATTGCAGGCTGATCCTTCAGATTCTTACAACTGTCTAAAACATTTTATATAAAGGCCATGAAGTAGACTTTGTAATAATTCATCAACTTGAGTTCATTAGCAATCGCTTGGCATAAATCTGCGCTTTTCATTGATTGAGAATCACTTTGAAGCAGACTGAAGCACTGTTGTGCGAGCTTGTAGAACGCGCAACAGCGCCCCCTTGTGACTTTGCAAAATGCAGCGCCCGTGGGAATGTCAGCGGGAGTAAACCATAGACTGTAAAAAAAGATGGACGACGCGACGCCGCTTCCTTCCATTGTATTGAACTGAAGCCAAAATGGGCTGATGAATGGGCGCTGACACGTTACGCAATACGTCAAAAAAAAAAAAAAGTTTGGAGCCTGGGCATGCGCAGAAGGAATCGTCAGTGGAGCCGGAGGCGGAGTCGCGGTATCAAACTTCCGCCCAGACGACTGCGTCATCATTCATGTATTTTAAATAGACTATAAAAATTATACACAATTTAAAAGTCTACCTATAAAATAATAGGCTATTCTGTTTCTAGAGCAGTAATATTTTTGAAACAGGAAATTCAGTAGATAAAATCAATATAATATGCCACTAGAAACAACTCTAAATCGTCAGAAACGGTCCTGCCATTTTAAATCAAGTTCAACTAACGTTACAGGAGATCGATTGCTGTAATTAGAGTAAGCTATCATTAGTTTTGTCCTGCTAATTATTATTTTATACCCATAAAAATAATAAGTAACTGCCAGATAACGATCACCTGCTTTTTCCCGACATGGTTAACATTAGGTGCGTTATCTTAACTAATAACATTTATTAATTAGCTTATAACGCCCACATTTGATGTTACAGAAAAAAAGTTCAGTGATCCGTCAGATCCTGTAGGTCGGTTAGTACAGTTTACTGTTGAACAACTCATTTTGTTGGTGTTAAATAACAAAGAAATCGAAAATTAACAGTTAGTTATACATCTTCAATCTCCCCTCGAAGCTCCGACAGTCCTCAGACAAGCTGTCAATCAACTTCGAATCATGACGACACGCCCCGTTTTTATAGCATCAAATTGCTAGCTAAAATCTAAATCATCACAAAAACGAACAATTGAATATATATCAGTGTGATAACAACTACCTTAAATGACCAAAATCATCTTTCAGAAAGTTTTATTTGAAGCAGAATTTATTTTTAAGTTTTCACTGAAGGCTCATTCGACTGCATTGAGAGGGCGGGGTTTATGACCAGTACTGCATCCAGCCTCCAGGGGGCGATCAAAGAGCCCGTGGCTTCACTTTTCAGAACGTATGAGACACACCCGGAGTAAACAGTTCTGACGCACACATGACGTACACATTCTGATGCAAACGACTAGTTAATCGATCGCGGATGGTTTCGTTATCTTGCGCGGATATAAATGTATAAGAGGATAAAAATAATAAAAGCAAAAATGTGTCTCCATATACTTGGGCGGCCGTTATTTTACGTGGGCGGCCCGCCCAAGTAAAGTCTGTGTGGGAAGCACTGATATAGTAATCATCCTTGGTGTGAACGAGCCTTAAAGACCCCCTGTAGTGAAAATCAAGTTTTTAATATTGTTTATATGTCTGTGTGGTGTTTTTAAAATGATTTAAGACTAACCATGTGTTAATTCATAAGTCAAAACCATTGCTGAGTATTTTCTCTTTAAAACTGCAGTGGGGAAAAAAACCCCGCGGTTTGAAATCGCTGGTGTCTGTGACGTCACGAACTACCTTGTAACCAATCAACGTGCAGGCGGGCTTTAGCATATCATTAACAGCGAACTAGCAGCTGGGGAGTCGAGAGATGCTAGATTATCTGGTATATTTTTCTGTTGATATGAAAAATCATGTAGATTTAGCAATATAGCCGGTGTATGATGTATATTACGATGTTATGATGAACTATATGCCTTTCTCCACCGATGTGCTGAGTTGTTCAAGCGTTTGTAAGGATACTGATTGTTATAAGGCAGCTGTCTGACTCTGACATGGAGAAGGGGAACTGTTTATGTAACATTATCAGCTGTTTGATAACATACTCAAGCAAAAGGCTAATCTTATTATTTAATGTTATGTGTCCGATGTTGTAAAGATCGATACCATTGTGCAGCGTTTACCTCAGTAAGTTGACCGAGTGGATCTCTGAGCTGGCGTGATCGAGTGGAGGCGGGGCTAATTAGCATATTCATGAGTCCGCATATACTAAATGAAGCAAGGGTTCAAGCTATTTTAAGGGATGAAGAAGTTTTTATCACAGGGAAAAACGCTTACATATGTTTATTTTATTTTTATTTATTTGCTTTTTTAAAAGAGGACAATGCACATTAATTAACACAAGAAACAAGTCTCCTATGTAAATGTGCCAGATTTAGCCATTCTGGCTAATTTTCATCTGCAGTCCCTGGCAGGTTGATGGTAAACACTCATACACACCAAAAAAAAAAAAGCAAAAAAAAAGCAAACAAGAAACCACTATTTATGAAGACATATTTGATTATCCAATAACCACCCTTTTATCATTTTAGAGAAAGAAGCAAGAGATGTAATATTTCTTAGTTTTATTCCAAGTATGTACTGCTCTATAAGAAAATATGACTGCCCAAAAGCACTTCTTCTATGAGGTATTATACAGTCCCCTCTAGTAGTGGCCCTAGTAGATGAGTTAAAATTTTGTTTAATAAATTCATTAAGTGGAGGTGGGGCCATACCATGCAAAATTTCATACACAAGTAGGATATCTGCAAATTTAACAGCTTACTTTTAGCATGCAAATATATAACATATGTCATTTTGGTGATCAAAGATGAGTTTTAAGGGATAAAATGATTGACTACAGGGGGACTTTAAAACCTTTCACAGGTCACAACATTTTTAGGTTGATGCTTTTGTTGTCTCGTAACTGTCTAACAGCTTAAATATTTACATAAATCTTAAATTTAGGTCTGAATATTTGATCATTTTTGTTTCAGCATCTGGTTCTCTCTTCAGTCTGACATTCCTCACATAAGAACACTGATGTGAAGCACAGCCAAACACAACAGCAGTTCTCAGACTTTGAAAACATGTGAGACACAGGACTGCACGAACTTATACACGCTATATAGACTAATAAATGAACTGCTTAAACTTGTCAAACTCATGAAACTCCCTCAACAGTGATAAATAAATCTGTTTTCATAGAGCAAAATCTGTTGCACCTCCTCTGATCAACGCACTGTTCATAATAAAACTGACCATGCTTGTTTGTTCAGTTTATCTCTGAGCACTTCTTGCTCAAACTTGCCTTTGCCTTGAGGAAATATGTAAGAACACTTTTCCAATCCTTACAGGAGAATAAATAATATTTTTTTGTGTGTTTATGAATTCTGATATACCCTGCAATTGTCACTAATGTGATCAAAAACTGGTAATATTGTCTAATATTATTATCTGAAGCCTGTAATATACTGATGTTATTAATACCACAGAAGCTGTGATTATAGGTTTTAGTTAAACATCTAAATTGAAAATATTTTTTACAAAAATAAAGAGACCACAGAGACACAATTTGTCTATTTTTAACTTCAGTACCATAACATGTGAACATTATCATAAATGTTATAGAATAATGTAACATTTACACAAAATACCACGCAAATTACAACTGAATTAAATAAAAATGAATATCAGACAGTATGGCTTAGACTATGCTTATCTATAAATGTCATGTTACACCCCTGTATTATAAAAACACTGATATTGATGGATTTTTTATTCTATACTTCAAAATGAATTATGACTTGCACTTTCCATGTCCCTTGTGAAATTGCCTTCATGTCGAATTGACTACTACTGGCCCAAATTTACGAGCGGCCCACCAGGAATTCTCCCGATTTTCCCTATGGCCACTCCGGGCCTGACATCAATGAAAAACATTTTAGCATAACATCAGCTTCCATGTTAACAAGAATCATAGCTTTTCTTTGTAATCATTGAGTTCTCATCAGAACATTTGGGTCTTGGGACACTCCCAAAATAAATCATTAATAGTCTCAGGGGAATTTTTTACAAAAAACACAAACATCTTCCATGTTCACTATAAAACGCTGTACCACACGCAATTCTTTCCAGACTCGACTTTACATGGTTTGGACATTAACCCATTGGCTCGGTGAACGACTGGCTCACAAATCGGACGTTGCTAATCCACTTGTGCCTATAGATTTTGGAGTAAAACATCTAGCGATAGAAATAGATCATCATGAGAATTAAAATAATCTTGCTTTCAGTTGTAATTGCACACTTGTGCACTGCCACCAATAATGGTAAGTAGATCATCAGTTCAATATGCATTTTTAATTTAATGTCTTGCTGATGTGTAACTTAAAGGGTCAGTTCACCCAAAAAGGAAAATTCTGTCATCATTTAATCATGTCAAAGGAACATGTCGTTCCAAATCTGTAAGACTTTCATTTTGTCTTCGAAACACAAATGAAGATATTTTTGATGAAATCTGAGAGCTCTCTGTCCCTCCATTGACAGTCCATGCAACTACCACTTTGATGCTTCAAAAAGTTCATAATGAGATTGTAAAACTAATCCAAATGAATTGAGCGGTTTATTCCAAACAGAATGGACCATGGTGAACACATTTCGAGCCCTGTTTTGTTTTAAGACAGTTTAATATAACTTTTTAAAAAGTCTAGTACAAAAGTTACTGTCACTCATCAATGTCCTCTGTAGGCTAGACCTTCCCATTTAACAATGCTTGGACCGACCTTCATGGCCTTTGAAGTCAGAGTTCTTTGAAGGATGCAGCCTTTGTATCGGTAGGCCTACTATAATTTGCTCTGGATAAAAAGCAAAGAAAGCCTTTTCTTAAATGTGCCCAGGTTCTCCTAATTATTCTCTGGTTGTATTATGAGAGCTTTCACTAATGGTCTTTTGTATTGATTACAGATTCTGACTACAATTCGCATATTTATACGGTGGAGTGATCACCTTTACCAATAATTGGAATAGAATTTCAAAAATATTTTGCTATGATTATTTTTCTTTTAATCTATCAGTCTGCCTTTACATTGCTTTAATGTATTATTATTTTAACATGTCATATTTCTGTCTACTTCTCAACAGCTTCCCAATAGCTGGCATGTATACCTTGAACGTGAACGCCGTCCAACAGCTCCTGTAGAAATGAGACAATAGAAGTGATTTTCCCGTGCAGAGTAAATCCAGTATTTATATGTCACTTGTGAAACTTTGCAGCATGCAATTGACCCTTCGCCGGGAGTTTGATTGACAAGCGATCTAACCAATCATAACGCCAAATGCACCATTTTGTCCGACAAAGCAGTCAGGAGTTAGAAGATTAACCTCAGTGAACTTGAAAAATAGTGTGTACTGACATCTTTCCGCATTTGAAACAACATTCCTTCTGATGTTCATTCATGTTTATTTGATGCTATACATGAACTAGTAGGAAGAGATGATCGGTTCACGAGCCGCTTGAACTGAGGCGCTACAGCGATCTGTCACGACACATTAAAGAGCCACAAAACGATTTTTATTGTTCGAATTTCTTTAAATATTACACAATTTGAAAGCTGTGACTTTGTTTAATATCATAAGTAACCTGTTCTGTCTTGTCTGTCGATGTGTTGTCAGTGTCCTCTTTGCTCCGCAATGTATTTTTCACTCTGTGTGGCGTGACAGCACCATGGCTTGTCGGACAAAGCAACAGTAACTAAGGGGGGTGGGTCTTTACGAAGGGTCAATTGGCCGTTGGTCCTCTTAGCAGCATGAAAAACCTTCCTGGTTACTGATGTATCCTTGGTTCCCTGAGATAATGGGAACGAACATTGTGTCAGTTTCTGACACTTATGGGGAATGCAATTCAATAGTGCCTTGCAACAGAAGCCGTCCTGCAAGGCTGTAGCCTGGGGGCACTTGATGACAAGGGCCCCAAGGCAGGCTACCAGAGATAGGGACCTAAAATATGTTTGATAAGACAGGCTCAAGACCGGGACCATCATTATGCGAAGTGCTCTCAGGACAATAGATAGGTCCCGGGAAGGAACTGTGTTGGGGCGAGGCAGGTTTAGCCTCCTGGTCCCTCTGAGAAATCTGACCACATGTTCATGCTTCTCAACAGCTTCCCAATAGCTGGCATGTATACCTTGAACGTGAACGCCGTCCAACAGCTCCTGTAGAAATGAGACAATAGAAGTGATTTCACAAGACAGAGGGTCTACATTCTGAGCTGAGCACCAGCTGGAAAAAATAGATCATTTTGGCAGTAAAGGCACCTGGTAGAAGATTGTGTTCATAGCCTCCCAGGAAAGAGGTGAAGGCTCCCATTGAGAGGACACAGTGAGCTTTTTCTTAGATTGGTCCTGAACCCCAGAATTTCCAAGTAGCTGAGGAGCAGAAATCTGTGCACAAAGTAATTCAGGATGCATACTCCCACCCGTCTCAGGGGGGAATGTGCCACATCCACGCATTTAGTGAAGGTGCGTGGAGCTAGGGACAGTCTGAAAGGTAGGATTGTATATATTGGTAAGCAACCCCTTTAAACGCAAATCTCAAGTATGGTCTGTGATGAGAGGCTACCTAGATATAAAAGTATGCATCCTTCAGAGATCCTGGGCAGATCTGCAAGAGGATTTGTTTCAAAGTCAACATTCTGAATGGCTGTCTTATCAGAGAGCAGTTCAGACATCTCAAATTGAGGATGGGCCTTAGGCTACCATCTTTCTTGGGGATGTGAAAGAATCCTGACTAGGTCGAGGACAAGGGATCTCATCACTCCTATCTTGAAGTCCTTACACTGGCTCCCTGTCAGGTTTTGTGTTGTTTTTAAAATTCTCACTTATAATGCTTTGCATGGCCTGGCTCCTCAGTATTTATCAGAACTCTTAATCCCCCTACATCCCAATGCATGATCTCCGCTCCTCTGTAGCTGGTCTTTGATGTCCCATCAACTCATCTAAGATCTATGGGTGATAGGGCTTTTTCTTCAATTATTATGAGGAAGTAGCGGCTGTAAAAGCCTGACTTGCTGTGGGCAGTGGAGACGTCCTCCACAGCGCCCTTTGCTTGCAGTGCTTGTACTTCGGCTCAGTTGGACGTGAGCGTTGGCGTCCTAGAACGAAGTGTGAGTCATGCCTCTGAAGTGGGGGGAGGGGGTCTAATAGCAAATTGGAGTGAGTAACCCTGTTTGATTATTTCTAAAACCCAATTTGACATGCTGGGAATGACTTCCCAAGCCTGGCTCCAGACGGCAAGGGGTTGAAGAGCCTCAGATGGCAGCCCACTGCACCGTGGCAGGGGTTTGATGCTTGTGGCAGGATAATGAGGAGGAGGAATGCTCTTTTTGTGAAGGTGTTTGTTTTTTATTTGAGCACACATACCAATGGTGGGGTGGATCCAGAACTGAAAGCAAACACAACACCTCCAACGCCCGGAACTGAACAGGGGTTTGGGAGATGAACACATAGATGCTTTAGGGGCAGTCTGGCCTTTGTGGGACTTAGCCTCCTCCTCCTTGTGCCCAAGACATCAGGGCTGCTTGGGATGCTCAGGGTCCAGCGCTAGCTTTGGGCGGGGTCCCTGGCACTTGGGAAATAGGTAGCGCTTAGCTGGATGGAAGCACTGCTTCACCTCGGGTTCCGCCTTTTACTGGGGCCGAATGGGTGCCGGGAGCCAGCTTGGCATGCTGCTGAGTCGACAGCAACTTAGGATGACTCAAAGGAGCAGAGTAACTCGTCCGCTTCGGCAAGAAGTGGTGCAATACTTGGATGTCTTCTGGGATGCTGTGAAATGCTCAGCGAAGCCATCCGCTGCAGAACCAAACAACCCTGAGGGAGAGACAGGGGAATCAAGGAAGTCTGTTTTGTCAGCGTCCTTGATCTCCACTAAGTTTAACCAAAGGGGGCACTTGAGGACCACCAAATTAGCCATGGCACAACCAATCGCTTGGGCCGTAGACTTGAACGCCGCAGGGTTAGAACCACTCTCGTCCATGGCATGGAGAACGCCACTGGAATTTGCTCTTTTAGGGTGCGTTCACACTTGTAGTTCGGTTCGTTTGGTTCATTTGGTCCGGAGCAAATAAGAAAAAAAACATTTAGTCCTGGTCCGATTAATGTTCAGATTGGCAATTTTATCACCGAACCAAAAGATACTGAACCTTAAGGCATAGGGATGCATTCACAACGTGATTGGTTGGATTTTATGACGTATTGCCTATTTTGAGACGGAACTTACCGAACATCCAAAACAATGCTGTGTGCTGAGGTAAATGCACTCGTTGTGTGTGCGTAGCCTGCATATGATGGTATTTTGGCCAGCTGGGAACTCGTGAAGCGCTTATAAAATGTGCAAAGGAGTCAAAACAGCGGCGGGAATCCATCCGTCACACACACAAACAATCTGCTGCGTGGAGACACGCGTCTGATGCCTGTGATGGGCAAATTCATGACTATGACTAGAAAAACAGACATGCGTGAGGATTCTGTCATTTTTTAGGGTCTCATCTTCCTGTTTTTGGTTCGTTTACATGTCTTTGGTCCGTGTTGCTTTCATATATCATTCGAACCGCACCAGAGTTCATTTGGAAGCGGACCGAGACCCATCTTTTCAGCGGTCTCTGTCCGCTTGTTTGGTGCGCAAAAGGGTTTGGATGGCAGCGTTCACATATGTTCAAATGAACCGCACTAAACGAGCAATCACACCAGGGTTCGTTTTAATCGAACCAAACATGACAAGTGTGAACGCACCCTTAGATGTGAAATTTGCTCTTTGAGTTGTTGCCGGTCGGCCATAGGGGAGAAGCGCTGAATCAGCTGCAGCTGTCAAAGCGCTGTTAATCTGCTACATGAGGCTTGTTCTACGGTAAGCAGAAGGCTTCTTTCTTGTCTTCAAAGTCAGCAAGATGATCTTCGCTCTTGAAGGAGAAAAATTCATAAGCGTCAGAAACTGACGCAAGGCGAGTGAACCTTATCGAAAGGGAACATCAGTTTTATTCAGTCGGGTATATTGGGTATAGCTTTGAAAGCGAGCCAAGATCGCTTCCTTTACAATCAGTAAAACACTGTCGCTTTGTCAGTTCATTGCAACCTCGCAGAGTTCCGTTATAATCAATGAAGCTGCCAACAATGCATAACAAATCTCTTACATCGTGACTACACTTTGTTTGTTACACTAAATTAAAAACTGGAGTTTTGAGCAGTCAGTGGATTGTGATTTCTGTTTTGACAATATATTATTATAGTATAAACTGAGGGTGCTCTTGTTTTTCTGGGTGCTTCATCTTACTAAAGAACCAGCATTAACCACCCTAACTCTTCAACAACGCATAAGAGTAATATGCAACACAGTCTCATGACAATTTGTAACTATTATGTTTTGCAGAATTGGTGGCTTATTCGTATAAATTTGTACAATTTCATTCGTAAAGTTTTTGTACGATCCACTTACCCCAGTGATGGTAATGTTTAGGGGTGGATCTCATGCTTACTTTTTTCTAAAAATTGTATGTTTTAGTAGTATATGACCTTCACTCATTGTGTTTTGTGCTTTTTCAGATACTGACTGCTGTCTAAGCAGACCTGGTTTTCAAATCATGGATTATACGGAAATCTTTCTTGCAGAATCATATATCCGCAACATTTCACCAATATTTCCAAGGAAACTGAACATCTCACCCAAGTCTGCTGTCTTTCTCAAAGGCTTGATGGTCACACACATCATGCCCTCATTCTACATCTTCGTCATCCTCATTAGTTTGCCCCTTAATGCTTTGGCCTTGGTGACATTCACCTGTAGGATTCAAGTGAAGAAACCAGCTGTGATCTACATGTCTCACCTGGCGTTTGTGGACCTGTTCTTTACCCTGCTGCTGCCTCTGAAGATCCACTACCAGCTGAACGCTTCAGATTGGGTGTTCGGTGAGGTGACGTGTCGTGTGCTCAGTGCAACTTACTACTGCTACATGTACTGCTCCATACTGCTGATGATGTGCATTAGTGTGGACAGACTGCTGGCTGTGGCGCTTCCCATCACCTCTTTAACCTGGAGGAGCACAAGGAAAGCCATGTGCGTATGTGTGCTGGTCTGGCTGCTGGCGCTCGCTGGTACGGTGCCACTTCTCTTAATGAGACAAACGGACAGCATTGAGGATGTGGGCGTCACTTGTCATGACGCACTGCGCCACTACGACCCTACAATGCTGTATTATGTGCACCTGTTCTCCATCCTCTCCTGCCTCTACTACTTCTTGCCACTGGTTGTCACCTTAGTGAGCTACTTTACTATCATATATGTACTCAGTGCAAAGTCTGAAGTCTCGTCATCACCTTCAGGAGTCCGAAGGAAAGCTGTGATTATGGCTACAGCTGTGCTGATTGAGTTTGTGGTGTGTTTTGCTCCAACCAATGGCATCCTGTTGTACCACTGTGTTCATTTAGCTATTGGAGGAAACCACAAGGAAACAGATTCATCATATACTGCATACCTGTTGGCTGTGTGTTTGGGGAGCGCAAGTGTTTTTCTGGACCCTCTTCTGTACTACTACGGCTCGTCTCAGTGCAGACAGAAAATCAGATCTGTGTTTTGGTGCAGAAAGGCAAAAAGAGCGAAAACGGCAAACAAATGAAATGCTATCACTGCAGCTGCACAATACAAAAAAAGTGGATTTCTCTTAAAATAACAACTGCCATATTCTTGCTTGACAAGTTTGCTACACTGTATTTATTTGCCAATATTAACAGATATGGAATGAAGTGTTGGTGTTAAATTTCTCTGTATGCACTCATTTATTATTCACCTTACTACTATTTACTACTATATCATGCAGTATATTGACAACTATACCGTGTTATGTCAGGAAAGTTTTTGGAGCACTGTTTATAATGCATGATATATGCATATTATTCATATATATAATGTATTTCACCCATATCCATCTATATCAATAAATAAAACAATAATAATATAAATAAAACCTGTTATAGCCTATTTGATCATTGCTTTCACATATTTTGGTTCTGCAATTGCACAAAGGCTGTGATTAAGCAATCATCTACACACACTACTCACATTGTTAATTACCCAATGTAAATAACCTAAAGCATATACTTTTCTGGCAGATATGCTGTTGTGTTTAATGCATTTTAGGTAGCTATTACACCAAAACATGTGCATACATAGATTGTGCACACTGTTCTGGAAGGTGTGTCCCAGGTAAGGTCACATGACTCTGGCTTTCAACTGTTCAGGTTTGATAAGGAATTTAGAAAGTAATAAGTAATGGAATACTTCATTTCCCGGGTTCTTTTGCGTACTCTTTTATAAGTAGGCTACTGTGGATTTGGACATACTGTACTTCTCTTATCACATAGACTACTGTTTTTCACCTATTACACTCTAAAAAATGCTGGGTTAAAAACAACCCAAGTTGTGTTGAAAATGGACAAACCCAGCGGTTAGGTTAAATGTTTGTCCAACCTGCTGGGTAGTTTTATTTAACTCAAAATATTGTTTAAAAATTACTGTATTGCTTGCTTAAAATAAACCCAAAATATGTTGGAAATCTATTAATATGTTTAATGAACATTTCTTAATAAGTTTAATGAATAATAACTAAACAATAAACATTTATTAAATTAATAAATGTTCACATTTTGATTGTTATTGTTGCCTCTAGTAATCATGTGTCTGATTTTTCATTTCCAACCTATTTTGGGTTCATTTTAAGCCAGACATATAGTATTTTTTAACAATACAAAAAACTGCCCAGCACATTGGGCAAACATTTAACCCAACTGCTGGGATTGTTCATTTTCAACCCAACTTGGGAGTTGTTTTTAACCCAACATTTTTAGAGTGTAAATAGTAGGTGATGTGATTTGTTACGCATCCATCAAAAACGTGCAGTGTTGATGGTGCTCCAGGATCAGGGTTGAGATCCAATGGCATGCATACTATCATAAATACATACTCATACTACGTTTACCATATGTTTCGATAGAGTACCTCAGAGATGACGTGTTTTTGTAGGCCAACCCAGAAGTTAGCGGTACTCGGGTTCCCTCGATTGAAAGCCTATGCATTTTCCCATAGACTTTTGGAAAATCGCAAAAAATAAGCTCTGTGTTTAACAAAGGGTTATGACACTTACACGTTTTGTCTACCAAGATAATCTTTACAAGTTAACACAACATTAATACATTTTGAAGCCCAAATAAAGTCGTCAGACATAAAAAGCTAACAGTAGGCTATAAACGGACTACAGTACACCATGGTCGCGGATCAACGCCACCAAGCTTCCTCAAACTTTATTTAGAAAACAACTTTATTTAAAAACATGCTCGCTGATTATGATCTGCGCTGTGTATGAACAATTATCCACTTTTTCATGAGAAATGCTGTCCAAATGTCCTTTACTGCCATCCACAGGTCAAAGTTTGAACTAATAGTTATATACTTGCACCAGCATATTGTATATGATAGTTTAGTTCAAACTTTGGCCTGTGGAGGGCAGTAATACACTTAGCAGTGTCTACACTGCTGGAATTCTAATAGAGAAGAAGAAGAAGAGAGCTAGTTCAAGATGAGCATTTATGTTTAAAATGTATAAAATTTTATTTTTTTTTAGAAAATGAGTGATGGTTTCTCTAGATAAGACTCTTATTCCTCGTCTGGGATCATGTAGAGCTCTTTGAAGCTGCACTGAAACTGACATTTGGACCTTCAACCGTCTGGAGTCCAGGGAAGTCCACTATGAGGAGAAAAATCCTGGAATGTTTTCATCAAAAAACTTCATTTCTTTTCGACTGAAGAAAGAAAGACATGAAAATCTTGGATGACATGGGGGGTGAGTAAATTATCAGGAAATTTTCATTTGAAAGTGAACTAATCCTTTAACGGAAATTACAAGGCTGTGAGGGATAGATCTCCTCAGTGGGTTATACTGTTAATTAATGTGTTTTTTAAAGTTGTTCTGCTGACGAAAATACCTTTCTCAGAATTTCAGTAGACAAAAAAACTCGATTATAAAATTATAAGTGATCTTTATGCAGCTTTTTACAGCGGATGCCATTGAAAACACTAAGTCTCATCGCCTCGCTTTGCTTCATACCTGTCATGCCGCTGCTCTGAATCTGAATAAGGTCGACAAATGTTTTTACATTCGCATTTGTGTTGTGGTGAGATTGCTGCGTGCAGTTCTCACGCACGCGCGGCGCGTCCTCCCCCGTGACGTCAGTGAGGTTCACGAGTATTAAAGCGCGCGAGTGGGCGGACTGAATAACAGAGTGTTTGTGTCGCAGTTGAAGAAAACTAACAATGGTGCAACTTTCTAAAACTGGAGCGAGAGACTCGCTGAAAGCTGGTCATCCTCCTGCAGGTTTGCACGTTTAGTTAACATATGAAACTTTTAGTGTTTTAAAATCTCTTAATTATGATTTCTTGTTTTGTTTACGCTGTTTAAGTAGCTTGAGGTTTATTGCAACACTCTTCCAGTTTGCATAATTATGATGTGATTTAAATGTTGAATATTGCATGCTATTTTTGTGAATGTAGGCCCTCTTGTGCGGGTTTAGTAGTTCAGGCAGTGAGAGGAAAACAAACATCAGCTCTTGTTTTCTTACTAGGTGTCACAGGATGTGAGTTCAGAAGGCTTTTGTTTCAGTTTCTACTACTACTACAGTGATTTAAAACGATTAGTGCACTGCAAACCTGTCTCAAACTAGCTGCCTATCTAGACAGGGTTCTGAATTTACATTTAGTTAAGATGATCAGGGAGTTTTGCATTTGCATAATGCAAAAAAATACTTAATATAGATGTTTATCTTTATTGAGAATGTATTTTTAGAGTGTATTGTGAACTTATGCAATCATAAATCTATTGACATTCAAGCAGGACAGTCTTTAAAGGTCAAAGGTGGTGTTTTAAATCTGTCATCAAACCCTGAATGTGTAACAAACAACCTGTTATGAAAACCCATGCCTTTTTTGGTCACATGACCAGTTCACACAATGTTCTGGGCTGTTTAAAACTGCAAGCATTGAACACTCCCTTATTACACTACTGCTTTCACTGACTTTACTAGACTGATTTGAGCGGGCGGCCTGTTTTATTAAGCAAATATTTGCACGCTTACCCTCCGGGCCTCCATAGACCTGCCAAATATTCAGAACAACAGGCCCAACGGACTGAGATGATAGTAGTGGACGTCTAAAGGACTCAATGCTCTCATGAACTGGAACTGATTTGTGAGACTGGAAAAAGTGACTCAGAGCATCCTATAGGAATGAATTGGAAGTGCAGATTTGTGGGGTTTATCTTATTCCTACGTCAGCTAGAATAAAGTGGGACATTGCATATTAAGTTTGATTTGATATGGCAATAGTTTTAAAGGTGCAATATGTAAGATTTTTGCAGTAAAATATCCAAAAACCACCAGGCCAGTGTTATATATATATTGTTCACTTGACTACTTACAATATCCCAAATGTTTGCAACTATTTGTAAATCATGAGAAAATTGCAATTTTAACCAAGGCTCCGGGACATGTGAGGAGTCGCCTGTCAGTTGCGTCATACTCTCGTTACCCTCGGTTTCCGGTTATATTTTGTAGAAACCATTGAAACACCAAAGACGCTTTAATATTTACATGTTTTAATAGACAAAGGAACAACTGTTTTGATATATTTATAGACAGAAAACTAATTATTGTTATATAGCTCAACACGTTTAGTCTTATTGTTTAAATCTAATTTTCTTGATTTTTTGCGAGTACCATGCTTTACCATGCCTCAGAGAAAAACACTATTTTGTCAAGTAGCTAACATAGCATAATCAGATGCAGCTTTATTTTTAGTAACAGTAATACAGCATTTTCTCCATTATACAATACGTTTTAAAAATTATTGCATGCCATTTATCAACACAAGCCATCCAGCATTTAATATGATATTGTAAAATCGATCTATCTTACTGCAGTGTGTAACAGTGTCTCACAGCAGCCGCCGAGCGAACGCACAGAGTAACGTTATAACATCATTTTCAACACACTCAAATGTATCTAATATGATAAACAGAGCTGCGTTCAATTGTCGTTGGAATCTTATCGCATCACGTCTAGTTAGGACACACGCAAACCCTATTTTGATTTAAAAAAACTACTGTCAGGATTTACTAAAGAAACGCAGTGAAAAATTAGTGCTGAAAAGGCGTGGACAGTTATTTTTGCGGCTGACCTTATTGCATATACATTTGTAGGAGTTTCCTTATCAGACACACAATTTATGCGAGGAGAATATTTAAATGAATCACACAACACAATTTACTAAGGTTTGTGCTAGTCAATTTACTGGTATTTCCGCCATTATTTTACGTCTTAAACCAGACGTCAATTTGCGCTGCTCTTGGTAGATTGCGTTAGTCATTATGGAAATGATCCGGCTGTGTCTGTGTTCTTTAATGTGTGCATTGTCAGTAAATCACCTGCACAATTTTTCACTCCCTTCTGCGCTTTTACGGGATTGCGCTCTCTTGCTAATTTGCTGTGTTTAGTAAATCTGGTCCTGCGTTTATGCTCCTTGTTCAGCTCCACAACACTCGCTCCTGCTCTGCTTCATACTACAGTAACGTTAATAATCGCATCCATGAACATGATTTCTTCCCGAGTCCTATCCTGATTATTTCCACCGTCTGTGATGATGTGAAGACCACATGTCCCAAGATTCTGCGCTCAAACTTGGCATCATCAAGCTACTTCTTTGTTTTGAATAGGCCTCTAGCGGACAGAAATCTTACATATTGCACCTTTAAAACACATGTAAGTGAACAAAAGCTATAACATTTCCTAACACGTTCACAATTGTGTAATATAATTTCATGTAGGATGCACCGATATGAAAATTTTAGCCGATAACGATAACCGATAATTCTTTATATTTGAAAGCCGATAACTGATATATTGGCCTATAAAATTAAATCCAAATTTAAAGTTTTAACAAGAGTTTTACCATTAAAAGACATGTCCCAAGCACAATTATCTCATTATAATTTTATGTAGCCGATATGACAGACTTGCGCTGCACATGTTGTACTTAACTGTATTTCTTTTTGAAGTGATTTCAATCATTTTTCAAGAAATTTTAAAACGGTGAACGGTGTGCATCTGAAGTGTCTCAGCTGAAGAAATAATCCATATTTATCGGCTTTATTGATAATGATAACATTAAAAATGAACGCACATCGGCCGATACCGATATGGTGGCTAATCATGCATCCCTAATTTCCTGACTTTTGAAACTGTGGAATTGTGCACTTTCTTCAGTGAAAGCGGGAGGAAAAAGAGTCGTGAAGAAGAGCGCTGATGATAACGCCAATGTGGAGAAGGAGGGCAAGAAACTGGACAAAACCAGGTACAGTATCTTCTGCCTGCTGATCTCTTTCTGTCTCAGATGAGATGAAATTAAATTCATCTGTTTTCAAATGCCTCTTTCCTTCTCGTTCAATCTCTCTGGCAGTTTGCTCAACATTTAATGAGCACGTTTCATAGAAAATATGCTGCCTCGGACTATGATGGAATGTGCAGTGGTTTACTAAACCCGCTGGCAGTAACATTCATATCCCGGTGGCTTTTCTTTTTTTAAATGTTGCATTCTGGTCATCAACAAAACATTGAAAATGGTTCATCAAAAAATGTATGCATGGAAAAAAAGATTATTTTAGTCTTACTGCAGGCATCTAAAAGGTGATGAAGCAGAAACGTGTTGCTAAAAATGTTTCAGCGCTTTGCATGAAATCGTAAAACCGTGCAGTTTCATTCAGCAGGACACATTCAGTATTATGTTTAAATGCAGTATTTTACACTAATCCTGAAGTGCTGGCTTGTTCTCCAGGTCCCTGCCGACCCCATCCAAATGCAGCATCTGAGTCTTCTCCTGGCTGGTCCGCTTGAGAAGGTTTGCTTCACCCTAATGACAAGATATTTCTAGCATTGCATGTATCCTCCTTCAGTCCCATAGTGCATTGCTGTTTGGAAGCTGCTTTTAAAAAGCATAAGATGGCACAAACTGAGAGTTTTTAAAGTTTAAAAGTGAGTTTATTGTAGTTGGGGTTGCAAAATTCTGGCAATTGGAAACTTTCCATGGTAATTAATGGGAAGAAACTGCTTACTGCAGTGCTATTGAGGCCACACTCCTGAATCTGCATGTCTGATTATGACCAAACAAAATGTTTGTTTGTATATGAAACAGTTTTTATAAATGACCCAAATTCCCTTAAATTGCCATAAATTCCCGTTAGGTTTCCAACTTGGAATATTTCCAAAATTCCTTGGCTTAACTTCCCATGGAAAGTTTCCGGAAATTTATCAGACATTTTCTGCCCCTTTGCAACCCTCATTGTGGTAGACATCATACCCAGACATGAATGCAGGTTCTGTGGCTGTAGTTTGCAAGCGCTTCACAGACCCCACTGTATTCAGTAATATTTTTCACTTCCGCAAATTTTAATTGGAGTGAGAGTGGAAACTATGACGTGGGTCATTAATTAAACTTAGGATTTACTTTCTGAACTCAAGTGTCCAAACTTCTAAACAAGTGGTTGTCAACTAGATTTGGATACTAAAATGGCAGCTACCAAATTTGTCAAATCTTTTTCTTTTTTTTCTTTTTATATTTTTCTAGTTTATTTTTATTATTTGTATGTTTATTTTTATTTTTTTGTTTGTATTGTATTTTTGTATTTATCTTTAATATTTATATTTCTATTTCTTTAATCTCTAATATTTCTATTTATGTAATATTTATTTTTAAAATATTTATCTGTTTATCTAATTTTATTTTTTATTACGTATTTAATGTTATTACTTTTAATTGTAGTATTATATTTGTTGTTGTTGTCAGTATGGTATTTATTTTATGTAATCTATTTATTTGGTTTTTTATAAAATTAAATGTAATTAAAATCAAATAAATAGATAAATATATTACAAAAAGAAATACCATACCAACAACATATAAATAATAAATAGAAATGGAAAAATAAATAGAATAGACAAATTATAAAATTAAAAAATTGTAATTATCTATTAGATTTTAATACTTTATTTAATTTTATTAAAAGTAATATTTAATCATTTTATGTAATATATTTATTTATATTAAATTTATTTATTGTTCATATTGCATTTATTGTTTATATTGCATATATAATATAATATAATATAATTTGCGTATATTGATGTTTTTTTTTTTTTTTTTTTGCACATTGTTTTTAGTCTTAAGAACTTTTTTAATTGGATTTTTATCATGAAATTAGCTATAAAAGTTGTTGGTATTGTATGTATTTTTGTATGTAATATATTTATCCATTTATTTATTTAATTTTATAATTTTTATTGTTTATTTGTTTTATTTAGTTTACACTTTTTTTTTTTTTTTAACCTGGATTTTACCATGAAATCAGCCATAGAAGCTTTAATTTAACATTACCGTTTGTCTCCTGCAGTTGGGTCATGATTTCCCCGAGACTCCAGTTTCTGTGCGACACAGCCGAGTCAGACCGAGCGCAGAGAAACCGCACGTCCCGCGCATCTCCTGCATTCAACAACCGCGCAAGTTTTGAGCTAAGGTGGCCTCCGCTGCTGAGCTTCTGACGACATGACATGCAGGAAGTGCGTTTGTAGGTGAATGTGGTGCATCATGGACTTGACTTAGTAGCCTTGTAACAAAGTTCCTGTAATGTGATTTCTGTTCAGCTTGTTTGTTGCAATCTTTGTAGCTTTTGCAGTCTTGTGCTGTGTGGAATATTCATTAACCCAGTGTGAATTAAAGCTGTGCTGTTGGAAAGAGTTAGGCTACTGCTTTACTGACGTCAATGCTTGGCATTTAAGTGTAGCATTAATATGCATGGAGTTTCTGGAAACTGTTTTTGATAATAATCAAAACAAATTATTTTTTTCCTATTGTTTCACAAAATGAGAATTTCTTACCAGTAAAGTTCACTTTTCCAGCAAATGAAAGGTGGTTGTGGTTTCTTTTCATGACCATTAGGTGGCAGTAGAATCAGCTCAATTTTTTTTGTTTAATTTAGTTTCTAGTAACCTTTTATTTATTTATTTTTTTTTAATTAGCCATAGAAGCTGGAATATGTTGAGGTTGTTTGTCATTTGGTTAGTCACTGTACTGAAGTAAAAAATCCTTAATTTCAGAAATGAAATGTCATATTTAACATATTAATGTTTGTCTGCTGCAGTTGGGTCATGATTTCCCAGAGACTCCAGTTTCCGTGCGGCACAGCAGAGTCAGACGAACGTGGAGAAAATGAAACTTTCACAAAATGAGACTTTCATACCAGTAAAATTCACTTTTCCAGCAAATGAAAGATGGTTGTAGTTTCTTTTCATGACCGTTAGGTGGCGGTAGAATCCTTTTAAGTAGACATGACTTTTGCAATTACTCTTACAAGCCTGTGAAATTACCTTCATTTAGTTTAAACTTTAGTCATTCTTGTTCAGTACTTGCACTTTAACACAAGCATGTACTATTAATATTAAATTACAGATTTTATAAGGAAATGTTTTTATAAAAGGGTTTATCATAGAAATTTGTTTTGGTCATACTCAGATGCTTAATTATAACTTATTTACACAATGACAAGAGAAAACACTTCATAAAGAGCTATAGTTATTTCTCTTTGAGAAATTGATGTTAACTATAATTATCTGCTATGCTTTTAAGCTTAATGTACCTTATTCTGTACAAGACACTAACAGGATGAAAAGGAATATTTCGAACACAGGAAATGATTTAAAATTTACCCTAATGTTTACCTCATAAAACTAATGATTTCTTAGCTGTGAGTTTTGTATATAAATGTTAGAAGTGCTGTATATTAGGAATGACTTTCCTCCCCTTGATGTGCTTTAATCTTCCTCACTGATGTTTCTCATAAAACATGATCGTTTACAGCTTGGTCTGATGTGATGTTTCTCAGGGATGGAGCCAAGCGCTCCGGTCATGACATGATGCTCTCTGTGAAGAAGCGCTGCGTGTGGCGGCTTTGAGCTGTCAGTCTGATGGGGAGTGGAGGAAGTGCGCTGTATATTTAGGCGTCTAATGCAGACGGCACAAAAGAGCCCCTATTGAGTGTGTGATCGGGCCAAATGCCAAAAATGAGACTGGGTCTGAGTCTCAAACTTGAAGGATAGAGACAGAGGAGGAGGATCAGAAACTATCCATCAAAGTTTAGACATGCTTGACTGGATTTATGTTGTCATAGATCAAAAACTTTTGATCTATAGTTCTTATTAGATGCATGTAATTAGCAGGCCAATATAAATGGTGCCTATGTGTGAGTTTTATGCAATGTGAGTTTAATTTTTTTTAATAAGTAAGCATACTTCACCCAAATTCTCATTAATGTAATGCAACTATAATAGGAATTTACTGAGAATGAAACCATTCAAATAATACAAAAATACAAATGCATTTCAGTAATAAGAAAGCTGTTAATTGTCATAATAATGCCACATTTTCTCTCTCTCTGTGTGTGTATAATATATATATATATATATATATATATATATATATATATATATATATATATATAATGTATGTGTATATATATATATAATATATATATATATATAAATAATGTATGTACAGTGCTTCCCACAGGTTTGAAATATACTTGCGGTGGTAGCTGGGTGAAAAATCCTCCTATTACCCACGGCACAAAAATGGTCTACTACATGTGACAAACAAATAATGTGTGATTTTTAACAGTATTTTATTTATTTATTGAAATTAATTTTAATTACATAGCATATTACATTTAATTGCATACTAATATTATGCATTGTAAATTATGCAAAATTACAGCATTTAAATGGTTCTTCTTTTCCTATGTTCTCCTTGCTGTCATATAGTGTCTCTCAGTGAATGGGACACAGATTTTACTAGTAAACTTTATATAATGAATAATACATGTGTCAAATAATGGTCTTTTCTTCCTGTGGGGGAGACTATAATAATTTACTGTGAATTAAATGGAAAATTAAATACAATTTATTGTGTAACCAAAATACTAATAATTACCAAAAGAAAAAGAAAAAACTTAGCGTGTGACATTTAATTATAAACAAGCCCGAAATACACCGGGACTTTTATTTTGAAATGTCTGATCTATTGCAGGCTGATCCTTCAGATTCTTACATTCTTACACCCGTATAAAACATTTTATATAAAGGTTATAAAGTAGACTGTAATAATTAATTGAGTTCATTAGCAATCGCTTGGCATAAATCTGCGCTTTTCATTGATTGAGAATCATTTTGAAGCAATCTGAACATAGAGTCTGAGGCACTATTGCGCGAGCTTGTAGAATGCGCAACAGCGCCGCCTTGTGACTTTGCAACATGCAGCGCCCGTGGGAATGTTAGCGGGAGTAAACAGTTCTGACGCACACATAACGAGCAGGTACGAAACGACTAGTTAATCGATCGCGGATGGTTTCATTATCTTGGGCGGATATAAAAGTACAAGAGGATAAAAATAATAAAAGCATAAATGTGTCTCCAAATATACTTGGGCGGCCGTTAATATATCTGGGCGGCTCGCCCAAGTAAAGTCTGTGTGGGAAGCACAGATATATATGTGTGTATATATATATGTGTGTGTATATATATAGATATATATATATATATATATATATATGTGTGTATATATATATATATATATATATATATATATATATATATATATTATATAATATATATAATATGAGCAATATCACACGAGTAGCCATGCAATATTGCTGTATAACAGCACGACTGTGATTCGTCCGTAGGTAATAAAAGTGTGCTGATTTACAGTGTGATATTGCATTTATACAACAGTTCGACGGATCGAGTGTGTAAATAAGAAATAACAACAGAGTGTCTTTAAAACCCTCTTATGTGCAGAACTACTTTCTTCCGCCACAGATAAAAATCTCAAGTTGACAGTTGACGAAGCCTCCGTTACTAATTCTAAAAACGTCACTTCAGAACTAGAAATGAAGGAATGTTGAGTCGCTTCATTGAAACTCATTGTATTTTGTACAGTATTGGAGAGAAAGAGACCCTGAACAAGCATTACCTGTGTCTGATATAACATTCATTCTTCAGGTCGATGTTCATAATATTATATCCATTATAAAAATCCATTTCAATGTCTGCCGAGGAAAGCGATCTTTGTATTTGTCCTTTTTACAGTTAAGGGAATTTTCCATAACAGCACTAAAACAACGTCTTTTGTTTACAAAAGTCCCTTTCAATTTAAAAGTCTGTTGCGACTGTCTGACTCGTTCACTCGTAAAGTTTTCTGACATCTGAAGCCGTATTAATGTAACTTTCACTCAATCCATATGCCATGTGCAATCCATTCAATCCAATCCATTCAAAAACATTTAAAACATTAATTATTCCAAACGTTTGACTAGTAGTGTAAATATTAATGGTCAAAAATTGGCTATATTTTCGTTATGCAAATCATGAAATAAAAATGAATGTAAATTAAAAATAAATTGTGAGGTTTGTCCATTTTCTCTTTTTCTTTACTTGTTCTTTGTCAACTTTGTTCCCCGTATATGCCTCCTTCCATTCTTGATTTGAGCTAATAGAGATTTAGGCTGGTTAAATTGATATCAGGAGTAATGCAAGGGATCCAGGTTTACCTGTATGCGGATTAGAGACGCTCACACACACATTCCCATCATGCACAGGGATTAAAGGCATCGCCTGGCGTGAGGCTTACAAATATCCCACAAATGAAGCCCTTATAACAGGGCAAGTGATTCTAATGCCTGATATATTTCACATCACAGGCTGTTTTGCATTCATGTATTTTTATGAAGCGTATTTCAATCTTATTGTCCCTTGAGCCGCTTTCTAACAAAATTACATTTGTTTCAAATTTTTATATCCAAATAAATTACCCGGGTTACCCTATGCTGAGTTCAAATTACATTTTCCAATATGCAAATCCAGCTACTGCAGGAAACCTGTACTTATGAAGCATACTTGATTGCCTGTCTGAAATGAAACATAACATTAAAGGGGTGGTTGATTATGATTTCACTTTTTTAACTTTAGTTAGTGTGTAATGTTGCTGTTTGAATAAACAACATCTGCAAAGTTACGACGCTCAAAGTTCAATGCAAAGAGAGAGATTTTCTTTTAAAGAAATCACTTTTTAAGGACTACAACAAACGCTGGTAGGGACTACATCGAGCTTCTTCCCAGGTTGGTGACATCACTAACCCTAACATTTACATAAACCCCGCCCCCAAGAACACACAACAAAGGGGGCGGGCCATGTTGGGCTGCTTTAGAGAAGAGGAAGAGTTGTTGTAGTAGAGTGTTGTTGTCATGCCGTCATTTTACGCCGGACTGCTTCACAAACGAGGATCAATTCAACACAAAAGATGAACATGACGGCACATGCTAGTGGATGAGTTGAATCAACTCCACAGCAACTACATAAATTTATCCACTAACCATTCAGAAATGTCCAGTTTCATTCTAAAAGTTGTAACTTCTTCCTGAGTCTCTCCATCAGTGTCGACTCCGGTTTGAACAATGTAAGGCTGAACACCGTTACTGACAATCCTCATTTTGGCTGCGTGAGATTCTCCAGCTTTGTTGTTGTTGAGCTGTTAAAGCTCCGCCCTCTTCTGGAAAGCGGAGCTCATTTGCATTTAAAGGGGACACACACAAAAATGGTGTGTTTTGCTCACACCCAAATAGGGGCAAATTTGGCAAGCTATAATAAATGATCTGTGGGGTATTTTGAGCTGAAACTTCACACACACATTCTGTGGACACCAGAGACTTATATTATATCTTGTGAAAAGAGGCATTATAGGTCCCATTAACATTTGTCAATCTAATAAAATAATGAGTCAAGAAAGAGATATGCTGAAAATAACTGCTGATAAATTAATTTGTGCACTGTATACATTCTGCAGTAAGAATATGTGATTGCAAACAATGTATTTCCTATTAAAAAAGAAAGTTTGGGCTTTTATTTTACACCAATATTTTCTACTTTTGATGTTGCAAGCATAGATTCAGAAGACATCAAAGCTAATAGACATGGACTAAAAGCCGCAGAACTCTCGTTTAGATTTCATGGGCCCTTTCATGTGATCTCAGAGCAGTGTGATCTAACCATATGTTGAACATCTTTCAGAGCTCTTAGATGTGCGCCTCTTTAACGTTACACATTACACAAGCGGCGTTTGTTAGGAGAAGCCTTCATGTGGGAACGCAACCACATCACAAATCATCTCCGTCAGCAGCTGATGACCGGCTGTAATGATGGTTTCACATTCTCAGACACAAGAGACGCTGGACGGCTGCTGCAGTGACAACTCTCAACAGGTGTGTGTGTGTGTGTGTGAGAGAGAGAGAGAGAGTGTGTGTGTCTGTGTTGTCGGCTCAGTTGTAGATTACAGCGGGATTATCACATATACACTAAATGCTGTGTTAGAATTACTCAAAGTGAATCTCGTTGGCACTTGATGTCCACTTGATGGCATTTGGTGTCCAATGTCAGAGTCAGTATAAAAACACAACTGTAATCAGTATTATATAGTGTATATATATATATATATATATATATATATATATTATATATGTGTGTGTATGTACTCTAAAAAATTCTGGGTTAAAAATGGACAAACCCAGCAACCTCAGCGGTTGGGTTAAATGTTTGATCAACATGCTGGGTAGTTTTATTAAACCCAACTATTATTTAAAAATGACTATTGCTTGCTTAAAATGGACCCAAAATATGTTGGAAATTAACATTTATTAATATGTTTAATAAATGAACATTTATTATAATAGGTTTATTGAATAATAATTAAACACTCTAAAAAATGTTTGGTTAAAAACAACCCAAGTTGGGTTGAAAATGGACAAACCCAGCAATTGGGTTGTTTTAACCCAGTGGTTGGGTTAAATGTTTGCCCAACCTGCTGGGTAGTTTTATTTAACCCAACTACTGATTAAAAATGACTATATGTCTGGCTTAAAATGAATCCAAAATAGGTGAGAAATTAAAAAATGAGACACATAATTACTAGAGGCAACAATAATAATCAAAAGGTGTACATTTATTAATAAGCAATTTAATAAATGTTAATTGTTTATTATTCATTATCTTATTAATAAATGCTCATTTAT
Source organism: Culter alburnus (assembly GCA_028476615.1). NCBI lineage: Eukaryota > Metazoa > Chordata > Actinopteri > Cypriniformes > Xenocyprididae > Culter > Culter alburnus. The sequence goes on along the minus strand of JAOTNS010003934.1, from coordinate 996,521 downwards.
TAAACATATTAATAAATGTTAATTTCCAGCATATTTTGGGTTCATTTTAAGCAAGCAATACAGTAATTTTTATACAACAGTTGAGTTAAATAAAACTACCCAGCACATTGGGCAAACATTTAACCCAACCACTGGGTTAAAACAACCCAATTGCTGGGTTTGTCCATTTTCAACCCAACTTGGGTTGTTTTCAACCCAGCATTTTTTAGAATGAACAATAAACATTTATTAAATTGCTTATTAATAAATGTTCACCTTTAGACTATTATTGTTGCCTCTAGTAATTATGTGTCTCATTTTTAATTTTCAACCTATTTTGGGTTCATTTTAAGCCAGACATATAGTCATTTTTAAACAATAGTTGAGTTAAATAAAACTACCCAGCACATTGATCAAACATTTAACCCAACTGCTGGGTTAAAAGATAATTCACAGGTTTTGCGCAGCAACATAATGTGTGCAATACCTCTCTGCACCATGTGGTGTCAGCATTCAGTTAGCACCCAAAAATTAAATGAACATCACACACACTCGGTCTAAGAGCATATCCAGTTCACTTTGAATTGTAATTACTACCTCTCATTATTACAAACATCTGTAGGACAGCTGCTGTGGAGATCTGGGTCTATTTTAGACTCACCACATGAGTGTATCCCCACAGGATCCCGCTAAAATGCCTCCATTCGGAACTGCAAAGGTCAAACTGCATTAAAGACTTCATCGCATTCACATCTACTGCCAGCCGTAACCTCTGGAACAGCAGTTAAACATGTCAAAGGAATTCTCTACTCAAGCATCTTTCCTGCGGTTAATCTCTTCGGAGAGAAACGGTCTTTCATATGGTTCTGCTGGGTTCATTTCAGGCTGACTTAACATTTTCCAAAACACAAGGTTTAATGTTGTTCTTTTTTTTCAGATTAAACACTCTAAAAAATACTGGGTTAAAAACAACCCAAGCTGGGTTGAAAATGGACAAACCCAGTGATTGGGTTGTTTTAACCAAGCGGTTGGTTTAAATGTTTGATCAACCTGCTGGGCAGTTTTATTTAAACCAATTATTATTTAAAAATGATTATACGTCTGGCTTAAAATGAACCCAAAATAGTTTGGAAATTTAAAAAAATCAGACATATAATTACTAGAGGCAACAATAATAATCAAAAGGTGAACATTTATTAATAAGCAATTTAATAAATGTTTAATGTTCAATTATTATTGATTAAACTGTTCAGTTATTAAAAATAAAAGTTAATTTCCAACATACTTTGGGTTCATTTTAAGCAAGCGATAATTTTTAAACAATAGTTGAGTTAAATAAAACTACCCAGCATGTTGGTCAAACATTTAACCCAACCGCTGGGTTAGTCCATTTTCAACCCAACTTGGGTTGTTTTTAACCCAGCATTTTTTAGAGTGAATGAATCCTCCACTTTGCATTGTGATCAAATTCACTGTAATCTGCCTCTTGTGGTGCTTTAGGCTACAACTGCACCTGACTTTCTCCATTAAAGTTCATTAAAGTTGTTTAAACCTCAGGTTTGAGATCTGCACTTTATCTATTTACACCTATAGATTTCAATTCCAATACATATATTTAAAGTATATACACATATTTATGATATTTCTCCAGAAATCTCCACATCAGTAACCCTTACACCAAACTTTACAGTTTAATTCCAGTATTCTGAAGGGTTTATATCTTTCACCTGGATTATATAGGCTAACATTTACAGAAACATAACAGTTCAGAAAACTTGTAAGACAAAACAGTCTTAATGTACTGTGATTAATCAATAGTTAGTTACATGGCCTTAACATGAAAGTTTTTAATCAACAAAATGCATTTGATTTTACTGAATCTCAGTGATACCAGTCACATTTCTGAAAAGTGCATCATTACTTTGTTATGTAAAACCTAAATAATATCAGCCTAAAGTTTTTTTTAATACTATTTTTATTGCATTTTCTTGAACACTTACATAACAATGTACATCACATATCTGTAACAACACATAATGTACAGAAACAAAAACAAAACAAACAATCACCAGGGCTCATTTTACATAAAAAGTGCAATAGCACAAACCAACATATACAATATATACTTTGGTCAGAGTTAACAATAGATTGCATATAATAACCAAAAATATAAGCAATAAAGTAGAGTATATAGTCCATTAAAGTTTATTTTCATATGAATATAATACCTAATTTTTAATATCTCTGTGTTCAATAAATAGTAAAAAGGGACTCCAGACACTTAAATTTGTCTTCTTTACCTTTAATAATATGTTATTTTTTCCATTGCAATGCATGAAGATATTTCAGCCTAAAGGGTTTTATAGGTATGAGGAACTGGGAAATATAGGTTAACTTTGCTTATTACTTTTAAACAAATAGCTGGGGGCTCTAAGAGCCCAAACAAATAGATAAATGTTGGGGCTTCATATTGTTTTCTGTTTAATATGTGCTAAAAAAAGAAAAAAGCTTATGGCAGTCTTATTTGATGGCATGCTCCCATTGTGACAACTTACCCCTATAACACTTTTATTATTATGCCCGCTATCGGGGCATGTTGCTAACATGGTTTAATTAGCTTAATTATAATTATTATTATTTTTTTTTTACACAGCAATAATTGTGGAAATGTTCAATAGTTTTTTTTTTTGTAATCAAAGTTTATTATAAATTAATTATTTTATTTAATTATTATTTTTTTAATTGCGGTGAAAAGTGAGAACACTAGTTAGTAGGCCTATGACATTGTCTTCCTATTCAGAATCAGTGGAGGTCCAGTTTTGTCATCTGAGAGAAGCCCCCTTGATAGTAAACATACTTTGGCGTAGACGTCGTGATGACCTCAGTGCACGCGCGCGGAGGGAGGGAGGAGCCGCGCGCGCTTCCACACTGTCTGACTGTGATCCTGAGAGAGAGAAGCGGCGTCCTCAAAACTTTTCCCTGACGGATAATTCATGACATAAATCAGGTAATGTAGCATTTTCATCTCCAGAGGTGGCCGGTGGACATTAATGAAGCGTTCAAAGTGTTCCCACATCTTTTTCAAAGGCTCGTGAGTTAAGTTGGAGTTTGATCATTTGTTTTAGTTCGCGATTCCCGACCTCAGATTAAACGGGAATATGCCGAGGCTTGTCTGCTTCTCTGTCATGGGATACCAGCGTGTGGATGTGGTTTATGAACTGGTTAAATGTAGGCTGAAACCTCTTTAACACATGTAGTTGGATTATTGGCGTGTCCTGCTGGGATCATCTGCTCTTATAATGGGAATTCACGAATTTGTGTGTCGCAGAGATTCACTTTCTGATATCTGGATTGTAGTGGGAAGCATTATTACATTTATTATGAGTTGAAGCTCTCCATAATGTGGTTTTCCACATAGTTAATGTGTTTTGATTATATATAGGCTAACGTTACCCCTCTCAGACTCCCTAACATATAACGTTATTCCAACGGTTGACAGATGAATTGACGCTTGACTGAAATTCAAAATATTTCTGTTTAAATGCTTAAAAATAGACAAATATAAATGTTTTACACTTATTTAGCCTACAAAACAGTAGTGAATAAAAACAGACCAGATAGGATGGATGGAAAAACACCAAGAAGTGTTGAAGTGCTTCTGTTTGTGTTATTTCATAATTTTTGATGACTTTATTATTATTCTAATTTGTGGATATTTTTTTTCATAATAACGAATAAGTAGGTTTTGGCTAGTAGTGTACTTAATAATAATATATTTTGTTTATAGAGCACTTTTTAGGGTACTCAAAGATATATAAAGGCACAATATGTAATTTTTGCGCCACTAGAGGTCGCCTATTCAAAACAAAGGCGTAACTTGATGATGCCGAGAATGAGCGCAGAATGAGATTATTAACGTTACTGTTAGGCAGGCATGGAGAAGTTACTTACTTTCAGTAAGTTGTACTGTATCTTTTAACATACCTTCAGATGTTCATGCATGTTTATTTTGCACTGTAACTGGTATTAAAGCGGAGGAGGGGATGTTCACATGCGCTCGTGCTGCCGCTTCTCTTGAACTGAGATGCTAAAGCGATCTGCATTGACACATTAAACAGCGCCAAAACGGTATTTATTTTTTGAATCTCAAAAAGGGATGGACGTCATTTGAAATGTGAGACTTTGCTTCATATCAACAGTAAAAAAGCACAAAGATTATTACGATTTATTGGATTGGAGGCACTGCATATTCTGCTCATTCATCAAGTGAAAGCAGACTAGACTAATCGAGTCTTGGGATTTAAGAATCGATATCGGTTTGTAAAAATGAGAATCGATTAAAATTGAGAAATCGATATTTTTTACCCAGCCCTATTATTTATAATAGGTGCATTCCAAACGGCTACATATGGCACGCGGCTACATATGCACTGCTCACATAGGGATGATCACTTCCATTTGGAACTTTCCCCGTGAACCGTTTGGCACGAATATGCGTACCGTTACATCCCTAGATGTCATTAATAGGCTACGCACAGACACGGTCCGTGTCCTGGTTAAAATTGCATATTTCTAAAAAAGTACAATTAATATGACACCTATTTTTAGGTCTGTTACAGTTTTTTTTGCATTGTGCCATTTTTTCCATGACATTTATTTGCATTATTATTAATAGTAATGCTTTAAAATTTCAAAATGGCCCACAAATCCCTGGAGTCGTCATCAGTGATTCTGATGGAGCTTTAATGCCCTCTTCTCCTCTATTCAGCTGAGTCATGAGGGTTGGATGTGTGCTGTTGACAGGGGACACTCCTTTTCCTACCCTTAGGAAAGCTTACCATGGATTTACTATACAGGCTTCCCACGGTCATGGAAATTTTAAAATTGTGATTTTGTGATTTGAAACTCTCAAAAAGTAATGGGAATATTTCTATAATGAGTCTATATTATAGGTAGTTTTGCTCAGCTCTTGTCTCTTTATAAATGCAATCTCTGTACAGTGATTCTTCTCTGCAAATCACAAACGACTGTAAAAGTCATGGAAAGTCATTGGTCAAAAAAAGTGTGGGAACCCCGTCTCATGGTTCATAGCCAGCTGGCAAATAACAGGTGCTGGTGCCATATGTAAACACATGTAGTAGATACAGAGGGGCATGAAAAGACCTCTAGTCCTGGATGTCTTGAATCCATATCTTCACAATATGTCCATTATGCTGCACATCTGCTTTGCTGAAGTAGCCACGTGTTCGCTAGAGGATCCAATGGAATGTTTCGGAGCTTGTGTGACTCACAATATGACACACCTGTAGAGATTTAGGTTCAAAAGTCATCCTTCTATCTCTGTTTGGCTGTGTTAAATAAAGCTGCCAGGCACAAATGCACTTTGAAGCTTAAAACAAATGTTGGAAAATGAGTTTTTTTCTCTGTCACGCAGCGCTAATGGTGCTGCGGTGCCAACTGGAATGAAAGCGAGATTTCTTAATTGCCCTGACTGGCTCCATCCACATCAGCGACTGGTTGTCGGGCTGTAGATCATGATGGGACGTTTTTACGGTGCTGGGGGTGACTCTGGTGGCCTGCAGGGAAACGCTCATTTAATTAACATTGTGCTAGTGGCCAGGGAGAGGGTTGTGTTACGGCCAAAACAAAAGCTGCGTTGTGTGTCTGTTTCAGCAGGGCACTCAGATGCTGTCAGTATGGAAATAATAAACTAATTCTAGTGCTTTGTGGGAGGTTGAAATGCTTTAAATGCTCTGTATTTCCGAGCAAAGATTGTTTATCTTGTTTGTGGTTCTAAATTATTCTAATGATTAAATCTTACTAGTTATGAGTTGTTATTAAGGTTAAAGGTGAAGTGTGCAATTTCTGTTTTGTTTGAGGTAGGGTAGCTTTAACAGCTTGACAACAACAAAGCTGGAGAATCTCACGCAGCCAAAATGAGGATTGTCAGTAACGGTGTTCAACCTTACATTGTTCAAACCGGAGTCGACACTGATGGAGAGACTCAGGAAGAAGTTACAACTTTTAGAATGAAACTGGACGTTTCTGAATGGTTAGTGGATAAATTTATGTAGCTGCTGTGGAGTTGATTCAACTCATCCACTAGCATGTGTCGTCATGTTCATCTTTTGTGTTGAATTGACCCTCGTTTGTGAAGCAGTCCGGCGTAAAATGACGGCATGACAACAACACTCTACTACAACAACTCTTCCTCTTCTCTAAAGCAGCCCAACATGGCCTCACCCCCTTTGTTGTGTGTTCTCGGGGGCGGGTTTATGTAAATTTTAAGGTTAGTGATGTCACTAACCTGGGAAGAAGCTTGTTGTAGTCCCTACCAGCCATTTGTTGTAGTCCTTAAAAAGCAATTGCTGTAAAAGAAATATCTGACGTTGCATTGAACTTTGAGCGTCATAACTATTATGTGCCTTTTTTACACATACAGGTACATTTTTGTTAACTCACAAATGCAACCAAAGTATAATAACATGAACATTTATTTGAACTCTCTGAAAGTTGCAATCTCTGTATCTCAATTGTGACATCCTCAAAAAATGCACCTTAGATTTTAAATAATATGGAAAAATAAATAATGAAAAATATCAAGTTGCACATGAGATCATCAATCATCTTGTGCTTGTGCAATTAGATGAGAGCAATGACAACAGCCAAGAAAGTCTTTCAGTCTTCTGTGCTCTCTAAAATGTATAAATCTAGTATCCAAATACATTCACAATAACATGAGGTATGCTAGTTGTTGAAAAAAAGATATTTACAGAAAGATAAGTATAAAAAAGAAATTTCAGTTGTTAAAGCTCAAACAAATCTTCTAGTATATCTTATAGATATATAAAAAAGTATATTGATTTTTTTTACGCATTGCATTAGTCATTTGATCAATCCATTGAACCATGGATGTATCATTCCCCCCCTAGATATTACACTCTAAAAGTGCTGGGTTGAAAATGGACAAACCCAGCGATTGGGTTGTTTTAACCCAGTGGTTGGGTTAACCCTCTGGAGTCTGAGGCTGATTTGGGGCCTGGAGAAGTTTTGACATGCCCTGACATTTGTGCTTTTTCAGTTGTTCATAAACATATTAATGGAAAAAGTGTCATTACACTGTATTCAGCACAAACTAGGCTACAATAATATGTGAGGAACATGTATGTACATGTTTGTGTTTTTGAAGGAATAACATTTATGCGTGGTTATTGAAAAAAACAAAAAACTTAAGTCACTGAAATAAGGCCAAAAAAGTATAGTAAATCTGTGTTTACAATACTTTAGGGTATTGGAGGTTGTAGACTAGAGTTTTTGCTTCAAAATTATGTAAAAATTATGCTGCCTACTCTTTCATATAAAACAATATATTGATTTAGTTTTTGTAAGACACTTTTTGCCAAGAAACACAGTATGCGTGGAGGCGTGAATCACCACTGAATAATGGGCCATTCTCACCTGAGAAGAAAAGAATTGCATAGTAATGAGCTGAAATGTCTTGCATATTAATGAGGCATTTCAGTCAGGTAGGCTGTGAAAAAAAACCTTCTGTGATGTCTCAAGCTCATCATGATATATGAAACATACAGAAAAATATTATTACAATATAAAGTAATGGTTTTATATTATACTTTAAAATATAATGTATTTCTGTGATGCAAAGAGTCTGAATATAGGCTTTTAGTTTAAAAGCATGCACATTTGGAGAAATATTGGATTCTCGTATGCTTATGTCAATTTTCTATACAGAGGAGTTATATTATTTAATATTCATTGTCATTACTATGAGCGCTGGTGTTTTCAATTCATACTTGAAGTCGGAGGGGCCTCTCTGTGCATTTTTAGTCCACAAATTCATCTAAAAGAAGAAGAGGCTATTCCATGAATGGAGTTTCCAATTCATACTGCAGCCGGAGGGCTAAAAACAAAAATTCATAAATTCATCTATAGAAGAAAAGAAAACAGGAACTAACTGCATGTCTTCTAGAGCTCGCTAACCATGGCTTTAACATCCAGATAAACACTTTTCAAGACAATAAATACACGATTGAGACGATGAATGCATGTATTGCCTCTGAATTTGCGTCTGAATAGCGCTGGCTCCGTGGGCGTGGCCGCATTAGCGGATAATGAGCTGAATCACGGACTTCTGACATGGCTCTCTTTTCATACAGATTACATAAACACAGAATGTTGTTTTCGATTTGACTTACATGATTTAAAACCTGACATCTTAACGTTTTTTTAGACATAAGTGTAATTTTTCTGTGATTAGTATTCACTAAGTTACAGTTCATTTTCTGAGAACTATCAGATTGGACTTCGTTCAGAGGGAGAGGAGAAATCACGCATCATGTTAGTTTTCTTTATTTTACAAAAAGCACAACATTTTGTTTTTACTCTGAGTGTATACAAATAAAAAAAGATATTCTATAGTTTCAATGATATATTACTTATGTCTCTATGACAAAAAATGACGGAGTATTTTAAGTCTGTTTTGCTGCAATGTGAAAAAAACCCTGCAAAACGCGCCAGCGCGTTTTCAGACCTCAGAGAGTTAAATGTTTGCCCAACCTGCTGGGTAGTTTATTTAACCCTACTATTGTTTAAAAATGACTATATGGCTGTTTAAAATGGGCGGGGTTACTGTGACCAACAAGAAACTTGTGACCGCCATTTTTGAAATAGCAGCTAATCGAGCTAATAGCAGCTCGATTGTAATCTCCATCTGTATACAAATTACGGCGAGCCGTGTTTGGATGCCGATGTAGGTTCACAAAGCCATGAGCATCAACAGTAGTGAAACATCCGCGATTGTTGATAGAAGGCTTGTTCGAGATGCATCAGAGCAGCGCGGACCGATTCGGCGGGTGCCGCGGATCCGTGGGAGCGTTTGTAGAGCATACGACTCCTTGTGCTTTTGGATCGTTCTTGCGGGGCTTTGATGTCATGCGCCGATTGCTATGCGAGAAGCCGATGCATCTCAAACAAGCCTGGTGTATTTGTGTTTGGCGCTGCGGCGCTAGCTTTGCTGTGAAATATGAGACGTATACAGTGACGTAACACCTGGCTCTGTGCTGCTCTCTAGCCCGTGGAAAGGCAAACCGGTTCTTAGAAGGCTCGTCAGTTGAACCAACTCCGAACTGGCAATAGCACTAGCTCTGAACTAGCACCCGGTTTGTGCTGGTGGAAAGGGGGTATAAGTGGGCAGTTCTTGACCCAGAGCTACATTGTGCAATGTGCAACCAGACTTTTGAAGTCTAGTCAGAGGTCTGTTACTTTAGAATTACAGACTCCTTTGCAGCAGTTAGGTGACTTATACTGGACCACAGCACTGTGTGTGTTTTGGTTGAGCTGTCGTTTTTGGACATGCGGTGAGCTCGCTATGTGGGAATGTGCAGAATAAACTGTACCGGTCTGTGAAATGTAGAGCACTGCCATGACGGCTCAGAGAAAACATAAGAGTGAGATTTTTTCCCTTGTTGCCACTGTGTTGAGTTCCTCCCTATTTTTGCCACTGTACTTTTGTGTTCTGTCATCGCTAAGTGCCAAACGTAGAGTCTAACCCCTATTGTTTTTGTAGGCATTTTTTTTTTATTATTCTGTTTCCTCTGCTTTTCCTCTGTGTCTATTGCATCCTGTGGAAGTATTTGTAAGGTTTGGCACAATGATTGGTGGTGGTCTGAATAGTCCAATGACCAGTTTGGAGATCTCTTTAACTAAACCCTCTTGCACCACCACCATCATTTCAATTCTTGAAATGTATTGATTGATATTGTTTTATTATTCTCCAATGTTTTCATTCAGTAACCACCAAAATTGAATCACATAAACACTTTTTTCTGCATTCCGGTAAAATGTACACTAAAAATGCTGGGTTAAAAACAACCCAAGTTGGCTTGAAAATGGGCAAACCCAATGTTTGACCAACCTGCTGGGCAGTTTTATTTAACTCAACTATTGTTTAAAAATGACTATATGTCTGGCTCAAAATGAACCCAAAATAGGTTGGAAATTAAAAATCAGACACATAATTACTAGAGGCAACAATAATAATCAAAAGGTGAACATTTATTAATAAGCAATTTAATAAATGTTTATTGTTTAATTATCATTCATTAAACTTATTAATAAATGTTAATTTACAACATACTTTGGGTTCATTTTAAGCAAGCAATACAGTAATTTTTAAACAATAGTTGAGTTAAATAAAACTACCCAGCATGTTGGGCAAACGTTTAACCCAACCACCAGGTTAAAACAACTCAATTGCTTGGTTAAACTCACAATTGCGCGATATAACGTCAGAATTGTGAGATATAAACTCGCAATTCTGAGAAAAAAGTCAGTAATTTTTTCCCCTCAGAATTGGACTTTATATCTTGCAATTCTGACTAGGGGTGGGAATCGCAGGGTACCTCACGATATGATACGATCACGATACATGGCTCACGATAATGATAGTATCGCGATTCTGTGATAATCGATATTTCTAGACAATCCTATAATGATACATCACGATATCTGTGGTTTCAACAACCAGATGCATTTAGACTGATACATATACAGTTTTGACTGGAATGCGTCCCAGACCACCTCCTGAAGTGGTTTGAGCGATCAGATTTAAATCTGTCTCAAATGCGTTTCGGAGGGCATTTAGACCCGGTCTTTTCACGATCGGATAGCTATCCGATCAGAGAAAATGCATGAAGTGACCAGGTGCAAACAGACCCACCCAAAAGCACAGATATACACGGGAGCGTTCGAAAGCAGCGGATCCCTAATATATGCTTTCAAAGGCACCCGTGTATGTCTAAGCACTTGGTGAAGAACGTCAAAGATGTCGTTTGTCACATCAATGGTATAAAAGTGCATCAAGACTTTGAACTTAAACGTGGCTGTGGCATCTATTTTACTCACACTGTTGTAGGCTATGCCATCCTGTTAAAAACCTCTTTTTCTTAGGCTAGTTAACTTCTGTTCACGTTTCCCTCATTCATGTGTTGAGCGCCGCCTTGAAGTATAGCGACGCTTTGAGCAGAGAAATCTATACGATTCTCGAATCGCACAGAGAAAGACGACGATATATATCGCCATATCGATATTTTGTCCCAACCCTAATTCTGACTATATCATGCAATTCTGACTTTATAACACGCAATTCTGACTTATATATCGCATTTCTGACTTTATAACTTGCAATTCTGACTTTAACACTCAATTCTGACTTATATATCACATTTCTGACTTTATAACTTGCAATTCTGACTTTATATCACGCAATTCTGACTTTATCTCGCAATTCGACTCGCTTTATATCTCACAATTCTGACTTTATAACTCGCAATTCTGACTTTATATCTCGCAATTCTGACTTTATAACTCGCAATTCTGACTTTATTCGCAATTCTGACTTTATAACTCGCAATTCTGACTTTATAACTCGCAATTCTGACTTTATCTCGCAATTCTGACTTTTATATCGCAATTCTGACTTATATATCACATTCCTGACTTTATATCACGCAATTCTGACTTTATAACTTCTTTATAACTCGCAATTCTGACTTTTATCACGCAATTCTGACTTTATAATCGCAATTCTGACTATTCTGACCACATTCTGACTTTATATATCTGACGCAATTCTGACTTTATAACTCAATTCTGACTTTAATGGACTTCTTATATCACGCAATTCTGACTTTATAACAATTCGACTTTATAACTCGCAATTCTGACTTTAACACTCAATTTGACTTATAATTCTGACTCAATTCTGACTTTAAACTCGCAATTCTGACTTTAACACTCAATTCTCGTTCTTTATATGCAATTCTGACTTTATAACTCGCATTCGACTCGCAATTCTGACTTTATAACACTCAATTTGCTTTGACTTTTATCTCGCAATTCTTAACTCGCTTTTATAACTCAATTCTGACTTTATATCTCGCAATTCTGACTTTATAACTCGCAATTCTGACTTTATATCACTCTGACTTTATAACTCGCATTCGACTATATCTCGCAATTCTGACTTTATAACACTCAATTCTGACGTATGACTTTATCTCGCATTCTGACTTTATAATCGCATTCTGACTTATATCACGCAATTCTGACTAATCGCACTTTATAACTCGCAATTCTGCAATTCTGACTTTATAAATTCTGACTTATATCTCGCAATTCTGACTTTATATCTCGCAATTTCTGACTTTATATCACGCAATTCTGACTTTATTCGCACTATATCACGCAATTCTGAATTCTGACTATAACACTCAATTATGACTTTGTATCTCGCAATTCTGACTTTATAACTCGCATTTCTGACTTTATATCACGCAATTCTGAATTCTGACTTTATCTCGCAATTGACTTTATAACTGCAATTCTGACTTTATATCTCGCAATTCTGCATTCTGACTTTATATCTCGCAATTCTGACTTTATATCTCGCAATTCTGACTTTATAACTCGCAATTCTGACTTTATAACATGCAATTCTGACTTTATATCTCGCAATTCTCACTTTATATCAATCAATTCTGACTTTATAACACGCAATTCTCACTTTATATCTCGCAATTTTCACTTTATAACATGCAATTGAGAGAAAAAAGTCAGTATTGTGAGATAAAAAGTCGCAATTACCTTTTTATTTTTTATTCAGTGGCAGAAACAAGCTTCCATAGTATATTGTTATTATTGGTCAGTCAATTTCATAAATATAACTTTCCAATAATTTCACCTGAAGTCATAAGCCTGTTTTTCTTATTCTTTGAGGCATGTGTATTCTTGATAAATAGATTTTGTCAGTAAAAAAAAAGAAAAAAAGATAATGGAAAAAAGTTTGAGTCTAAATTCGCTGTAATGGTGAAATGTTTCATTTTATAATTGCTTTGTGAATTTACTTTGTGAATGTTATATAACAGAACACACAAAAGCAAAGTGTTCTGAATTGGCCAGTTTTTCTTGTTTTAGATGTCAGTCACGTTATTCTTTATTCACAACAGAGAACGTCTGTTTTTCAACATCTGTCATAATACATTTGCTTCGATCTATTATGATATAATGCTTAGATGTCCATGATTTTTGACTTGGAGAGCTTTTCAAGAAAAGATTTGTGATGTAAAACATTTCATGTGCAGCCTCATTCTTCATTTCAGATTCACAGGTGTTAGTTACTCTTCTTTTGAGTCTCAGTGCCTACCTATTTGCACAGTTTATCCTCTGCTCTTGACCTGCTAGAAAGTTCCCATAGTCTTATCTGTTGGCTGTCGTAGCTGATCACCTGTGATGTGTTTATCAGCGGAGGAGCCGTGCATGTCATCCTTTCACATTCACTCATTTGCACTTCATCCTCATGGAATTCCGATGAGGAATGTGGGGGAATTCTCACATTTATGACACTCAGCTTTACTTTCCTTCACTGACAGTGGATTTTTGGTAGGGCTGCATGATTTATTGAATACATTTATGCTATATATTTACAATAATTTTACTGGCAGTAGTATTAAGTTAATCAAAATAAAATGTAATCATGATAGTTCCTGGTGATATATAGAATATTGTCAATAATATCCTGAAAAATATTGAGATATATACCTTTATTTTTTAAGCTATATGACCCAGCTTTGCTTTGAAATAAGGGACAGGATCTGCCGTGCTTAAGTTAGAGATTGCCAGCAGACTTTCTACTGGGTAAGTTAATATTTTACTTCAGTCAGATAACAGTAACATACATCCGTTTGAAGGCCTTAAGTCATGATGGTTGATTCTCTTATTCCAGAATCTTTTCCTATAGCTGTGTAGTCTTGATTCTTCTCTTGATAATGATAATGATGCATTAATGTAAGGTGGAGTCTGTATGGATTGAATTCCAGTGAAGGAAGGAAGAAGTGTTTTGTCTTTCTATAGTGTGTGTATATTGGAGTGAATGAATGCTGTCTTGTCAGGTTGATTTAGTTTCCACAGCCTCAGGCGCAACTGTGAACTTTAAGTGAAACAAGTCTCAACTTTGTTTAGGGAAGAGTATGTGATTTTTCTCACACTTTCTTCTTCCTCTGTTATCAATAGTTCAGGTGATTAATGTGACAGAGTTCCTATAAATCATAAACAATATTACTGTGAATCATTAGCGATAATGTTGATACTTAGTAGGATATAAGTTTAATGCATATAATGTCACGGTACACTGTAAACCCGAATAAGTTGGGCTAACTCAAAAAATCTGAGTTTGTAGTTAATGTTAATTGAGTTTGTTAACCCATACATTTTGATAGCAATTAACAAATATTAATTAACTTTTTTATTTTTTGTTCTTGCAAATCAAATGAGTTACAATGTGGAAGTCTGATTGAAAGTAATTCCAATGTGTTCAACTTCATGTAGTGAAAGATTTTTGACAATATTCAATAGATTTTTTATAATAGATATAATGTAGATAGAATATTTTTGGATTTCCCTGAAACAATATTTAGTCATTTACGTTCACCAATAAATGCATAAAGAAATAAATAGCAATAATTACCTGTATATTTCTTACTAAAACATAAGAAAATATTATTTAAATACATTTTTGAGTATTGAATCAGTGAATTATATCAATTCATAAAAATGGACAGTTTGAACAGATTCACAGAAATGAATCAAACTATATATTTAAAAGAAGTTTTCTTAAAGAAATTTTACATATATAAAATATTTCCCAGTTTTAAAAAGTCAGGTTTCTATGGAAGCTTGTTTCTGCCATGAAGTAAAAAATAAAAAAGGTAATTGCAGCTTTTTCTCGCAATTCTGAGAAAAAAGTCAGAATTGCGTGATATAAAGTCAGAATTGCGAGATATAAAGAATTGCGAGATTATTCGCATAACTCACAATTCTGAGAAAAAGTAGGAAACTCGCAATTCTGACTTTATAACTCGCAATTGTGAATTTATATCTTGCAATTCTGAGAAAAAAAGTCAGAATTGCATGATATAAAGTGAGAATTGTGATATAAATTCACAATTGCGAGTTATAAAGTCAGAATTGTGAGATATAAGTCAGAATTGCGTGATAAAAACTTCTTTATATCTTTATAAAGTTTATATCTCACAGTTCTGACTTTATAACTCAATTGCCTTTTTTATTTTTCTTATTTAATGGTGGAAACAAACTTCCATAGGTTTCAGATCTCTTTTATGTGAGATATGCTCAAAAAGCTTTTCTGCCAATTCTGTTTATTGTCTTCAAAAGATAACCAAAAATAGTGGGCCCTCGGGTGCCTTAAACCTAAAATATGCCCTGCTTGTCCTCTGGAACAGAAGCAGAGCCGAATGAACATGCTGTTTATAGTTGACTCATAGAGTGTGTCTCGTCTAGGGTTGGGCATCGTTTGAATTTTAGTAATTCTGATTCTTTCGATTCCAAAATGGTAAAAAAAAAAAAAAAGAAGTGAAGTCAAACATTTAGATATCAAACATATTTATTCTGTGTCTTTTTGCAAAACATTCTCTTGGATCTGAATACCATGAACAGAAATCAGCAGCCTAAAGAACAACAAACTAATAAACTGTAATATAATAAGTATCCGGTTCCTGACCTTAAAGTATCCGATTTCAGAATTGGAATTGATTTTCGATTCCCAACTCTACTCTCTTCTCATATGTACTGTATGTAAGTAGAGGGGATGTTATTGTAGGTCAGGGAGAGTTACTCTGCCTCAGTCAAATCTAAACTTACCAGCATCAGCATGACTTCATTTTCTGCCTTGAAGAGGCGAGTGAGTCACTTAACTCGGGGTGTTGAAAACCGCCTGTTTCTGAGTTCTGTGCTCTGTTTAGACCTGTGATCATTCCTGTCAGTTGGGAAGGGAAACTTTATGACTTTCCACAGAAGGTTGAGTGGAGTTCAAGTGTTTACAGATCAAGTACTGCTTCAATGGCAAAAAGATGACTCTTTATTTTATTTTTTCAATTTTATTTTTAATTTAATATAATTAAAGAGCAAACAGATGACTCTAATTTAATTTAATTTGTTTTTTAAATTTAATTTAATTTTTGTTTTATTCAAGTACTGCTTATGACTCAAGTACTTCTTCAAGAGCAAACAGATGATTTTATTTTATTATTTTATTTTTATTTTATCAATAAAGAGCAAACAGATGAATTAATTTTTTTTTAATTTAATTTTTTATTTAATTTTATTCAAGTACTTCAAGAGCAAACAGATGATCTTTTTATTTTATTTTATTTTATTTTATTTTATTCAATCAAGAGCAAAAAGATGACTCTTAATTTAATTTAATTAATACATTTATTTTACATTATTTTTTTTCAAGTATGCTTCAAGAGCAAAAAGTGATTCTTAATTTTAATTTAATTTAATTTTTATTTATTTTATTTGTTATTTTTTTTTTTATTTTATTCAAGTACTGCTTCAAGAGCAAACAGATGATTCTTAATTTTTTAATTATTTTTTATTTATTTTATTTTATTTATTTTTTTTATCAAGCACGTGGATCCTATTCTGCATTATACTAAACATCGGTTACATCAGTCTGATATTAGTATTATTAATTGCATTCTTAAAAGTGGAGCAATAAAATGCACCAAAGTACAGAATATTATCTTTTCTAAATGAAGAACGATAGCATCGCCTGTTTAACTCTTGTTGAGAGTTAATATTAATAGTGTAGATGCAATATATCCATTTTCCCATTACCCAGACTTCTCATCCCTGTTTCCCAGAGCTGTTTGATGGCCTGAAGTAAAATCATATTAAAAACGTCATTGTTGCGTTTTTCTTTTCATGTCATTATGAATGAATGGCCGTCTATAGAGCTGAGATACCGCCCGCTCCAGCGGCTCATTGTCTTTTTCTTGCTCATTTCCTGTTTCAAGGTGAAGAATTCTTCCCACCGTCTGCAATCACCTGTTATCTCGTTCTGGTTATTTTCATCAATGGGCATTTAACAGTCCCTATTAACGTGTCCATTGTTCTCACAGTCTCTGTCCATTATAGCAATTTCATCTATTAAATTCTCCATTTCACAAAATGATGTCTGTCATTTTCTTTCCAATAAAGACTCGGCCAGGTCGTTCCGGTTATGTTGAACTTTTACAGCTCTGTAACTTTTTAAGAATTCGTCAAATCTTTTATTAGTTAAGATGATTTTTGTCAAGTGATATTGAGGAAAATGAATAAATTCACTATTTCAAAGAAAACATGTTGATTAGAGACAGTTAAGAAAAAAATTATCTTATAAAATTATGGTTTTAATATTTTAACCATCTAAATGCATATGCACGTCCATGCATGATGGGACTTAAAAATGTACATCTTATTAGGAACGACCCGTCACAGAAGCAGGCCCGGCTCTGTTGGTTTTCGTGGTTGTCATGACGCCGGACAAGGACTCTGAGGAATCACTCATGTCGAATAGCTCATTGAAAAGAGTTGCTTGGAGAATGAGAGAATGGAAAAGTGTGTAAATAAGTGGATCTTGGCGGCGGTTTGAGATTGACCTGCTGTAATTGTGAGAGTCTAGAGGACACATAGGGCTCATGTGGGCTCTGATGGTTCAGTTTGTGAGTGGAAGGAGCCAGAGGCCATCAGCAGAACAATGCCACGTCCGTTTCCTGCGCTGCGCTCTGCAGATGGTACCGGCAGCACTTCAACCTGCCTATTGTTGAACTGTGCAGTGTTATTTTAAGGTGGGGTGGAATTGTGACATAATGGAAATGAGATCTTTTTAACTATTTGGGATTAGTTAGAAACAAGTTTATTGCAGGTGTTCATAAAAGATTGATTGCAGAATGCAGGGGAAGGCTTTTGTTTCTCTGTTGTTCCTCTGAACTTCCACAATACACAGTTTAAAAGTGAAGCAGGTGATGTTTTCTGTAGAGATGCACTGATAATAAACTTCTGGATAAAATGATAAGCTGATAATTATTTTCATGTTATATGCATGGGCAATAACACAAATGCATTAAATATCTATATTAATTCTACGGATACTTCGCATTAGGTAGTTTAGGGCCAGACTTTTCATCTAAAATCATAAAAATAGGTAGAAATGAGCACCCACAATTGATTATTAAGTATTGACTCATGAATCATTATCCGTCATTTTTATTTGTTTAAAGGGGTGGTTGATTATGATTTCACTTTTTAAACTTTAGTTAGTGTGTAATGTTGCTGTTTGAGCATAAACAACATCTGCAAAGTTACAACGCTCAAAGTTCAATGCAAAGGGAGATATTTTCTTTTAAAGAAATCGACTCGGAAACCTGTTTGAAAATGAATCATTTTACATTTAAATTTGGCATCACTAATGGTGCTCAGGGTAAAAATAAAACTATAAAAAAACGTCTTTGTTACTTGAAATAAAATAAATGTTAAAGTGCCCCTATTTAAAAGATTCCTAATTTTGTTTTGGAGGACTCCTGTAATAGGTTTACGTGCATCCAAGGCCAAAAAACACTTTAATTTTCTCATAATATACATCGGGCATCACCTCATTTCTCAAAGAGTGTGAAAATGGTTAGTTTGTAGATTCAGTCTCTTTAAACCCCTTGTTTCCATCTGCTCTGATTGGTCAGATGGTCCAGTCTGTTGTGATTGGTTGACCTCTTACAACGTGTGTTGGAAACGACACTCCTATTACCATATCTGAATTTCAGCTCCGGATCTTCATCAGCGCTTGATGAACTTAACTTCCAGTCTCAGTTTCGACTATAGTGTTTGAGGGCGGGGCAAAGTAGATATTGTTCTCGGGCAGCCAATGAAGAGCATAGGCTGGCATTATGCACATTTGTTACATTATGTAGGTTTGTAACAGGAATTGCTGACGACTCGTTTCGCCAGTTCAGAATCGATTCTTTCTTTTAAGAGACAATAACTTTATTTGTCGTGCACTTTGATCTTTGCAGATCTTTTACATTCACAAACAGCTATATTACACACTACAGGTAATATTCAAAAAAGCATAATAGCCCCTAACAGCTGTTCTTTAACTCAAATAAAACAAGTTACTAACTAAAGATAAAACAAACAAACTCAAATTCAAAATATTAATGAAAACTATAGTGTCTCAATGATACTAACATAACACTGTGGTGCTAAACTAATACACTTCACCTTTAAACCAAGGTGCTTTCCTTTCCTTTGCTCTGCTTTTAAGTAAGTTTCAGGGTCTCTGTGGCTGCTTCGGTGTGTAAAGGGCTGCTGAGAGGCCCACCGAGATAATACAGATAGCCAAGTCATTGGAGCAGCAAGACCCCCTTTAAAATGAGTGTGAGATAAAGCTGCTTTATAGAGCCCAGACTACCTGTAGCCCTGCCACATGGTCATTCCTGTGGAGATAGTCCATGGAACTGCTCTGGGATTTTTTCCCCTCGTTCCTCAGGACATGGTATCTTCATCTTGCATGGTTGAGATTGTCCTGCCGAAGTCTTTGTTCAGTCAGAGAGCCACATGTTGATTTAATTTTGTTCCTGGGTCGAATCAGATGTGATGACGGGACATGTGGACCTCTCGCTGTCAGTCTTGGTCAGAAACTCCTGACCTTGAATCTGGTCTGGAACCAGCGGTTGACCAGGGTGGGTTTTTCAGTGGCCGATGCTGATACCAGTAGATGTAAGTGACTGATGATAATGCTATTGGTTACACTAGTTTCATGATCCTTTCTTGACTTGTGAGTGGCCAAGATATTTTAACCCTGTTATGCCATTTTATTGAACAGTTGAAATTTTAGACAACAGTTGAACTTTAGACAAAATAACAATGAAGTTTTTCGTTATCATATTTGATATATCAGGCTTTTATGGCTCATCTTCTACAAAATGCTGGGGTTAAAAACAACCCAAGTTGGGTTAAATTTGGACAAACCCAACGATTGAGTTGTTGTGACCCAGCAGTTGGGTTAAATGTTTGTCCAGCATGCTGGGTAGTTTTATTTAACTCAACTATTGTTTAAAAATTAATATATGGCTGGCTTAAAATGAACCCAAAATAGGTTGGAAATTAAAAATCAGACACATAATTACTAGGCAACAATAATAATAAAAGGTGAACATTTATTAATAAGCAATTTAATAAATGTTTATTATTTAATTATTATTTATTAAACATATTAATGAATGTTGGTTTATTATACATATTAATAAATGTTAATTTCCAACCTATTTTGGGTTCATTTGAAGCAAGCAATATAGTAATTTTAAATAAAACTACCCAGCAGGTTGGACAAACATTTAACCCAACTGCTGGGTCAAAACAACCTAATTGCTGGGTTTGTCCATATTTGGGTTGTTTTTAACACAGCATTTTTTAGGGTGTATAATGTAGGGAGAATATTGAGCTCATATTTGAGGACAGAAAAATATATGGCCAAAAAGTAAGATGAAATGTAATGCTAATCAATGAGATCTTTATAACAGTATAGCAGACTAATTACATAAAATGCATATAAATATCAGTTACCAATAATCGGCTATAGCTTAGTAAGATGATAAATTCAAGCTTAGTTTATACTTTTTTTAGCAAAAACTATCAATCAGAAGACAGAAAGCATGTGGACAGAAGGCAAATAATGAAATAAATCATGATTCCTTTTGTTCATGTGATGAAAAGCACTGCCTTGATTATTTTTAACTACATTTTTACTGCATTTCACTAAACCGTTTTGAATCTACTGATCCTAGATTTATTTTAAAAAGAATTCACCCTTTTAGCTTTTTCTGAGAAAGATGCATAAATATCAATGATAGTCAAAAGATTGATCTTTTTCTTTGACATATATATATATCGCCCAGGTGGCAGAATTCCTGTTCCCTCATCTTATCCGTTTAGGAGCTTGAGGAATCTGTCTGCAGCAGTTTTGCTTGTAGCTGCTGCTTCAGAGATGGATGGGAGTGAGAGAGGTCGTCTGGAATGAGACGTGCTGCTGTAATTGCTCGCATGTGCTGCACATTTGAGTCTGTTAGGAGGTTCACTTCACTATCCTGTAACAGGAACAACAGCCAGGATGGAAAAACTTAAATGGGGACGGATCACATTTTTATCAGAGTTTGTCTTGGGTACATTTTATAGAAGTTATCAAACAGACTGTTTAGAAGATATAATCCACACAAACTCACAGTTGTTCACTTTATTTTTTAATTTTTCTTTATTGTAATATGTATAATAATTCATAGTTAATGGTATTTTGTACATATAACAATGCGTTTTAAGTTGTAGCATATACTATTAAGGAAATGAATGCATTAGTTAAAGGGATGGTTCAACCAAAAATGAAAATTCTGTCATAATTTATTCACCCTCAAGTTATTCCAAACCTGTATGAGTTTTAATTGTGTTGAACACAAAAGAGGATATTTTGAAGAATGTTGGTAACCAAACAGTTGATGGGACCTCAAATAAAGTTATTGTCTCCTAAAGGAAAGAATCGATTCTGAACTCCCCAGTTGTCTGCAATTCCAGTCTCACTTCCTGACAAATTTGCATAATGCCAGCCTATGGTCTTCATTGGTTGCTTGCAAACAGCGTCTACTTTGCCTCGCCCTCAAACACTTTAGTTGTAGCTCAGACTGGAAGAGTTTGGTTCCTGCTGTCTTCATGTCGAGAAGACGCTGTTTTCTGCCTTGCATGAACTTCAGAAAGATGCGGACTCAGGCTGGAGTTGATACGGTAAAACCGACGCCATCATAAATGTTTGTATCACTGTGTATACAAGTCCTGAGAAAGATCCGGAGCTGAAATACAGATATGATAATGGGCGTTTGGTTTCTGACACGTGCTGTAAGCAGTCGACCAATCACAACAATCTGGGCTGTCTGACCAATCAGAGCAGAGTAGGCTTTCAGAAAGAGGGAGTTTAGAGAGACTGAATCTCTGAATGAACCATTTTCAGACTCTTTGAGAAATGAGGAGACAAAATTAGGAACCTTTTAATTTAGCATAATAGGGGCACTTTAATGTTTGAAATTGTAAGCGCGAAGAATGTGTGATTGTAACACTTCATTTATTGCATTTATATCTAATGATCTCTGGGTTTTTGTATCATAAGATATGTGCTGTGCATCTCTCTGCAAAAATATTTGAGCTTAATTTATAGTGTTTTTTTGCAAGCTAAACTCAACTAAAAAGTTGCTCACAGATGCCAGTTTTCAACCAGATTACCAGTTTGTGTTTCTTTTTAACTTTGTCTTGAAATGGAAGCGCATCTGTTTCTGTACTGAATCTTCTTGCATCTCTCCTCAACTTTTGACTTCTCACTCTGGATGAGGTCGCAGCAGGCCTTCTCATCCAAGAGCTCAAATCGATGCGGATCGGACCGCCTGCTCCCTCGTCTCCTGGGGAGACACCGGCAGGCTTTTTTTAATGCTTGATCTCAGTGCTGTGGTGTCCGCTGTGAGTTCAGCACGACTCCAGTTTCAGAGCGCTCACCTTGTCTCGTCTCATCTGAGCGGAGCTGTCAGGCACACTTTTTATTTCACTGTTAGCACTGGTCTTTGTAGTAAGGCTGTTTTCTCTGAGGAGCAGGTGAGAAAATCATTTGTAGTACAAAAATAAAACAAATAGAACAATAAATTATATCTCTGTGATGGAGAGGATAACAATGAATTATTTGAGAAATTTTTCAAATTATGGGGAAAATGGGTAGATAGTATTCTTCCACTGAGACCAGACCTAGTATAGAAAATATAACTACAAAAGAGGTTGGATTTGAGAATTTTATTAATGGGGACCTATAATAGAATGTGTCTGTGAAGTTTCAGCTCAGCTCATTTAAAGTGTCCCTTTAAATGCAAATGAGCTGCTGCTCCCGCCCCCCTTTCCAGAAGAGGGCGGAGCTTTAACAGCTCAACAACAACAAAGCTGGAGAATCTCACGCAGCCAAAATGAGGATTGTCAGTAACGGTGTTCAGCCTTACATTGTTCAAACCGGAGTCGACACTGATGGAGAGACTCAGGAAGAAGTTACAACTTTTAGAATGAAACTGGACGTTTCTGAATGGTTAGTGGATAAATTTATGTAGTTGCTGTGGAGTTGATTCAACTCATCCACTAGCATGTGCCGTCATGTTCATCTTTTGTGTTGAATTGACCCTCGTTTGTGAAGCAGTCCGGCGTAAAATGACGGCATGACAACAACACTCTACTACAACAACTCTCTTCCTCTTCTCTAAAGCAGCCCAACATGGTCTCACCCCCTTTGTTATGTGTTCTCGGGGCGGGGTTTATGTAAATTTTGGGGTTTGTGATGTCACTAACCCAGGAAGAAGCTTGTTGTAGTCCCTACCAGCCGTTTGTTGTAGTCCTTAAAAAGTGATTTCTGTAAAAGAAAATATTTCCCTTTGAATTTAACTTTGAGCATCGTAACTTTGCAGATGTTGTTTATGCTCAAACAGAAACATTACACACTAACTAAAGTTTAAAAAGTGAAATCATAATCAACCACCCCTTTAAAAGAAAAGTGTTATAAGAAGCATTAGCTTACATTTGAATTTGGTACCAAGTTAGACAAAATACTTTACTGAGTAATAGGTAATAATAAAATAATGAAGTAATAATGAAAAAAGACACTTATTGTGACAGCTACTATTATTTTTCCTTTTATTATCATCATAACTCATGTCTTTATTGTCATTATTATATTGTCAAAGTACTATTTCTTTTGTTAAAGTATTATTTTATTAAATAAATACAATAAAAACTCAAAAAAGAACAAATATATCAGATCAAATAGTGTCTTAAGCATTAATTTCTTTCAGTAACACTCGAGTATGAGGAACAATTCTCACTTTTAACTATTGTAGTCAAATCCTTGCATCAAAGTTGTCCTAAATCCTTCTTCTTAGGACAACTTAAGGATTAACTTTTTTGATCCACTTCAAATGTTGACTACTTGCATATTACTCGGTTTATTAGTACTTATAAAGCACATATTAATGCCTTATTCTGTATGACCATATTCTACATCCCTTAATCCTACCCAATTAAATGCTTCAACATCTACTAACTATTAATAAGCAGTAAATTGGGAGTTTGAGGCAAAAGTCACAGTTAATAGAGAATATGTATACTAAAATGTTACCATTTTTTCCTATTATAACACTGCCCAGGGATTAAAAATGATAATAAAAAATGATGTGTTGCACACTCCTGATGTACTTGTTCACCTTCCTGTTTAATTTAAACAAACTAACCACAAGACGCACGCTGAGTGAAGTTCACAGCGTATAAACAGTCTGACGTGCTGTGATGTGTTTGACCTGTGCTGCTAATTCTGAGAGGTGAAGGAACCTCAGCGCTATCATGAAGAGTGGCACGGGGAGCCCAAGTTCAGCCGTTTAGCATCAATTAGATGTGGAATGCTGGGAATCCAACAGCTTGTTTTCCGGAATAACAAGATAGCGGAGCAGAGCCGCTCTGTGCAAATATTGAAGAATTCTTTCCATGCCGGCCCACCAGCGATCACACGTTAGAGTGGGTGGACTGTGGGAAAAATCTTGCCAAACAGAGAAATAAAATATACAATGAGCTATTAGATTATGCTCTTTTTTATATTCTTTATTTCTCTAAGATATTTTTATACATTTTTTTTTTTTAATCTCTTTTGGCCCTCTTAAAGCCAGGTGCACATTGTGCGATATATAATAGATACTATAATAGTGCTTTACGATTGTTGCTTGTCAGACTGTACGAACATGATCCTCATGTCACACTTTGGGATCTTAGCTGTCAGACTGTACGACAATCAAGGCGTGTTAAAAATGGACACAAGCATGAAAACTTGTCATCATCAACCCATATGCGTTCGGTGACTATGAGCTGCATTACATGTGGGCCCAAAATGGTGGCCAACAAAAAATCTCTAGTGTTAATTTTGAAATTGTCTTGTCCTGAAAAACAAAGACAATTTAACGGTCATCGTCGAAGTCACACTGCAGGACTGTGTGCCAAATCTTCTGACACTGCCAAAATTTAGTCGGAGGTACTACAGACTACAGATTTTAGCCTAGTATCAGAGGAATCTTTAAGGATTTGCAAAATTTGTCTCAGATGACCAAATCGTGGCCAAAATTGCAGCGGAAACCTGGCTTAAAACACACTCTTCTCACACACTAGTTTATTTGATTTGTCATAAATAATGTGAACACATATTGTAAATGCATCACACAAGAAATCAATTTTGTCTTTTGTTCTAAACTATCACTTTTCTGAACAAATAGATAGATGTCTTTTCTATCACATCTGAAGTTATCAAATGTGTGATGGCTTTTGATCAAAATATTCTGTTCATAAGTGATGTTTACCTGGATTTTTGTCTTCTTGGTAAACAAACACACTAACTTTTAAGAAAAAAATCTACTTGGAAATCATAATTTGTGTCATTTTTTTTCAGCATTTTCACACAACAAATAATAAAATTCACTGAGGTTCAAGGTTTATGTTCATTTCAGTGTTTTGTTTAGAATGTTGTAGTTTTAAATTTTTAATAATTAATATTTTTATGATAGGTATTCCTATTTTAAGATTGAAAGGCATGGTAAAAAGTTTTAAATCAAGTCAATTTTGTTTGTAGCACTTCACAAATCATTTTCAAAGCAGCTTTGTGCACCAAAAGCATGCGCACCTATATAGGTGGAGCAAACAAGCCACAAGTCAAACAGAGTCACAAGTACCAAAATGAGTGGCTTACTGCACTTAAACTGTCAAATACATACAAAAGTATGTCAAAACCAGCGGCACAGGCAATCTTGGCGAGTATTCAAATAAACACAGTCAGTTTTGAATAGTTAAATAGCTAAGGAAGTGAACCATGTTGTGTGTAACAGTATTGGGTCCGTTGAACACTGTTCATAAACTCTTAAAGGGACAGCAGTCCAATATTCATGCTGCTGTCTGTCATGTTAATCAAACACAAAAGCTTTTGACTGACTACGTTTATAACTTTAATGGTAAGAATTGATCTGAATTAATAATTACAATAAAGACTACAGAAGTTAAGGTAACCAATGTAAAATAACACTGAATGTGTTATTTTACATTTGATTAGGCCTACTTTAATTTCTGTAGTATTTACATTTACATTTATGCATTTGGCAGACGCTTTTATCCAAAGCGACTTACATTGCATTATACTATACATTTGTATCTGAGTATGTTTTTCTTGAGTATGTATTTCTTGCCTGAATAAAAATCCAGCTAACCTGAAAAAACTTAGTTTAATAGCTCTCTTTGTCCTATTGCATTTATTTGAGCTGTTTATATTTTATTACTGACTTTTACTTGTGTTTTTTTTTTTTTTTTTTTTTTTTTTATGAAAATAAAACTTTGTGTTGAAGAAAAGTAGATTTTTGTTTGTATATGTTGTCAATTATAGTTCTTAGAAAGAAAATCGGA
Source organism: Culter alburnus (assembly GCA_028476615.1). NCBI lineage: Eukaryota > Metazoa > Chordata > Actinopteri > Cypriniformes > Xenocyprididae > Culter > Culter alburnus. The sequence goes on along the minus strand of JAOTNS010003934.1, from coordinate 970,139 downwards.
ATCGGCCAAAATCGGTATCGGCAGATCACACAAAATCGGAATCGGCTAAGAAAATTGCAATCGGTGCATCTCTAAAAAAAAAACTGTTGGGTTAAAAATGTGATTAAAAAATGTAACCCAGCGGCAGGGTTTGTCCATTTTTTTACCCAAATTTGTGTTGAAACAACCCAGCATTTTTTAGAGTGTGATGTTATTCATTAATGTTTATAATATCTTAATATTTTCATGCCTTATAGTCACATTCAAGAGATTATATCTGGGCAAAAATACAGTTTACATTTTCTGACGATACAAGTAATGTGACCTCCATTAAAGAAACTGTAAATCTGTTAGTTTTAATAAAAATCAATGCCCCTGGGACATTAAAGAGCATGTAGTCAAAGAAACACTGGCATGCAGTAAGTATTTCTAAGGTCTCTAGGGTGGAGTGTAACTCTAGACTGCAAGATCGTCTGAATTTACCAAACCAACAGTGTACAAACCTGCTGCTTCATGTGAAAAATCTCTCGTGTTTCCACAGCATAATTGTGAAGGGATTCCTGGAGTCACGCCATGTTCAAGGCCGTGCTAAAGAAGAGCAGAGATGGAGGAAAAAACAAGAAGGATGCAGGTATGAAAACTGATTGATATTTTTCATTGTTCCCTGCAGTCTTGGACAAATCAAGGAATTTTACAGTTGTGATTTTCAGTTCTGAACATGATGAAAATGTAGCAACTTTTCCACCTTGGAAACGACTCAACCGTTCTCCTCTAATTACCTTTTGCAGCGTTTTTGAGGTCTTGTTTTTGAATGAGTCATATTGCAGCTAATGTGTTGATTCATACAATATAAAGCCCATCAGAAGATAGTAGACTTGTAAATATGTACTAATTGAGGTGGTACATGAACAAGACTGCTTCGGGATGCCTGATGATGTCATGTGGGCGATATGCATCAGAGATCTGTCAGCGTCAACCTGATTAAAGTGTGTGATTTATTTACAGGGATTTATGATGTGGTTTCTGGGGTTTGTCTCTGTTGTAGAAACAGGTGTGCAGGAGCTCTGAACGCTCTGGGAGAATTAGGAGGTGTGGGTATGTGTACACAGGAATTCCCTGGGATAATGGGATGTTGCTATGGAAATATTTATGGTGTTTTGGCCTCAACGGAAAAGCAAAAATTAAGATAGAAGACCCAAACACGGTGGATATGCTCTAAAACCTGTGCAGGCAGCATTTTAAGGGTTTTCCTGAAGATCATGTGTTGTCATGTACACATCACTGTCTGTGCTTTAACTACTGACATCATTGACAATTCATCACGGGGCGCTTGAAACCTCATATGAAATGTTGTTTTCAGTTGTAGGAACATGTTCATCATGCATGAATCACACCCCTTTGTCTCTGCATCAGGGAAACGCTCATATTTTTTGTTGTTGATGTCAAAGTTCATGCATCCAGTCAAACTATAAAGTATTTTGGTGCAAATTCATCTCACTTGGTAGAAACTCGTCAAATTAGACAGATCTCAACCTGGATGTGATGTCCTTATACTCACAGCTCAAGGTAATATTAAATTTTAAGCACATATTAATTTACTTTTGTTCATTATGCTATTTTGGTGTTAGTCCAATGTAAATTCTAGGCTCTAAAACAAAAACATATTTTCTTTTATCTAGTGTAGTTTAGTGCATTTTTTTTTTTTTTTTTTAGTCCATGTTGGTGTCTGTCTAATTTGACTAGATTCTACACTAAAAAAAAAATACAATGAGAAAAATGTACTTTTGCACATTTTTGCACACAAGTAAATTTCACATTTGGAATTGAGTAAAATCTACTTAACTAAGTTAAGTAAAATTAACAAAGAAAATAAGTAACTTTAACTTGGCCACGGTGTTGCCAAGTCCACTGTTTTCCCATGGATTTGGGCTACTTTAACACTGTTGCCAGGGGATGTTTTTCATGTATAATATAATAACATGATATTTAGCCCCTGGAGGTGAATTTTGCCAGAGGATCCCCGCCAAAAACATGGATTTTACCCACCGGAACACAATTTTTATCAGGGGGTCCCCCCTGAAACGCTCTCGGGCTAGTTTTAGGCAGCAATTGGGCGGGTTTTGTTGTGAAAACCTGGCAACCCTGCTTGGCCAGTTAAAGTTTTTTGAGTAATTTCTACTTATTTGAAACTTATTTTGCATACTCTGTTTCAAGTACATTGTACTCACACAATATAACACTGAATTAAGCCATGCTAATAAAGTATATGCTTTACTTAGAACATCAAAGTAAATAATACATCATTTTTGAGTATGAATGTGTCATTTTGAGTAGAAAATAAACTCTAGATGTCATAAAACAGCAAGTAACTAAACTTGACAACAATAGCAATGATAAAATCTGTAAATACAGCTGGAAAACAATTACAAATGCATCCTTATTAATTATTCATGCCCAAGTGGATGATGGGAACACCAGTTTCAGAAAGTTGAGTAGGTGTTACTTAATTTTAAAACATTGATATTTAGGCTACAAAGCTTAAATTGAGTACTAATATAGAGTTTAATTTGTTTTTTATAGGGATGCACCGACATGAAAATTTTGGCTAATACCGATAACCGATAATTCTTTATATTTGAAAGCCGATAACCGATATATTGGCCGATAAATCTAAATCCAAATTTTTATCGAATTTTTGAAAGTCTGATTACAAAAACAAAAGTCTCACCATTAAAGTCATGTCCCAAACACACAATTATAATGTTCCCATTATAATATTATGTAGCCTATATGACAGACTTTACATTGTACTTAACTGTATTTTCCTTTCTGAAGTGATTTCAATCATATTTCAAGCAATTCAAAACCATGATGGCAGACAGTGTGCATCTGAAGTGTCTCATCGGAAGGAAATAATCCATTATTTATTGGCTTTAATATATCGGCTAAATTTTCTTATCGGGCCGATAACGATAACATTAAAAACGAACATATATCAGCCGATACCGACATGGTGGCCAATTCATCGTGCATCCCTAGGAACTAACTTATTCAGGTAGAAATTGCATTAGTTTTTTCTGTAGTATTCACTTCACCACAGAATTATTTTTATCAGTGTACCAGATGAATTTGTGCCAGAACGCTTCAAGGTTTCATTGAAAACGCAGCTGTTGACGTCTGCATTTTATTCTTTTCATTTAGCTTTCAGTGTGAGGATTTTGTATGACTAGTCCAGACTAGTCCTCTTGTTCTTTTTTTCCTTTGTTGCTGTACTTGTTGTCATCCTTTCAGATTTAGAGCTCTGATTATTACGACAGACAGTCCACATCGTCTCCCAGCCGGAAATGCTTCATCAAGTCACAGGTCTGCCTACCCTTTGTGTCTATCCGTTCCTTTCTCTCTCTCCCGTTCTTGGTCCCACTGGGACGGTTCCGGCCGTTCCCTCCCTGCTGTTGCCTTGAATAAGGAATGACATGTTTTGTCAGCTCTTGATGTGGTCGATGCTGGAATCACTTTGCTGTCATGTCATTTGATGATGTCCCGGTGGGGAATTAGTGGCATATTTTTTTTTACGTCCAAGCTGGCTGGGAAATGTAGACTGCAAACTTGAGATGAATAGCAGCACATGTTGTTGAGGCTGTTTTTTCACTTTACTGAATATCATATTTCCGTTCTGAAAGGCTTTCGAGCTCAGATTCAGTCTTGAGTTACTGATGCCTTCACACTACCTTAGAATGCTGAGTAGGGCTTGACAATGAAGATGGCCCGCGGCCAGTGTAAGAGAGGATGGGACCTGTTGACGGATCCGTCACTTGTGCCATTGCTGTATTTATGCCGTCAGTAAGCAAACAGAGATGTAAATGAGTGAGAGAACATACACACACACAGCACTAAATATACTTCACTTCTAGTTGTTAATGTTTTAAAGGGGTCATATGATGCTGTTTTAAAAGTTTATTATTTTGATAATAGAATAGTTTAACATGCTTTAAAGGTACAATATGTAACTTTTCGCCAATAGAGGTCGCCTATTCAAAACAAAGATGATGCCAAGATTGAGCACGGAATCATTGGAGATGTTGTCTTCACCTCACAGCCAGGGGCAAAGAATCGGGACGGGACTCGGGAAGAAATCATGTTCATGGATGAGATTATTAATGTTACTGTAGTATGAAGCAGAGCAGAAACGAGTGATGTTGGAGCTGAACGAGGCTAATTGCTAATGAGAGACGAGCGCAACACACGGCTGGAGAGCAGTGGCGCTTTTATTATGCCACAGTCGCTGCTTCCACTTCTTCCGGTCAAGTGTATGTGGGGTAACGCAGCGCTGTTTATAATATTAGATACATTTGAGTGTGTTAAATGATGTTAAGCGTTCGCTCGGTGGCCGCTATGAGACACTGCAGTAAGCTAGATCGATATTAGAATATCATATTAATATAATCAAGAAAACGAGATTCAAACAATAAGACTAAGCGTGTTGAGCTATATAACAATGATTAGTTTTCTGTCTATAAATGCATCCAAACAGTTGTTCCCTTGTCTAATAAAACACAATATATTAAAGCGTCTTTGTTTCCATGGAAACCGAGGGTAACGCGGGTATGATGTCATAGATAGGCGACGCACTGACACGGTCCGTGTCCTGGTTAAAATTGCTTATTTCTCTGGATTTAAACATTCTTGGAAACATTTGGGATAATGTAAGTACACAAGTCAACAAAAGCTTCAAGTCAGTCGCAAGCTTCAGTTTCCAAGGCTTCTAAAGCATTTGTAAACACACAGTTAATAACGTCATCGGTTTTACCGTATCAGTTCAAGCCCGAGAGTCAGATTCTGAAAATGCGGATGATCAAGCCGATCGATTGGAACCAACTTTGCAAGCACGACTTGAGCAATTTCACAGTGGTCAGTAGCCTTTGTATATAATGGCCGTTGTACTCTCCCAGGTTCAGGAAGCTGTCCTCTGTAAAATGCTGATTTCATTGGAATCACTTTCAGAGCGAGTTTTACGAAACGATAAAGATGTCGACAGCCAATCAGAATCCATCCTGCTTTAAAGAGCCCGAGCATTTAATGCGGCAGACGACAAAACTGCAGTGTGTGCTTAGAATAATCAGAACGACATTGTGCGCTGTTGTGGATGCTAATATAGTTATTGTTATAGTTATTACAGTTATAGTTAGTCTCTAGTATTTGATCAATATGAGGTATCTTAGAAGGCCGCCTACCCTTTGGAACAGCTTTTGTGTCTTGAATTTGCTTAAGATGTCCTAAATTGCTGTCTAGTTAGGCAGCTCACTAGGTTTTGGAACAGATCTCAAACAGAGCTCTTAACGAATGTGACACTGTGAGGTTTAACAGATGTCTTTGGAATATTGACTTGGTATTGTCTGGCCTGTCCTTAAATGTTACGGGCCCTTGGTGATTTGTAACAGTAATGAGTAAAGGAGAAAGCCCTGATCATTTTTTAACTACACGGTAGAGGAGCAAATGTTGGCGGGTTTGGCCTGCAGCAGCGCTCCAGGGAGTTTGAAAGGGATCATGGAAACTCTTCCCCAATGCCAAAGACCACAGCCATTATCCCACGCAATCTCCAATCTCAAACTCAGCCCTTCAATCTCTTTTTTTTTTGCTGCAGAACCTAGTGAGCTGCCTACGCAGGCTGCATTTTGAGGAATCAAAGGCACACTCCCAACATGAATGACTGTTCTAAAAGTATGCAGCTTTATTTTGCATCACATCCTTTGGGGAAGTAGACAATCCCATAATGCACTGGAACAAGCACTATACATCATATACTTCACTCAAATGTAAATCTAATTCATACAAGGTAAAAAAGTATTGATGAACAGTAGCTCAGTCTTATAAAGAATAATTTTAGTAATTAAAATAGACTCAATATTTGTATGTGCTATACTGTATATGTTTATGCTTATTATGTTGTTTTTTTGTATACAATTACAGTTTTATTTATTAATATTTTGAATTAGCTTTTTTATGTTTTCATTTTATAGTTTTTAGAAATGTTGTGTTTTGTCATTTATTATTATTATTATTATTATTATTATACTAATTAAATATTACTCTTTAGGTTTAATTTATTTTTTATTTCAGTTTTATTTTTATTTTTAGTGCTTTAAAACTTATTTCAGTTCATTGTCAAGGTAAGGTTTAATTTTTGTTTATTTTGATATTTATATTTTATTTTATTTCAGCTTTTTTATTTCGATTGAATCGAGTTTTCTATGCGCTTCATGCTTATGTAGATCATTCCAAATCGGTCACTTATAAGCTCAGTCGGTGTGTGTGTGTGTGTGTGGGTGTGGGTGTGTGGGTTTTATTTTTTCCAGTCTAGCTGGCGTGAACATGATCATGCATTTTTCTTTGTAAATGCATGAGATTGCCTTTTTAAAAACCCTTTTCCATTTTGATCCGCACCACATCGAAGGGCTTTCCACACACGTCTGACACATGTCTATGGTTTTGTCTTTTTCATCCTGTTTTTAAAGTATTCCGGTTGTGGCTTTGAGTTTTAAAGGTGTTCAGAGTCTTTGATCAGCTCTCTGGCTTGTAAAGGTCACATTTCCAGCCGTCGTCACTGTTCTTAATGATTTTGAGCTACTGAATGGATTACGATATTCTTGTTAAATTCGATCCAAGGATTCATTTGTGGTGTTTTCTGAGGCAAGCATCCAAGTAATAGTATTGCTAGAGGCCAATGAAATCTGTTTTATTTTTTCACAAATTATTTTATTATTCTGTTTAGTTTGTTTCAGTTTTTTTGGACTCAGTGCTTTATTTAATACATATTTATCATCAAAAATGGATATAATCAAATGAATTAATAAAATATAACAGGTCCTTTACAACACAACATTGCACCACCTTTAACTATGGAAGCTTGTTTCCACCATGAAAAAAAATTAATAAAAAAGGTAATTGTGACTTTTTATCTGACAATTCTGACTTTTTTTTTCTTCAAATTGCAAGATATAAAGTCAGAATTGTGTGATATAAAGTCAGAATTGCAAGTTATAAAGTCAGAATTGCGTGACATAAAGTCAGAATTGTGTGATATAAAGAATTGCGTGTCAGAATTGCATAAAGTCAGAATTGCGTCAGAATTGCGTGATATAAGTCAGAATGCGTGTCAGAATTGCGTGACATAAGTCAGAATTGCAGAATTGCGTGATATAAAGTCAGAATTGTGTGATATTCAGAATTGCGTGACATAAAGTCAGAATTGCGTGATATAAAGTCAGAATTGCAAGATATAAAGTCAGAATTGCGTGATATAATCAGAATTATAAAGTCGAATTGCGAGTAAAGTCGAAATATAAGTCGAATTGCGTGACATAAAGTCAGAATTGCGAGTTATAAGTCAGAATTGTGTGATATAAGTGAATATAAAGTCAGAATTGCGTCAGAATTGCGTCAGAATTGCTATAAGTCAGAATTGCGAGATATAAAGTCAGAATTGCAAGTTATAAAGTCAGAACTGCGTGACATAAAGTCCGAATTGCGAGATATAAAGTCAGAATTGTGTGATATAAAGTCAAGTAAAGTTATAAAGTCAGAATTCAGAATTGCAAGTTATAAAGTCAGAATTGCGTGACATAAAGTCAGAAAAGTCAGAATTGCGTGATATAAAGTCAGAATTGCAAGATATAAAATCAGAATTGCGAGTTTATATCATGCAATTCTTTAAAACTCACATTTGTGAGTTTAAAATTGCAATTCTGACTTTATAAGACAATTGCATTTATATCATGCAATTCTGACTTTATAACTCGCAATTCTGAGAAAAAAATGTCAGAATTGTGAGGTAAAAAGTCTGAATTGCAATTTTAAATTCACAATTGCGAGTTACAAAGTCAGAATTGAGTGATATAAACTCGCAATTGCGAGAAAAAAAGTCAGAATTGCAAATTTATATTACGTAATTTTGACTTTATAACTCGCAGTTCTGAGAAAAAATGTCAGAATTGTGAGTTATAAAGTCAGAATTGTAAGATAGAAAGTCACAATTATCTTTTTAATTTTTTTTATTTAGTGGTGGAACCAAGCTTCCATAGTTTACTGTCTAAATAAACATGGATTAAAATAATCTCTTGATTTTATCTTGTGATATTCCTTAATAAAATAATGTTTTAATGTTGTAAATTGTTATTATTATTACTTTGAGAAATACATTTTACTATACAATAGTAACATATATTTCTGTCATAAATTTCAAACAACCTCAAGTTGTTTGTGCTGTTTTGTAGTAAGATCCTGATTTGAATAATTGTACAGTCTTACTTTTGATTTATTCATCCATAATTTTCCAAATTCTGTGACATTCCGTATTATACAGTAAATTCCATTTTTATGACTGAATTCGACATTTCTGTTCAGTTCACAGAAATCATAGCATCAATGTGTGCATCATCATGCAGAATGGAATGATCCCTCAAATCATGTGAATTGATCAGATGTAGAAAAAATCCACTTAGTTTGGTGTAGGTGACTTTTGCATGTAGCCTCCTCGTTAGAGCATCCGACTCCCACACCGGAGACCCAGGTTCAAGGCCCGCACGGAGCGGGGCTAGTAGGACCTGGGTAGACGGGTTACACATGGTTAAGCATCACTCACAATACTTATTTGATATTTGAAGTATGTGATGGTCTTTTGCATCAAAATGTCCACTCTTAATCTTGATCTGGGACTTGAGCCCTGGCAGCTGGACAGATGTGCTTCAGTTACTGCAGTGCACCATGGGAAGGGACAGTTTTATGAGCTCACGAAGGAAACACTCTGAGGTCTGTTCACCTGCAATGCCTCGTAATCTCCAGGTTCACATCTGAACATAACGTTGACATTTAAGTTCATTACTAGCAGATCAATTTCACCCGAGGCATTTTGTGGGACCACAACCAAACCTCTGCCCTTTGACCTCGTAAATTATTGGAATCGCTTTCAGTGTGCTTTAACAAGGGCATGGTGACTTATTTCTGATTTGACTGCATTCATTTGAGTTTGTAATGGAAATTCAGCCACTGTCAGAGCAAATGTAAAAATATTGAGATATATATTGAATATATATAGAGAGATACATTTTTTTTTTTTTTGTGTGTGTTTGTTTGTTATATTAATATTTTTTTTTGGCTTGATATGATCTAGAAGCTCTATCTAAGTCCAGCTTGTTTTTGAGCATGCATTGAATTGAATCTAGTCCATCACGCACTAAAACTGAGGTCTGTTATATTCGTGTCACATGAGTTCAACGACGCTGCAAAAGTGTGCAGCATTGAGTATTATAGCCAATCACAGGCATTTCTGTTGAAAACAATGACCAATCAGAGGTGTTTAAGTTACCGGTAGTGAGAATCCGCTCTGTATCTCTCAAAACACTGAATGAGTTTATATTTAGCACAAGTTTACTGAGTTCACCAATCCTCTCATTAAGACAAAAAAGCAGACACAATGTAAATAAATAAAAGATTAATTATAAAGTTCAGTCAGATTCACACCAATAAGCACTCCTCTGCTGCCATCTACCGGTTATAGTGATAATTTAATGTATTTTTTATTTTATTTTAAAATAAAAGTGTTTGTATTTCACCAAGTAGTTTTCCTACATTGTGAAACTTTTAGTTTTACAAATTTGGACAATCTTCGAAGGAATAAAACAAAAATGTTTTTGGTCATCACATTAAAAATAACCTTTGAATTGGATAATATTCAGACTTTTGAGCTTTGAAGTGTTGGAAAATGTTGTGTGAAGTACTTGAAATTCCTTCATTCTTATAACAGTGGTCTATAACTATGGAAACTTGTTTCCACCACTGAATAAAAAATAAAAAAGATATAATTGCAACTTTTTATCTCACAATTGCATTAAAAAGTCAGAATTGCGAGATATAAACTTGCAATTCTGAGAAAAAGTCAGAATTTATATCACACAGTTCTGACTTTATAACTTGCAATTGTGAGTTTATATCACACATTTCTGAGAAAAAATGTCAGAATTGCGAGATTCGCAATTACCTTCTTTATTTTTTATTCAGTGGCAGAAACAAGCTTCCATATATAACTTTAATTTGCTGGGGGTTTGATCAAAGCTATATGTGATTCATCTTTGGACGCACGAGAGTTCACCATACCTTAGCTTTTGGTGACTTGACTCTACTGTGCACAATGCTGTCCCCAAACTATAGTCTCTACACGGTGGGTGAACTGGCTTCTTCATTCCACCCACGCTTTGAAAACCACCCATTAATGATCAGATAAGAAACACGGGATAAAAACTGAGACTTGTACACACACAATCAGAATCATTGTAGACCTGTGAATCTGTATTTCTACTCAACCTTTGCACTTCCTGTGGATGTGTGCGTTTGTTTTTATTGCACCGACTGGTAGTGCTGTGACCTTACACAAACGATCACAAGGACACGTGAACTATTGGTGATCAGTGTGTTTGATCTCTGGGAAGTTTCCCGGTAACAGCACTGTGGAGCTGAGGAATGCAGGACTGGTATAATTGTCTTGAGTGAATGTGGAAAAATTTGCAGAAAATTTGGTCCAAGTGTCCTAGTGAAGTGCTTCTATATTGCAGTCACTGTCTGTGTTCAGAATGAAAATGTATAGCTGCACATGCCTAGTTAGTGTGCTTTTCTGAATGTAGCCACACTGTGATCATCCACATGGAGCCTGTCTTAGCTCAAGTCCCCCGTTGTAACAAAACCAAAAACCTTTGTGTGTTTTCCACAGCAGGAGGACGTTCATAAATTAGGAGCAGAGGACAGTGTTTAGCCGTTTCTGTCTAGCGGTGACCTCTGGTGACCTGAATGCAGTCGGTGGGCGCTTCACCAGCACTGTTGTTTCAGCTGTGTGTGTGTTTGAGCGTGTGTGTGTGTAGTCGGTAGCACACATGAGTGGACACAGTTGGCTGTGGTCAGATTGGTTGGATTGTGGCCAGACTACTGAGGGCCTGGAACACGTCGATTTCTTTGATCTTCTCAGGTTGTTCTGGTTTTGCCAAGGAGAGTGAGGGTGCAGTATGTTAACGTGCTAATTTAAGCTCTGTAAAATGGGCCGGATATGTAGTATTTATTAGTGGAAGGACGGGAAAATTTGTCCCCCCCAATATTTGATATTCTTGATGCTGCTCTGCTGCACTCCATTACGCACCGATCTGTTTGTTTTTAGGATCACAAAAAGTTTTGAAAGTTACATTTTTGGCTTGTCTGTGTCAAAATGACTGAGATGGCCAATCAAATCAAAGAAGGCGGGGCTTACTATTCACAGAAGACTAGTGTGAATTCCAACACAACACTTTTAGAGTGTTTGGTAAGATGTCAAATATTAAATGTTTAGCTACTTACAACTGTTTTACGATAGAAATGTTCATTGACCAACAGTAATATCCAGTGATGCAAACTACTCCACTTTTATATGAAATGTCACCATTTTGAATTGAAAATATGCTATTATTTACATGATTCATGTAATTCATAATAACTGAATGTGACAAGAAACGGTTTGCGTTTTTTACATATTAGACATATGAATTAGAATGAATGTGCGCATATTTTAAAACAAAATAATATTTCCAAATAGTTTAAATTGATTACTTCATAACTATAATAGACTTGGAACTTTTACCATTCTATTTTTTCATTATCTGGAATGTAGTGAGAAATATTCTCATATAGAAATCTCTGAAGTTTTATTGCAGATTTTTGTGGCTTGTGATGCACCGAAATTAATTGTTTACTAAAACACTAAAAACCGAAACCTAAAATTATTTTATTTATTTAATAATTAATTATTTATTAGTTTAATTTAATTTAATTTAATTTAATCTCAACTCAAATAAAAGATTGTATATAAACATTTAAGTTGCACATGAGGCAGTTTTTCTATAATCTTTTTAAAAATATTTCCAGTTGCCGAAATTGTTTGAACAATCGATGACCGTCCAACAGAATGAACGACCGACTGACCGACCAACCGACTGACTGACCGAAGTAACAAACAACCCACCCACTGACAGAAAGACAGACCGAACAAACGACAGACAGATTGAATGAACGGCCGACCAAACTAACTAACGAGCGACTGACCCAACGGACAAACGCCCGACCGACCAACAGAACAAACGAACGAATGAAAGAATGAATGAACGACTGACTGAACAAACAAATGAAAGAACGAATGAATGACCAACCGAATGAACGAATGACCGATCGACCAAATGAATGAACAACTGACTGAACAAACAAACGAAAGAACAAATGAATGACCGAACGAACGAATGAACGAACGAAGGACCGACAGAATGAACGAATGACCGACTGAACTAACGAACGACCCACCAACCAACAAAACGACCAACTGAACTAACAAACGACTGACCGTCACATTGAACAAACGGCCGACCCACCGAAAAAACAACTGGCCAACAGAACGAATAACAGAACAAACAAACGAATGAACGAATGAACGACTGACCAACCAAACTAACAACCATGCGACAGAACGAACAAACAAACACCAACAGAGCGACCGAACGAACGACGACCAACCGACCAAACTAATTGATCTTTCCTACTTCTTCATGGATGGAGAATAGTGGTGACACGCTGACATGGTGGTTTCTGTGAAATCTACGGCTTTTCCTCTCATCACATTCTCATCTAACATCATCTAATTCTCATCTAAACACAAGGAATTTTCTCAGAATAGTTGAGATTCCAGGTCAGCCTGTGGACAGGATATTAATTTCCCTTCAAGCGTTCTTCAAGCACATTTACTCAGGAGTCTCATATCTTTTGTTTTCATGTGAGAGCTGAAACCTGAAGCCTGAATCTCTCTGGTCCGTTCGGACTGTGCTCTAATCATCTCTGGGCCTCTTTATGGGGGATCAGACCGGCCGTTTAGTGAAATATTAAGCAGGCAGGGAAAACCAAACTATTAGAAACGCCTGGTTTTCTTTGCTTCCTTTCCCAGCAATATTTTGTCAAAAGCATTAGGAGTGGTCGGAAGGAATGTGCGATGTGTATACGATAATATTGCATTTGTTGTTTTAATGATGTGGAAGTTGACATTATCAAGTATGTCACTCACGCTGCAAAAAAACAAACAAAAATGCCTTGAGAGAGTGCATGCTTTTACTATTTTTCTAGCTGCCTAGTAAATGCAGCTAGAAAGACCCCAAAATTCATTATATGCCTCTTATATTTCTATATAATATCAGTATTACACAAGCAGGTGTGCTGTTTTTCCTGAATAAATGCGATACTGATTTTATACATTAGTTCAATAAAAAAAGAAGAAGTTAATATTGTGAGTTACATTTTAGACACAATATTGTCTGTTTTTTTTCTCTATTTTGCCAAAAAAAATAATAGCTCCAAACCAAGCACATTACCTTTACCCGCTGTATAAACTGTATAGATAAAATCTATATATGGCGATGCATATGCATTTGGTATATAGCGTCTTAGTACTAGCATAATTTTAAGTTTAGCAAAGCATTTTAAGATAATTGTGTATTCTGCTGGTTGACACGAAGGTGTGTTTGACTGTAGTCTTGATTTTACCCAAAATATTTCAGGACTTGAATGGTTTTTCTTTACACCTGACCATCCCCTGTTATTCAGACCACTGATCCAAGGATAATAAAGAGGAAACCTCTTGGAAAATTCCACTCGTGATGTTGTTATCCAGCTGTGGCCTTTAATATCATGCTGTACCTCTATCTCGTCTACGTCAGAGTGGTTTTCCGGGATGCCATTTTAGAGATGGTTTGTTGACAGACGCGGACACGTCTGCCCAGACACGGAGTCACAGGTGTGTGTGAGAGCCCCAAACCTACACTGACCCCATTTATAAGAGACCAGTGAGGGCCACAAGTGAAAGACAGCTGGACCAGCCTTCCCATAATGCACTGCTTACACTGACCATCTAGTTCCTAGAGATTGATCTGTGTTGGTGAGATGTTGGGGAAAAAAATGTCACATATTGTGTTTTTTAGTGTGTGCATATAGTGTATGTAGTTTTTCTACTAAATCTATTAAGCTTTTTTACATTTTCGACATTATTTTCATGACAATTCAGCACAATTTCCTCTGAAATACTCACCTTAATGTGTCCAAGTTTTTTAGTTTTTAGTTGTTTTTTTGCATTACAATAAAGAAAATGTGGATGGAAAATGTGCTTAATTATTATTATTAAAAAAAAATACATGCAGCGTATTGCGGTCTAGTTTATTTTGCTAGTAAAAGTGATTTAAACAAAATTTTAAATACCTGTCAAACTTTGGCACCTAGTGATGCATATTGCAACCCAGTCCCATTGGACCATGCCACTTTTGTGTGCAGTAATATGCATCAACGGCCAATGAATGACTAGGAGATAGAGTGAAAGAATAAAAAGGGAAGGTGAGAGGTTGAAAACGAGTTTGCCGCATGTTGCCTGCCAAGGTCTTGTAAACAAACGTCGTCAGTGTGGCCCTGACTCATGTCCATTCCCATGGAGCTTTATTCTGCTTGTCTGGTAATGTGAGAGTTGGGCTGGGACACGTGAGGACACACCTGAACTCCCAGACCTCAGAGACACTGTGTGTGTGTGTGTGTGTGCGGTTACAGCAACGCCCAGCTAATAGCTACCTCTTGGGTGTTCAGAGGCTTCTGGTTCTCGAGCAGGTCTTCCTCAAATGATTTCTTTGTGTATTTTTAAACTGTGTTTACTTAGAGCTCAGTCTGGCCTCTGTGAACCATGCAATGGTAGAGATTCTTCTATGCCATTTATACTGCTGTAATATGTAAATATGTAAAAAAATATTTCTGTGTATGTAACTGTACAAACCTTAAAGGATTAGTTCACTTTGAAATGAAAATTAGCCCAAGCTTTACTCACCCTCAAGCCATCCTAGGTGTATATGACTTTCTTCTTTCTGATGAACACAATCGGAGAAATATTAATAAATATCCTGACGCATCCAAGCTTTATAATGGCAATGAATATGAGCTGAAGAAAGTGCTTCCATCCACATCCATCCATAATAAATATGTGCTCCACACAGCTCCGGGGGGTTAATAAAGGCCTTCTGAAGCGAAGCGATGTGTTTGTGTAAGAAAAATATCCATATTTAACAAGTTCCGCATGAGCCGCCTTCGTATTCAACGTACGCAAAAAAAGTGTAAAACTCATGGAGTTCTCAAAGCTTACGCTACGTCTTACGCCTTCCCTATTCAACTTACGGAAAAAGGTGTAACTGACGCGACGGCAGTTTACACTTTCTTCGTAACTTGAATACGGAAGGTGGTCTGGCGGAAGCTACATATTTTACTTCATAACTTGTTAAATATGGATATTTTTTCACACAAACGCATCGCTTTGCTTCAGAAGGCCTTTATTAACCCCCCGGAGCCGTGTGGAGCACATATTCATGATGTATGGATGTGGATGGAAGCACTCTCTTCAGCTCATACTCGTTAGTCCCAAAGCACTTTTAAAGACCTTCTTTGTTTTTAATATCTTTTAAATTGACAAGACAATACGGCATCCTATTCTTACATAAAAAAACACAAATCAAGAGCTGACCTGGCTTTTTTAAGCTTTTAACCCTCTGGAGTCTGAGGCTGATTTGGGGCCTGGAGAAGTTTTGACATGCCCTGACATTTGTGCTTTTTTCAGTTGTTCATAAACATATTAATGGAAAAAGTGTCATTACACTGTATTCAGCACAAACTAGGCTACAATAATATGTGAGGAACATGTATGTACATGTTTTGTGTTTTTGAAGGAATAACATTTATGCGTGGTTATGAAAAAACAAAAAACTTAGTCACTGAAATAAGGCCAAAAAAGTATAGTAAATCTGTGTTTACAATACTTTAGGGTATTGGAGGTTGTAGACTAGAGTTTTTGCTTCAGAATTATGTAAAAATTATGCTGCCTACTCCTTCATATAAACAATATATTGATTTAGTTTTTGTAAGACACTTTTTGCCAAGAAACACAGTATGCGTGGAGGCGTGAATCACCACTGAATAATGGGCCATTCTCACCTGAGAGACAAAAATTGCATAGTAATGAGCTGAAATGACTTGCATATTAATGAGGCATTTCAGTCAGGTAGCTGTGAAAAAAACCTTCTGTGATGTCTCAAGCTCATCATGCTATATGAAACATACAGAAAATATTATTACAATATAAGTAATGGTTTATATTATACTTTAAAATATAATGTATTTCTGTGATGCAAAGAGTCTGAATATAGGCTTTTAGTTTAAAAGCATGCACATTTGGAGAAATATTGGATTCTCATATGCTTATGTCAATTTTCTATACAGAGGAGTTATATTTATTTAATATTCATTGTCATTACTATGAGCGCTGGTGTTTTCAATTCATCCTTGAAGTCAGAGGGCGCTCTCTGTGCATTTTTAGTCCACAAATTCATCTAAAAGAAGAAGAGGCTATTCCATGAGTTTCCAATTCATACTGCAGCCGGAGGGCGCTAAAGAAACAAAAACTCATCTAAAATTCATCTATAGAAGAAAAGAAAACAGGAACTAACTGCATGTCTTCTAGAGCTCGCTAACCATGACTTTTACATCCAGATAACACTTTTCAAGACAATAAATACACGATTGAGACGATGAATGCATGTATTGCTTCTGAATTTGCGTCTGAATAGCGCTGGCTCCGTGGGCGTGGCCGCATTAGCGGATAATGAGCTGAATCACGGACTTCTGACATGGCTCTCTTTTCATACAGATTACATAAACACAGAAGGTTTGTTTTCGATTTGACTTACATGATTTAAAACCTGACATCTTAACGTTTTTTTAGACATAAGTATAATTTTTCTGTGATTAGTATTCACTAAGTTACAGTTCATTTTCTGAGAACTATCAGATTGGACTTCGTTCAGAGGGAGAGGAGAAATCACGCATCATGTTAGTTTTCTTTATTTTACAAAAAGCACAACATTTTTTTTTACTCTGAGTGTATACAAATAAAAGAAGATATTCTATAGTTTCAATTGATATATTACTTATGTCTCTATGACAAAAAATGACGGAGTATTTTAAGTCTGTTTTGCTGCAATGTGAAAAAAAACCCTGCAAAACGTGCCGGCGCGTTTTCAGACCTCAGAGAGTTAAAGGTGCCATAGAATTGAAAATTGAATTTACCTTGGCATAGTTGAATAGCAAGAGTTCAGTACATGGAAATGACATACAGTGAGTCTCAAACTCCATTGTTTCCTCCTTCTTATGTAAATCTCATTTGTTTAAAAGACCTCAGAAGAACAGGTGAATCTCAACATAACACCGACTGTTACGTAACAGTCGGGATCATTAATATGTACGCCCCCAATATTTGCATATGCCAGCCCATGTTCAAGGCATTAGACAAGCCAGTATTAACGTCTGGAGCTGCACAGAGCCGAATCATCAGACGTTGTGCAGGTAAGCAAGCAAGGACAACAGCGAAATTTGAGGGTTATATTAGCTGTGTGAACTTTGTTTATGCAATGTTTAAGGCAGTCGCGAGCTTGGGGGCGGGGAGCGTGAGAATTTAAAGGGGAAGCACGCTGAATCGGCGCATTTATAATGATGCCCCAAAATAGGCAGTTAAAAAAATGAATAAAAAAAATCTATGGGGTATTTTGAGCTTAAACTTCACAGACACATTCAGGGGACACCTTAGACTTATATTACATCTTGTGAAAAAGCATTCTATGGCACCTTTAATCTTTTTTTATTTATTTATTTTCCTAAGGTCTGATTAAAATATTAACATCCATTTTTATTATTTTTTTAGCCCACATTTATTTTTTATGACTGTTTCCATTCTATTTCTGATCATTAGAATTAAATGGGCAGTTTTTTTTATTAATGTTATTTATTTTTTAGCCAACATTTAGTTTTTTTGTTTTGTTTTTATGACCATTTTCCATTCTCTTTCTTATTAGATTTAAACAGACATTTTTACCACTGAATCTGTATGACTTCTGTGTAAATGGCTTCACATTGTGACAGATTCATGACTTATTCATCTAAATGTTGGCAGGTTATATGTTTAGATGTTATTGCCAGCCTCACGTCAGCAGGTTTTTGGAAGTTTTGGAACGTGACGTTTGAGCAGGAAAATTTAATTTCTCATGTCATGAGCCTTTTAAATCTTATTACATTGTGTAAGATGAATGATTGCTGTTTTTTCTGCCAGAGATTAATGCATTAGGGAAGAAACCTGGCTGGTAGCCGTCACACCCTGAGACAAAATCAACAGTAGCAGCGCAGAGAT
Source organism: Culter alburnus (assembly GCA_028476615.1). Lineage (NCBI taxonomy): Eukaryota > Metazoa > Chordata > Actinopteri > Cypriniformes > Xenocyprididae > Culter > Culter alburnus. Next base: position 951,850 of record JAOTNS010003934.1, on the reverse strand, counting down.
AATGACAGGATTCACTACAACACATAAACATGCCACAGCATTCAATTTCCTTTGCATAATGATCACAGATCTCATTTCAAAACTCATTTGTTTATACTGTACTGAACCGCCAGACTGACGTCACAGTCAAAATAACAGTCCAAGTCTATTCAGGTTCTCATCATCCAGTCAAGATTTCTTCAGTTCAGTCAAGCTTTTTTAGGAATAAATGAGTTAAACATTTATATATTTTGATATATATAAATGTAGAAAAATATATAACATAAAATGAACTGCCTGGCTGTGACAATACGTCTTCACTTCCTGATCACTTGCCTTTCATTCCCAGCTGGTTAATTGGCATTCAGAGCTCTGACTAGTAAAGCATGTCTCTTTTACCCTATTTCTCCTCCAAGGTCCCGAGTGCAGCGCGCCGGTGTCCATGACCTTGGATACGTCTGTGAAACCCGAGAATAAAAGAAAAGGGGGACAAAAAAGCTAAACAAATAAAGCCACCTCATATTTGGCAGGGAACGGGAGTGATGTCATTCCCTGATCAGGATTACAAGGATATCTTGGCTCAGAGCTGCCATGGAAGGTTGAACTGCAAAACCTTACACTGTTGTTTAGAGAAATGGGAACGGCCAGTATATCACTGAAACAGTGTGTTGGAATGACTCATGCATGTTTATGCAGAATTTTTTCTGGATTTTCTGTGCTGATTTTCAGGGAGAATCTGGTTTGGGAAGCCCTGGTTTTGTATACAAAAGAATGGTTAATGGATTCATTGAGAAAAGAATCGCTCAATTCCCATGCTTGGACCCCATGAAGTGCTCGTCGTGAGTGTTTGTATGTTTCAGCTCTAAGTAGGTTCTTTCTGTCTCACGCAGTTTTGTGTTTAGATGAATAGTCAGAGGCCGGGCTGAACTACTGACCTGTCGTCATTGTCCTCTTCCTCATGACAAAGAGTTGTGGGGGGTTAATAGTTGCTCTGATTCACATTCACCGCCTGTGAACTCTCATCCTGATGTGGCGGGACGGTGGGAGACTATAATGTTATATTATTCTTTGAGATTAGACACATTGCAAAACTGAATGCATATGATATACAGTACCGTTCAAAAGTTTAGGGTCAGTAAGATTTAATTTTTTTTAAAAAGATAATATTTTTATTCAGCAAGGATGCATTCAGTTCATTAAAGGTGACAGTAAAGACATTTATAATGTTAAAAAAATATAGACAACAAGACACTGATAATAAAATAAATGTAAAAACTAAAATACAAAAAATATATAAAATAGGCCTAATAAAAATATGAAATAATATAAAAATAAAAATGATAAATAAAATAAAATTATTTAAAATAAATGCAGTTAATTTGTATGGAAGCTTGTTTCCACCACTAAATAAAATAAAATAAAATAAATAAAATAAAGGTAATTGCAGCTGATCTCACAATTTTCACTTTTTATCACATTGCAGAGTTTTTATCACACAATTTTCTCAGAATTGCGAGATATATCACACAATTGTGAATTATAAGTCAGAATTGTGAGATATAAACTCACAATTGTGTTATAATGTCCAGTTGTGAGGGGGAAAAAAAGTTTATATTTCATAATTCTGACTTTATAACTCACAATTCTGACTTTTTTTTCGACTTTTTTTCAAATTTTACATTCAATTCAATTCACATTTATTTGTATAGCGCTTTTCACAATACATATCATTTCAAAGAAGCTTTACAGAGAATGCATGTCAAAATTACAATATTAGAAGAATGCAGTTAGCAAATAATGTAATAATTTGTGCAATTAATTTACAAACACTGTTAGCATTTAATTTTAAGGTAGAAGCAATGAGCTCCTGGAAAAATGAAATACATCAACAATAATTAGGATATATAGAAATTTGGGAATGTGCATGTTGCATCTTCTGAGGTCTTCGCAGGGGTTGGCGCCGTCTCTTCATAAGTGTTGGTTATCTGAGGTCTTCTTAAGAGCTGGATCCAAACTGAAGCTGATGTCCTCTCTAGTCAATTAGCATAATAATTAGCATAGCTGCTGTTCATAACATTAAGCAAAGATACGTGCAATTGATCTGACATGAAATGCATTATGTGAACGCTTGGCTAAAGAGATGCGTCTTTAATCTAGATTTAAACTGGGTGAGCGAGTCTGAGCCCCGAACATTATCAGGAAGGCTATTCAGAGTTTCGGAGCCAAATGTGAAAACGCTCTCCCTCCTTTAGTGGACTTAACTATCCTAGGTACAACCAGAAGTCCAGAGTTTTGTGATCTTAAAGAGCGTGAAGGATTGTAGGGCGATAGAAGATCGGTACACAGGAGCTAAACCATTTAGAGCCTTATAGGTCATTAGCAATACTTTATAATCGATACGGAACTTAATGGGTAACCAGTGTAGAGATGATAAAATTGGTGTTATATGATCATATTTTCTTGACCTGGTAAGAACTCTAGCAGCTGCATTTTGTACTAATTGTAGCTTATTTATTGCGGAAGCAGGACAACCAGCTAATAATGCATTACAGTAATCTAGTCGAGACGTCATGAAGGCATGAACTAACTTTTCTGCATGAACTAACTTTTCTGCAAATTGCGAGTAATAATGTCAGAATTGTGAAATATAAAGTCAGAATTGTGTGATTAAAAACTCGTCATAAGTCATAATTGTGAAATAAAAAATTTATATTGTATTTAAAATTGTATTTACTTTTTTTTTTTTTTTTTTTTTTTTAACAAGCTTCCATAGAAAACAGTTATTTTAAACTGAAATAATATTTCACAATATTACTTTTTTTACTGCATTTTGTGATCAAATAAATATAACTTTGGTGAGCGTAAGAGACTTCTTTCAAAAGCATTAAAACAGTTCACCGACCTCATACTTTTGAACGGTAGCATATGAACATATCGGTGCTGGAGTTGAAAAGGCCCCTCATTGCAGCGTCTGCTTGTTTACTGATGGGATTATATGGTGTGAGGTGGGCTGCTCTTTGCATTCATGTAGCTCCACTAAAAGCGGGCTGATCTGTGTTTTCCTGATGTCCAGTCATGCAGTTGTGCTGTTGTTCCCGTGACCTTCACTGAGCTGCTCTCGACGCTCTGTTTAATGGTCTGTGTTAATCCCTGATTCTTCTACCCAAACATCACTGAATGGCCTCAGAGCTCATGGTAGGTCTGTCCAGACCTATGCACTAAAAATAAATTTCCCTATGCACAAAACAAATAGGATTTGACTTCTGTAACCTTACTCTTGCGTTCTTTAGGGGCTCAAAACTGTGGTAATCTCAGTTCTTACTGTCACTCCTCACGGCTTATGTGGCTTATTGTGAGTGAATCCTTTAAATATGTTCTTAAAAGCAGGGATTAATATGATGTTAATCAATACTAACAACTAGCTTTTCATCTTTTAAAGGGATAGTTCACTTAAAAAATGACAATTCTGTCATCGTTTACTTAACCTGTATGACTTTCATTCTTCTTTAGAACTCAAACTGAAAATCCTCTCATCCACCCTGGCTGTCCTTGTATGTAGTGATTTGTGAATGAATTGTTTTGAGTTTACTCTTTTAAATCAATTGTTTGATCATGCAGTCATGCAGGTTTGGAATGACATGAGGGTGAGTAAATCAAGATTTTTCATTTACGGGTGAATGATTCCATTGAGCTGCATATATCTGTAAAGCTATTCTGTCACACATCTTTTTAAGATGCACAGGAGATTTACATGAGATTTACAGGAGACGTGTGGAGATGTACATCATCAGTAAAGTAAGGTCATGTTTTGTAGTGGAATGATTTTTATGGAAGCCCTGAGACTTATCAATATGACAGACTGCATTCACCCTCGATGATAGCTTGAGGTTTTACCTCCCTGAGCTCAAAGCTTCTGCCAAATCCTGAGAATTTACAGACTTATTCTGCAGTTTCTGTGCTGATTTGAGGGTTAAAATGAAATCTGTCTTCCTTTCTTCTTGTTCTTTAAGTTTTCTCTCACTTCTTTCCTCTGGCCGTCCTATTCTCTCTTTGTCTTTTGTTCTTTGATTAAAGGGTTAGTTCACCCAAAAATGAAAATAATGTCATTTATTATTCACCCTCATGTCGTTCTACACCCGTAAGGCCTTCATTCATCTTCGGAGCACAAATTAAGTTATTTTAGATGAAATCCGCTGGCTCAGTGAGGCCTCTATAGACAGCAATGCCATTGAACTTCTCAAGATCCAGGAAGGTACTCAAAACATATTTAAAACAGTTCATGTGAGTTCAGTGGTTCAATCTTAATATTATAAAGCGACGAGAATACTTTTTGTGCACCAAAAAACCAAAATAATGACTTTTCAACGATATCTAGTGATGGGCGATTTCAAAACACTGCTTCGATGTTTTGTTTTGAATCAGTGATTTGGATCACATGTCAAAATGCCAAAACTGCTGAAATCATGTGACTTTGGCGCTCCGAATCTTACTCCGACTTAATTTGTGTTCCGAAGATGGACGAAGGCCTTACGGGTGTAGAACAACATGAAGGTGAGTAATAAATGACATTATTTTCATTTTTGGGTGAACTAACCCTTTACTATTATGACAGACAGCAGTAGGTTTATTAGGCTGCTGTCACTTTAAGACCTGCCGCACATGATGCGGATCTGAGACATATCCGATGTCCTCACAACTCTTTACGGTCATTTAAGGCTTTATTTAACTCATTTAGGACTGTGCTTAGGAGGATACTCGACAAAGTAGGCATTTTGGCATAATTTTGTGTGTTTTTGTCTATTCAAGCACGAAAGAGAACAGACAGGAGATTCACAGACAGCGTGCCGGTCCAGATTTAAGTTCTTTGTTTGTGTCTTGTCACGCTTGAATGGTTTAATAGCACTTGAATGAATGATAGCGTGATCATATAATGTAATGGTAGCTAAAGGATGACAGAAAAAAATGGATGCTGCGTTATTTGCGTTAAATATTTTTAACTTGTTAAACTGAAATAATTAATCGCATGTATTAACGTGTTAATTTTGACAGCCCTAAATATTCAAAGATTTGTTTACATTATATAAATGTGTATTTGCTGAATTCTGAAGGTAAATGAGTATTATAGTATATTACTAATAAAGTATTATAGTATATTACTAATATGATGCACATATTACTTTTTATTACTAATAATAGAAAAGCAAACATTATAATACTTTTTCGTATACAGTTTACTTTCTGTGGTTAACAGAATAATGTATTATGATGGTAAATGAATGAAGTCAGAGAATGGGAGCGCTGTTTGCTCAGGCGTCGGCGTTCAAAATAAAGTCCCGCTTCCACCATATCAGCCAACAGAAAAACGTATCAACCGATGCCGATATTTAAAGTCCCCCTGAAATCAAAATTAAATTTTTTTAGCTTTTAATATGAATATTAAAGGTGCTAAAGAGGATGTTTTGTTTTATACATTTTTGCAATATTACTTGAAACGGTCTTTACTAACTGATAAAAGACTATTTATTAGGTGCACTGAAAGTAAGTAATATATATAATATACATCTGTGCACGAGGTAGGGCCTTAAAAACATCAGCCAATCGTTTACGCGATCATCGCGTAAACGATTGGCCTCTGGCTTGTCAATCACTGCCATGACGTTCCTTGTGAGAGACGTGCGCGGATTGGCCCTCTGGCTTGTCAATCACTGCCATGACAATCCATGTGAGAGACACGCGGCTGCGCGCTCCAGTAACTTTCCACACTCCACAGGCGCTGCATGCAATGTTTTTGTCAGGAGACAGGAGTAACAACTGCAGATTATGAGTCACCTGCGGTGAGTCCGACATAATGAATCCACGGCTTTAAGTCGCGCACACACTTAACGATTGTAAGGCCGATTATGAATGTAAATTGATACTTATGACTGATCGCGCTCAAACGCGTCCAGTCAGAGCCAGTTGCTTTCAGTCTGCGATTACAGTGTTCAAATTCCATGTGAAAGTATATAAATCTGCTTCAGGAGCAGGAAACAATGTTTTAGCTAGTCATTAAATGTGTGCCCGGCTTAATAACACAGCGAATGCCGGTGGTAAACACTCGTGTTCCGATACTCGTGCACGAGTTTTGGGAGGCGTTCCCTCTAAATGAGCTGTGAAGGAGGGGGGTTGTTCTTACCCATGCGCTCATTTCAAAAACTCAGTCGACAAAAAGAACCTCTTTAGCACCTTTAAAAGCTAAAAAAAACAGCTTATTCATAACCTTAAGGTTACAAATAAGGTGGTGTGCTCCAAAACAATGACAAAATTCGCAATATAAGCATTCAAAACTTAGTCTTTCACTTCCGCTAAAATGGATCACAGATTTTCATGACATCACCGCGGATTCAGCTTCTCATCAGATCTTCTGTCCAATCAAATACTCTCTAGAATCTGAAGCCCCGCCCCCTACATTATAAATAGATGCTGAAGCTGCGGCTGAAATCGGTCACTTGTTCACACATTTACTATTTTCTATATGGTGAATGGCGCATAGTGCACTATATAGAGGATAGGGAACGATTAAGATATATGCTTTCCATTGAGGCGAATGAAGTCTGGTTTACTTTAGTGTAGGTAAGTGTAATCCTCTCAAGAGGCGACTGACGCTAGAGAATGTGGTCTTTAGCCTCCTTGTTAGAGGGCCCGACTCCCATGCCAGCAGACCCTGGTTTGAGTCCCGCTTAAGGGGGTCGCACACCGGACGCGAAGCTCAGCGCCGCGCCACGTCTTTAAAATTCGAAGCATTGTTTTCTATGAGAGTACGCACACCGGCGGCGACATTCGGCACCTGTCCGCGGCGCCCAGCAATGATTTAGGAAGTTGTTTAAAAACCTGCCGCGCCACAGAGCGCCATGTACATTGTTTTACATTAAATGTATATTATATTTCTCTCAAATCGTCGTTAATGTACATACTGACTTCACCCTGTGCTGCAAGATACATCAGTTTCACATTCTTAGTTTAACAGCTTGAATAAAGTCTAAAAATGTATAATAAACGTAGCATTTTCTTTCCTTTTGCTTTGTTGTGCCATTTTTCCATGTACACTAACCTCAGTGCGAAATATTAAAGCATAGGCATGTAACGTTTCCCTGTTGACGTAAAACACTCCCATTGTGCAGCTCTTCTATCAGGAGTCGAGTCAAAATTGAGCTCGCACGTATATAATGTGCGCGGCTGGTGTGCGATACGTGTGAGTTGTCAGAGACGCGACGCTGTGCGGCGCCGAGCTTCGTGTCCGGTGTGCACCCTTTAGAGTGGGCAGTTCGAACAGAAAGGTTTACACGAACCGCTGCGGCGCGTGCACAGTCTGCTCCGGTCCAGAGACACAATAGCAAAGAGCGCGAGTCAGCGCAGACCACAAAACGTATCGGACCCATTTGAATCTGCAAAGAATGCTGTATTTTAAAGCGATATGGAGAAGATTAGGAGGAGAAATGGTTAGAGATTAGAAGGAAACTGAGGTTTTACCGAGCTCAACGGCTCTGGCCGAGCTGTGATATAAACGCAATGCTATTGGCTATTTTTAAAAGGGGGAGGAGCTGTTCGATATGTCCCGCCCTGTCTTCCTGTTTCAGTGGAAATTACGTCAATGCACTGAATAACGCTGCTCGTTCACTTCAGTGGGCCTTTAAAAATGCCAAATATCGGCCAATATATCAGTCTTTTTCATCTGCTGATTTATTACCAGCTGACTGTCAGAGTGCATTCTTTCTCATATAAAGACATGAGGGTAAGGCTTCACTCTAGTCTAGGCTGAAATTCTTTTCCCATACCAGTTATGAAGAGAACTAGAACATGTCGTGCCCCCTCGGTCTCCGCTGGGAAAGAGACTCCAGGCGGTTCTGCCAGTGTTGAGCTGCTCTGACTCAGCTGTGGGTTTGACTTCAGATGTCTGTCTGCGTGTGGCATCCCGTTGCATTAACGGCCTAATATGTTCCCATAGAAGATGTTTCAGTGACGTGCTCTTGGCTTTAATGTCTCTAGTGTATTATGACTATTTTCTGCCGAGTGAATTTGGCTCTCCTGCTCGTTTCCAGAATCTAGTGAGCTGCCTACCTAGTGATTATATGTGCACTTCAGAAACGATGTCTTCTATAACAGTAAAGATTTAGTTTCAACAATCGTTCTAAATGTAAAAGAATAGCACAACTATAATGATAACGGCACAGAGGAACGGGATCATTGGAATCACTTTAACAATGATTTTTTTCCTGCTGATTATTGATAAAAACATTGACAGCCAATCAGAATCCATCCTGCTTTTGAAGTGGCAGACGACAAAACACTTACTCTGTTCTTCCACTGTTGAAAGCATAAGCAGACTTCAGCATGAGTGTGTTTGTGAATGGACGTGATGCAGCTGATGGAAGCACAGATTCAGTGTGTGTGAATAGATTACAGTGGCATGTCCTCTGGCTCTGTTGTTGTGTTGTCAGTGATGGAGGCATCAGGCGTCTGAATGGATCTCTATAGAGAGCTGTGAGTGTGTGTGAATGAGAGGAAACTCTGTGGTGTGTGGATTGTGTTGTGTGTGTGATTTGTGATTTGTGTGTGTGTGTGTGTGTGTGTGTGTGTGTGATTGTGAGCCTGTGGTTCTATTGTGAGTTGAACAAGTCTGATAACATGCTGTGTGATCCAGACTCACATCACATCAATGCTGAACTTTCTTTCTTTTGCTCTTTCGCTCTTTTTTTGCTCTTTGTTTCTTTCGATCTTTTTCTTTCTTTCTTTCTTTCTTTCGCTTTGCTATCTTTCGTATTCGCTTTGTTTCTTTCTTTCGCTTTCTTTCAATCTTTTATTTATTATTAGTTACTTATTATTTATTTATTTAGTTATTTATTTAGTTTTATTTAGTATGTGTTTGGTTGTGTGTTGTTTGTTTGTTATTTATTTCTTGCTCTTCTTATGTGTTTTTATTTAGATATTTTTCTTATTTCTTTCTTTCTTTATTTTATTATTTAGATACTGCTTTATTTAGCTATTTAATTAGATATTTCGATATTTTTTAGCTATGTTTAGATCTTTGTTATTTATTAGTTTCTTTCGATCTTTTTCTTGATTTCTTCTTTAGATATTGCATTTTATTTTTCAATTTAGATATTGTATTAGTTAGATACTTGATCTTTAGATATTAGCTAGTTATTTAGCTCTTTTCTTTATTATTAGATCTTAGGTCTTTCTTTTAATATTCTTTAAATATTTCGCTCTATTTATTTAGATCTTTGTTGTATTTCTTTAGATCTTTATTTCTTTATTTACTTCGATATCTTAGCTTTTTCGATCTTTTTCTTATTGATTCCCTATTTGATTTATTAAATATTTAGATTATTTAGTAGTCTTTGTTTGTTTGCTGTTTATTTCTTCTTTCTTTCGTATTTGCTATTTCTGAAATATTTAAATATTGTATTGAAATATTTGTTTCTTAGGACTATTTTTATGTATTTAATTATTTATTTAGCTCATATAAATCTTTCTTTAGCTCTTGTTTCTTATTTAGATCTTTCATTTCACTCTGTTTATTTCTTCGATATTATTTCTTTCTTTCGAGCCTTTCGCTTTTTTATTTCGATCTTTTTCTTTTTTCTTTATATTTCTCTGTTTTTCGCTCTTTTCTTAGCTATTAGGCTCTTTCTTATCAGATCTTGTTTCTTTCTTTAGATATTTTATTTCTTTATTATTTATTTATTTCTTTATTTATTTATTGATATTATTTCGTCGTTCTTCTCTTTCAACTATTTGTCGCTATTTCTTTTGATATTATTCGCCTTTCTTCTTTGCCTTTTCTTTGCTTTCGCTCTTTTGTCACTTTTTTTCTTTGATCTTTCACTTTATTGCTCTATATATTCCTTTTTTCGATTTTTCACTCTTTAGCTCTTTCTTCAATTTTTCTTTGCACTTTTTTCGATTTATTTTTTTAAGTCTTTGTTTTTGCTCTCTCTTTGCATCTTCTCTTATCTTACTCTTTTTAATTATCTTACATTTGTAGTCTATAGATCTTCGTTACTTTTAGTTATATTTCTTTTCCTATTCTCACACTTTCATTTGTTTTATTCTCTCTTCAATTCTTTCTCTGTCTATCCCGTCCTAATCTTTCTTTTTATTTTTCGCTTCATTGTGCTCTGCCTCTTACTTCTTTTTTCTTTTCTCTTCCTTATCCTTTCTCTTGTCTCTTCCCTATTTGTATTCATTTGTTGACTCTGGCATTTCTGCACCATGCCTTCAACTCGGTTTCCTTTCTTTGTTCTTTCAGTTTTCTCTCACATCTCTCCGTCTATTCTCTATGGCTGTTTTCTTTATTCCGGGGTTTCAGCGCGCTTCTTGCATCTCCGGCAGTCACCTTTGTTGATGTACAAAGAGAATTGCATTTTACTTATTCTCCGGATTATCGCGGTGAGGCACACAACTAATTTTGTCCTGTACACGTTAAGTAGAGCTCATGATCACAAACGGAAGCATAATTCAAATAAAAATCTGCGTGCTACCAGGTCGGTAATAAACCAAAGGATCTGCAGAACAGGTCTGTGACTCCGAATCTTTCACAGGCCACTTTACTGTATGTGGAAAGCTGAGCACAGAGTTTGAATAATAAAGGCTGTTTCTGTTCTGAATAGGGTCATCCTCGCAAGGTTATGTCCTTGTTCAGTGTGTGTGTGTGTCTTGTGTGAGACGAGGAGGTGAAACAGGGGCTGGTGGGCTTTTATCTTCAGCGTGAGAGGCTTACCAAGGTCGAATCAAATTACTGAGGCCCAGATTTATCCTCTCGTAGATCACAGAAGACAGCGATACACCCCTCATATGATTGAAGCTATGTCACCTCAGACTACACTCTGAGCTCGTAATATAGAAATATAATACTAATGTATTAATAATACATAATATATATTAAAAAAGATTGCATATAAAGAATTATATAATAGAAAAGAAATATATGAAATATGGATTAATAGAAAGAAAGAAAGTTGATATTTTTAGCCTTTTATCTGTATTGATACATCAGGATGTATGATTTTGCTCTAAATGACTTGATTTTACATTACATTTAGCATTTCTATCTATCTGTCATTCTATTGTTCTATTTTTCTGTTCTGTCATTGCCATCCATCCATCATCCATCGTTTATCTATCGTCCTATCATTGTCACCATCATCACCATCCATCATGCATCACGTTCTCTTATCTATTGTTCTATCATTCTGTCCATCAATCAAATCCATCATCCATCCATCATACATCTTATATCTATCTATCTATTGATATATCTGTCGTCGTCATTCTATCTATATATTATCCATCCATCCATCCATCCATACACGTTCTTTATCATCGTTATATCAAGTACAGGTCTGTTCTCCCAGCCCCATCCATGTTCTGTCCATCAATCCGTAATCCGTCAATCCATCCATAAGCATCCATCCAACATGTTCTGTCTGTCAACATAATCGATCGTTCTATCATAGTTAGAGCCATCCATCAATCCATCATGCTCAATCAATCCATCCAGCCATCCATCATCCCATCAATCGTTCATTATCTATTGTTCGGCATTCGGTCCATCCATCAATCCATCCATCAAACAATCACTTCACTCTATCTATCTATCTATCTATCTATCTATCTATCTATCTATCTATCTATTATCTATTATCTATCATTATCATCTGTATCATCATCTATTTATTCAATCTATCCATCATCCATCCATCCATCCATCCATCGTTTATTTCTCTATGTTCTATCATTCTGTCATCCATCAATCATCATCCATCCATCACTTATCATTCATCCATCATCCATCATCCATCCATCGTTTGTCTGTCCATCCATCTATCGTTCTATCATCGTTATATCCATCCATCCATCCATCCATCATTGAAGTCAGGTAGACTCAGACTATTGAATGTGAGAAGTAAAATACAGTAAAAATCAAGGAATGTTGTTGCACTGTTTTTGAACACATGGAAGAATAATATTTCATCATTTTTATTTAAATACACCAATATTAGATTACTGTGTTTTGCTGGAGGTTTTACGATAAATAAAACCACAGTCTCTCCCTTACACGTTATATCTATTAAACATCAATCCTGGTCTAATCAGAGCCTTTTTAAAATATAATCAGATTATTATAATTAGAAGCCTCAGTCTGTACTGGCTAGGAAAGTCTAGAGAGGTTGTAATCAGTTGTCCGTTCACCATAATCAGTTAGGTTTGGTTTCATGGGTTTCAGCGCAGCTCAAATTATCGTCTTGTGTGTGATTTACTTTGGACCCAAAGAGCTCATGTAGGGTGGGTAAGTTTACATTACTGTCCCTCAAACTGCCTTTCTCTCTACTTTTCTGTGTTTTTGCTTCAGTCTGTCTGCCCTTTTAGTTTCTCAGTGGCCGTCTGTGGTTGGCCTGTCATGATTCAGTTGTCTCAGGTGCTTTACCAAACTTCGTGAGCTGCCTACGTAGGCAGCATTTTAAACATCCCAAAGGAAGTCAATGTAGTAGTTATGTTATATTTAAGTAGGGCTGAGCACTGAAACTAATTATTTGGTAATTTATCATACAAAAAAACTACAGTGGGGTCATACAGTGAGTCAGATGTGATGCATGGCAACCAAAAATTATATTTTCTTATTCAACTAATGATGTGAGAGAATATATGCATATATTAGCTCATTGTCCAATAGCGCATTAGGTGGGCATGTACATGCACATTTCTTCACTAACAATCTTCTCTCTCAGTAGGTGTGCAATATATGGGAAGTGACTGTGCTGTAATTGGCTTCTAGTATTATTAAAAATAAAGACATTAAACCAAATTAGCTTGATTATTATAGTACTGCGGCATTATTGCAGTGAATCCCCTGTGTGTTTTGCATGAGGAGTGATATTTGACTGCAGAGTGTCATTTATAAGGGTTCATTTCAGTTTAGTTGTTTTCTTAGAAGGTAAGACACAAAGAGATTTGCTTTATACTTTTTCGGTTGACACTTTTTCTTATGGTGTCCCTTGTTTTCCAGTCTGTGGTTGTAGGAAATGACAGGGCAGTCATTTCATCCGTCTAGCAAGTGGCATGAAGAGTACATCCTTCTGTCTGAAATATGCAATCTCAGTGTTGTGGTCTGTGTCTCGAGAGAATGACTCAGAGTTTCACAAAAGATCTCTGTCCTCGACTCTAAATGTCAGGCTTGACTTCAGCGTTGTTTTGTCTCTCAATGAAAGTGAGGCTTGAAAGTCATTTTCAGTTTTTCCAGCTATCACTTAAAGCACTTTGAGGCTTTCAGAAGTGGATTCTGATCAATACAGCAGTGCAATCATGCTACAATTGTTCACCTGTTTCTCGTAAATCCTATTTCACTCATATCTGACTGAAACTAGCAACATTTTATGCGTTCGATGTCTCATCATTGTTGTCTCTCTGTCTCAAGGAAGGAAAGAGTTGTAGAATTTATAGTTAGTTTTGCAAATGATTCGTGACACAAGTCTCTCTGTGCCAAACCTCCAAACATGAAAGATTTGGGTCAGTGAATTATAAAACGGTAGGTTTGGGCGAATAACATGAGCACTGTCATGATTTCACTCTCACGTTGTTTGAACGTTACTAGTTTCATTCTCTTAAAGGGGTCCTTGATTATGATTTCACTTTTTTTTTTACTTTAGTTAGTGTGTAATGAGCTTCTTCCTGGGTTGGTTACATCACTAACCCCATAATTTACATAAACCCCGCCCCCGAGGAAATTCAACAGAGGGAGTGAAGCCATGAGAAGAGGAAGAGTTGTTGTAGTAGAGTGTTGTTGTCATGCCGTCATTTTACGCCGGACTGTTTCACAAACGAGGGTCAATTCAACACAAAAGATGAACATGACGGCACATGCTAGTGGATGAGTTGAATCAACTCCACAGCAACTACATAAATTTATCCACTAACCATTCAGAAACGTCCAGTTTCATTCTAAAAGTTGTAACTTCTTCCTGAGTCTCTCCATCAGTGTCGACTCCGGTTTGAACAATGTAAGGCTGAACACCGTTACTGACAATCTCATTTTGGCTGCGTGAGATTCTCCAGCTTTGTTGTTGTTGAGCTGTTAAAGCTCCGCCCTCTTCTGGAAAGGGGGCGGGGAGCAGCAGCTCATTTGCATTTAAAGGGACACACACAAAAATGGCGTGTTTTTGCTCACACCCAAATAGGGGCAAATTTGACAAGCTTTAAAGGTGCTATAGAATTTAAAATTGAATTTACCTTGGCATAGTTAAATAAGAAGAGTTCAGTACATGGAAAATGACATACAGTGAGTCTCAAACACCATTGTTTCCTCCTTCTTATGTAAATCTCATGTTTAAAAGACCTCCGAGAATGGCGAATCTCAACATAACACCGACTGTTACGTAACGGGATCATTAATATGTACGCCCCATATTGCATATGCCAGCCCATGTTCAAGGCATTAGACAAGGGCAGCCAGTATAACATCATGTTGCTAATGTACTGTTAAATGTGGTAAAGTTACCATCGTTCATTACTATGTTCACGGAGCTGTTGCTATTTTCATTATTAAACACTTGCAGTCTGTATAATTCATAAACACAACTTCATTCTTTATAAATCTCTCCAACAGTGTGTAATGTTAGCTTTATCCACAGAGCACTATCAAACTCATTCAGAATCAAATGTAAACATCCAAATAAATACTATACTCACATGATCCGACGCATGCATGCAGCATGCATGACAAACATTTTGTAAAGATCCATTTGAGGGTTATATTAGTTGTGAACTTTGTTTATGCACTGTATTATAGTCGAGAGCTCGAGGAGGGGAGCGTGAGGATTTAAAGGGGCCGCAGTCTGAATCAGCGCATATTTAATGATGCCCCAAAATAGGCAGTTAAAAAAATTAATCAAAAAAAATCTATGGGGTATTTTGAGCTGAAACTCAGAGACTCGTATTACATCTTGTGAAAGGGGCATAATAGGTCCCTTTTAAAGGCTTTCGGTCACTCGTTTGTCTGCTCTGTCCATGTTCACTGAATGCAAACTTGGTGCGGAAACCTGTCCGGAAACGGTTGTGTTTACAGGTTGATGCAACGAGTGCTTTTGAGGAAGAGCAAATCACTGCATTTGCCAGAGTTTTCCAGGTTAGTGGGATCAGATCTTTAAAAGACATAACAGTGTTATTTAAGGCTGCAAGTAAATTATGTAAAAGCAGAACTGTATATTTGATTTTTTTTTTTTTGAGTTGTGTGGAATAGTTGGGACATTTTCTTGCTATTTGCAAAAAAAAATTATTTTCCTTTCATATTCTCTTGCAATTTTTACATTGTTTTCTATTCAGCTGATTGGGGACCAACACTCCTGTTCCATTATTATTTATTTATTGTATCAACCAGTTCAGATAAACTGAAATACTAAATGCAATCTTACTACATCCTACTTATTGCACTGTTTCTGACCAGACGCTCGTGACCCCAGTGGGTGTTGAAAGAGAGCGGAGGTGTGACTAGGGCACGCTGACTTCCTGTTTTCTGGCGTTGTTCACCATTTATTCGCCTTTTCAAACATTAGATGTCTTTGTTTTGCTCTTCATCAGTGGGAGAGAGTGAGTAGGAGTAGAGATGAATCGAGACTATGGTCAGAATAATGTACTATCATTGTATTGTTAGTGTATGCAAAAGAGCACTGTGTGTGAAACTGTATTGCGATTTTTAAAATCACTATTTTATTTGATCTTAGGATATTTTCACACAAAATTGCATTTTTTTTTTTACTGCATAAGGTCATGTAACAACTATGTAGCAAGTTACTGTTTGAAATGTTATTTTTTTTGTGTAATCCATTTTTTAATTAGTATGTAAAAATCTTATTGTATTTTTTTAAAAGTAGGCAGTGTACATTATACACTCTGCTATGGAAGCTTGTTTCTGCCACTAAATACAAAAATAAAAAAGCTAATTCTGACTTTGTCACGCAATTCTCACTTTATAACTCGCAATTGTGAAAAAAGTCAGAATTGTGAGATAAAAAGTCGCAATTACCTTTTTTTTTTTTTTTATTTCATGGTGGAAACAAGTTAGTAGGCAAGTGTTACATTCTGAGCATACCAAATAGATGAGTTTTCCCAAAAGCATTTAGTTTATTTCACCTAAATTGGCACAAAACAATCACAGCTCATCAGGTTTAACAGCCGTTCTTTAAAACTTTCCCAAACATTAAAAGCAAGAAAATAAAATAAAAAAAACATTAAGATGGAGAAAAGAAGCCGGGTTTAATCTGTGCTGTGAATAGCGTGTAATGAAAATACATCTGAGACACGTTGTTCTGTTTTATTATTGAGCTCTGCTAATTAGTTTTTGTTCCCTTGATGGTGTGAAAACCGTTTCAGTGGCAGTGTTTTTATTAAGATGACTGAATCAATGTCCTCCAGCATCATTGTTGGAAGTGACAGTCAACTCATGTTAATGTTAAACATGCCCGTCAGTTTCACTGAGGCTGGGAAGTGGATTATTTCAGATGCTTTTCTGCTCCGTGAGGAACCATGCTTTTGATGCTGCTGCAGCTGGGAAATATTTAGAATATATTTGCAATGATTTTACTGTCAATTTTTGTTTAAGAGACAAGTTTTTTTCTTTGTGCCTGATCAGGAGAGCCGTACCTGCTCAGTGCCCAGCGGAGGTGTCCTGGCGGAGGGATGCAGGATCCCGGCGGTGTTCATCCATACCTGCCCACAGACGAAGGCCTCAAACTCAGCCTGGCTAAAGGCGTCTCCATGTCTCTCCCCTCGTCCCCTCTCCTGCCCCGACAGACCTACGTGATGGCAGCTCGCCCGTGCAAGAAGTCTCCAGGTGGGATGTTTATTAAAAGTATCAGTTTAGAAGCATCAAAATGTCTGCAACTTTTTGGCTGAATTGCATTGTTTAGTAATTCTGTTTGGTTTTGCTTGCAGAAATTATTTATATATATTTTTTTTTACAATTTAATATATTTTGTCACAGTATATATATATATATATATATATATATATATATATATATATATATATATATTATATATATATATTATATTAATAATATATTAATTATAATAATGAGAATTGGTGGGAAAATGTACTTTATTGTCATAAAAATAATGGTATTTTAAGTAAATATTTTGAGATATTTGTCTTTAGTTTGGAGACTTTTGGCAAAATATATCTCATTTCTTCTTTTGGATATCTGCATTTTAGATTGTTAATCCAGTTGTTAACTGTATTAAATTGTGCTTTTGTGTATATGTTTAGCTCTGATTGTCTTTATTTTTATGTATCTGAGGTCGAAGGTAAAAGAAAGCATCTGTGAGTTCATTTGCGTCTTGAATGAGTGAGTGCATTCAAACACAAGTGTGTGTGTGTGTGTGTGTAAACAGTCTGAGGTGTTTTCCACACCATCTCTGTGTTAGGGACAAGGTTATGAGCAGCTGAGATCTTCAAAGGACTTTACTGGTTGTCTCTGGACTTGTTTCAACCTGAGCTTTGTTTTTGGAGGATTTAGCACAGAGGATTGAAATCTTTTCAGTAGTCACTTTGGCATCTCGCTCACATCTGGTTCTCATGTGTGTTTGTATCAGCGCCTCTGTTTGAAAAGGGGATTGATCCTTTGAAGGCACCGGAAGCAGGCGACATGCTCGAATGATTTTGCCCTTTGCACATTTCATTAGTCTGACAATTAAGGAAAGATAAACGTCCAAATGAGATTCCCCTGAAGGACAAGATCCCCGGGGGAGAGATTCATTACAGAGATCGGAAACACGTGAGATTGAGCTTTTGTTTTTACCTCCACAGATCTTGACGTGTAGTTTTAAATTAACTATAGGAAGAATCATATTTAATTATTTGAAGAGTTTATTTGCAAAAACACAACTCCAATTTTATCAATTCTCACAAATCATGTTTTTTTATTGTGCATTCCAAGTAATATCAATCAAACTGCAGTTGGGTTGTTTTGATTAAGTAATAATAACTCTAAAAAATACAGGTAAATTAAAAAAAAAAGTAAAGTAAAGTTCATTGAAAGTATGTTTTTTATATATATTAAAAGTTTGTTTTTTAGCAAAAGCAGATAACTCCAACAGTCATGTTTTGGCAAAAGCAGATAACTCCACATTTCATGTTTCAGAGTTAAACAAAACCCAAGTAATTGCTTTGTTATTGCATTTAAAACACACTCAAACACACACGTGCACACAAACGCGCGCACACACACACGCATCCAGGCACGTGCGCGCACACTCACACACACTCACACACACACACACACGCAAAAGAACAACCAAGGTTTAAGCATGTAAGTCGCGCATGGTGTACAAGGACTTACAGGAGTCGAAATTATAAATCCTCGATCACTTTTAGTCAGCTTTGACAAAACTTCCCTCAGCTAGCGCGTCATTTTGAAGTGACTAGAAGCCTTGTCACCTGACCTGAATACTGTGTGCTGATTCGCTAAAACGGACTTATCGATTTCTGTACACAAACAACAAGGGCGCTTGTCGGCTTCTGCTTGCAATGGCTGACAATACCGGCTTTTCTGACAAAATGGATTTAAGGTACAGAACGTGCTATATATGGAGAATAATGCACAGCACTTAGTTCATTTTTTTTTAAAAAATGCCGTTTATCGGTTTTTGCAAATGAACTCTTCATTTACACTTTATTGTTCAAAGGTTTTGAAAGAAATTAATACTTTTATTTCGAAAAGATTCATTAAATTGATCAAAAGTGATAGTAAAGACATTTATAATGTTACAAAAGATTTCTATTTATATATTTCTATAGATTTCCAAAGAATCCTGAACAAAAATGTCAGAGTTTCCATAAAAATATTTAGCAGTTTAAGCTGTTTTCAAGATTGATAATAATAAGTAAATGTTTTTGAGCATCAAATCATCATATTAGAATGATTTCTGAAGGATCATGTGACACTGAAGACTGGAGTAATGATGCTGAAAATTCAGCTTTGATCACAGGAATAAATTACATTTTACTATATATTCAAATACAAAACAGTTCTTTTAAATGGTAATAATATTTCGCAATATTACTATTTTTACTATATTTTTGTTTAAATAAATGCAGACTTGGTGAGCAGGAAAGACTTCTTTCAAAAACATTTTGAAACTTTTGAACAGAAGTGTATATTCACTAATATAACCATATTAATCTAGATATTTTTACTAAAACTTTTTAATATATTTAAAAATGCCATGGAGAAAAAAATATTTAATTTTTAAAAAATTATAATACCACAAAATGAATCAAATTCATTTTGGTCATTTTGTTTTTAACCGATAATATTCCTTCCAATCACAAAAGTGAGGAGATTTCTCATTAAGGTGAAAAGCTGTCTCCTGATATTGCCATGACTGAGCATGAGGGTGAAATTAGGATAGAATATGCCACCGCTACATTCATATTACGCCTCCACTGTCATTTTGCTTTTATAGAAATAAAAACTAATTAACAAGCTGTAGAGTTGTACATAGTGCAGCAAGAGTCAGAGTTCACTGATCACGTGACAAGATGACTGACAAGACCATGGCGGAGGATTCGTTGCACAACAGAACCTAGACATCTGACAATTGCCTTAACCGCTCCCTATTCAGAATACGCGTGAATGTGAAATAGAAAGAGAAAGTAAAACGCGAGCGTGCATTCAAATGCAATTTCAGTACGACGCATTTTGAAAGCGGCTCCCTGATGCATGCAAATATCTCCCAATATGAAAGCTATCTCAGGTGGGCTGTGTAGTTGTAAGCATCTCTCAGCTCTGTATCATGCTTGAAGAAAAATTTGATCTCTATTTGCACTTTGAATATTGAGAGAGTACTTTGATTATGGTTGCATTTATTGTTTGTCCTTAAGACTAAGAGAAAACTGTGTTTTTTATTTCTATGATCAATTTGTGGAGTTCAGTTAGGAGGTCAAAAGTTGTAGAAGCTCATAATCATCTACAGTAAGATCTGAAGAGAATAATGAAATCATACAGGAGAGAAGCCAGTCAGTTGAGTTTGTGGCAAAACCTTTTACAGTGCTTGAGTATTGTTGTCTTTTACTGCATTTGATAATTCAGACTCAGAAAGTAGAACTGAAATGACATTCATTACAAGACGATTAGTCATTTCAAATTCATCTTTGAGGATTTCTTAAGAATACTGTGTGAAAACCTCGTCTCATTCTCGTGAACTCAATCTCGTGTCTTGTCTTGTCTCGTGAGCTAACGGTCTCGTCACACCCCTAGTGACTAACTATTATAACATCAAAGTTTATATCATGCAAAGTGTTTATCTGTTCAAGTAGGGGATTTTCTGGGAAAACTCGCAGGGATGAATTTAAAAATAACCAAAATTAGGTTCATATGGACACTCTTGTTTAGATTCTGAACGTAATAACACAGATAATGTGAGAGTTATTGTCTTAAACCCTGGATGATAATGACCGAATGAACCTTATTCGGCTGTGCCGAAGGGAATCTTTGGCATTAGTTATTGTTATTAGGAGCATCAAAAGGCCGGCTGATGAGTTTCATGTGGACAGAGGATGAGGGTTTGTGTGTGGTAAATCATTTTCGGTTTATTTCATACAGAACAGGTCATAAGAAGTTAAAGGGGTCTTTATGCTATTTTAAATGTTTTTTTGCTTGATACTGTTATTGCAGGTCAAGCGTGCTGATTTCTACAAAGACCCTCCTCCCGAAAAGCTCAGAGTGCTCTGATTGGCCAGCTGACCCAGTGCATTGTGATTGGCCAAACACCTCAAGCGTGTGTCGGAAATGTAACGCCCCTTACCATAATCACAAGCTTCAGCTTCCAAGGCTTTTAAAGCATTTGTAAACACAGTTCGAATGATCTAGACATTGATCAGAACTGATTAACCTCGGTTTTGCTTTCGCATCCAAATAAGCTACAATTCACTGAAATCTCGTCTTTCTTTGCGTATGCCTTTGGGTGGGCATTATGCTTATATTTCACATTGCGACATGGATGTTTGAGAAAGTAATATCTGGACTTCGAGGGATTTTAGGCAGGTCTGGATCAGTGTTCTCTGTTAGATAGAATAAATCCCTTTGCAGGTCTTACACATGCACAAACAGATACATTACACACTCAAGTGAAAGTAAAACATTAAGAAGCATCATATGACCCCTTTAACTATTCTTTTACTATTGGGTTCATTTTTAAGCTGCCACATATGGTGTGCAAAGCTGGAGGGGGTCTGTGTGTAAGTGTGTTTATGAGAGAAGCTGTTCAGATCTTCACGAGGAGGTGTTGAACAGCAGGATGGGGGGCAGAAATCTCACCTCAGCTCAGTTCCAGCATCAGGTCCTGATGCCACAGGGCAAATGGAGCAGCAGCACCGGATGATTCACTGAGAGAGATGGAGATCCTGGAGTCTGTTCCTCTGATACGGGCCTCAGGGCACTTCCTACAATCTCTCACTTTTGATTTGTCAGTACAGATACAGTGTCAGAGGTGCAGAGACTCATGCTGAGATACGTGAGATGCGTTTGAGTATGCAAGCAGTAAAAATAAATGAGACATTTCATGTTTACCAAACTACCACTTTTGATGCATGCTGATTTATTATCTGCCCCAAAACATCACTTAAAATCAAGCAAAGTTTGATTGGTGGATTAACATGTCAGCAGTATGATCGCATCATATCTGAATAGATGGTTCTTGTATGGAATACTGTTTCTGCCACTGGAAAAAAATTGTCCTCAAAGTTGATGTTAGAAGCAGGAAAAATGGGCAAGCGTAAGGATTTGAGTGAGTTTGACAAGAGCCAAATTGTGATGGCTAGACGACTGGGTCAGAGCATCTCCAAAACTGCAGCTCTTGTGGGGTGTTCCCGGTCTGCAGTGGTCAGTATCTATCAAAAGTGCTCCAAGGAAGGAACAGTGGTGAACCGGTGACAGGGTCATGGCGGCCGAGACTCATTGATGCACATGGGGAGCGAAGGCTGGCCCAATCCAACAGATGAGCTACTGTAGCTCAAATAGCTCAAGAAGTTAATGCTGGTTCTGATAGAAAGGAGTCAGAATACACAGTGCATCAGTTTGTTGCGTATGGAGCTGCATAGCCGCAGATTAGTCAGGGTGCCCGTGCCGAAAGCGCCAACAGTGGACACGTGAGCATCAGAACTGGACCACGGAGCAATGGAAGAAGGTGACCCGGTCTGATGAATCTCATTTTCTTTTACATCACGTGGACGGCCGGGTGCGTGTGAAAAAAAAAATTCTGACATTATAACTCACCATTTTGACTTTATTTCTCACAATTGAGAGTTTATATCTCACAATTCTGAGAAAAGAAGTCAGAATTGTGAAATAAAAATCACAATTACCGTTTAGTGGCGGAAACAAGCTTCCATAAAGCACCACTGCATGCATCAAAAAGGCACCAAAGCTTGCCATGATATTATTGAGAAAAACACAGTTTCACAATCCAGCAATCAACCTCCATTTGCTTGTACACACTGGGAGGTGCAGTGATGAGAGTTCAGCCAAACTCAGTCTAAAATAGATCCTGAATTCAGCATCATTACCTCGATCCTGGAGCTCATTTCCTCTCAGCTGAAGTAAAAACGCCGAACTGTGGCGGCCCTCTTTTAAGCTCAACCGCTACTTCCCCAAACTGGCGAGTTATTGATCCTATTAAAGCCATATCACATGAGGCTGGCACATATTATGTGCTGCTTTCATCAGGAGTGAGAGCCGACACGTGTTTCACCTCATCCTCTTTGCCTCCTTACTGACCTCTACTGGAGAGTTTGGGTTATTACTTCCTGCTCATGTCTTTCCAGTGATATAGTGTGTTGGAGATGGATAGTTTTAGCAGATGTTGAGAAGGTCTTCAGAGGAATTGGAGATGGAGTATCTTTTAGGAAGTCTGGTTGCGTGAGGATCTGTAAAAGATGTTTAGCTCTTCAAGATAACCTTCCTTTTTATTGCTTCTATGAATACAGCATGTTCGTCTGTTACCACAGATCTGATTCAAAGTGTTCAAGATGAGCATTTGTGTCTGTTTGTGTTTATATATCACTGTGTGTACTTGTGTGTGAATGAAATGTTGTAATTACAGCTATATTGCTTTTCCCTGAGGGATTTACTGTACAAAATAAAATAGTCACAATGATTGCACTGCTGCAATATTGTGATTTTAATGTGCTTTTTATTTGACCATTTAGTTTAGATTGTCATTAGACTAGATTCATGATTCTTCCTTATGATCTCATGACTTGTGATTATGAGAATATTCAGAGATGTTTTAATAGCGTCTCACATTTAAACTTAAATAGCAAAAACAGTGTTAGAGTTCAAAAGTTTGATTCATTTTAGTGAGTCAGTTCAATCACATTCGGTTCAAATGAATCGATCGTTCTATCGATCGTTCTATTATATCTATCATTCTATTGATCATTCTGTCTATCAATCGTTCTATCTATTTATCGTTCTCTCGTTCTATCGTTCTGTTTATCGATCGTTCTGTCTATCTATCGATCGTTCTATTATATCTATCGTTTTATTGATCGTTCTGTCTATCAATCGTTCTATCTATCTATCTTTCTATCTATCGTTCTGTTTATCGATCGTTCTATCTATCGATCATTCTATTATATCTATTGTTCTATTGATCGTTCTATCAATTCTATCTATCGTTCTATCATTCTATCATTCTGTCATTCTATCTATCTATCTATCTATCGTTAGAGTTGATAAGTTTGATTCATTTTAGTGAGTCAGTTCAATCACATTCGGTTCAAATGAATTGATTAATTCATTTTGTGTCATGTTTCATATATTTATATTTTTATATTTTTCATATATTTAAAGTATTTTAGGTCTGTCAGTACAATCTATCTATCTATCGTTCTGTTTATCGATCGTTCTGTCTATCTATTGATCGTTCTATTATATCTATCGTTCTGTTGATCGTTCTGTCTATCAATCGTTCTATCTATCTTTCTATCTATCGTTCTGTTATCGATCGTTCTGTCTATCTATCGATCATTCTATTATATCTATTGTTCTATTGATCGTTCTATCTATTGTTCTATCGTTCTATCGTTCTATAATTCTATCATTCTATCTATCTATCGTTAGAGTTGATAAGTTTGATTCATTTTAGTGAGTCAGTTCAATCACATTTGGTTCAAATGAATCGATTCATTCATTTTGTGTCATGTTTCATATATTCATAGTTTTATATTTTTCATATATTTAAAGTATTTTAGGTCTGTCAGTACAATCTATCTATCTATCGTTCTGTTTATCGATCGTTCTGTCTATCTATCGATCGTTCTATTATATCTATCGTTCTATTGATCGTTCTGTCTATCAATCGTTCTATCTATCTATCTATTTATTATTCTATTTATCGTTCTGTTTATCGATCGTTCTATTGATCTTTCTGTCTATCAATCGTTCTATCTATCTATCTTTCTATCTTTCTATCTATCGTTCTATCGTTATATCATTCTATCTATCTATCTAGTGTTAGAGTTGATAAGTTTGATTCATTTTAGTGAGTCAGTTCAAGCACATTCTGTTCAAATGAATCAATTCATTCATTTTGTGGCATGTTTCATATATGTTTATATTTTTATATTTTTCATATATTTAAAGTATTTTAGGTCTGTCAGTACATTCTACCTATCGTTCTATCTGTTGTTCTATCGTTCTATCTGTCGTTCTATCTATCCTTCTGTCTGTCATTCTATCGTTCTATCTATCATTCTATATCTGTCTGTCTGTCATTCGTTCATTCTATCGTTCTATCTACTGTTCTATCTGTATCGTTCTATCATTCTGTCGCTCTGTCTATCGTTCTATCTATCATTTTATCTATCATTCTATCTATCTAGTGTTAGAGTTGAAAAGTTTGATTCATTTTAGTGAGTCAGTTCAAGCACATTCTGTTCAAATGAATCGATTCATTCATTTTGTGGCATGTTTCATATATATTTATATTTTCATATATTTAAAATATTTTAGGTCTGTCAGTACATTATAATCTATCTATCTATCTATCTATCTATCATATATACAGTATATATATCCAGTTTGCACAATTCACACAAAACAGTTTGATAACATCAGCATAAGCTGGTTAAAATATGAGAATAATCTTCAAGTTCACATCCTCGTGTTTAAATATCTGAGTTTGATCAGAACAATTGTCTTTTATAGAAATTGCAGCACAAGCAGATGAATTGTTTGAACGTTTCCAAGTTCAGAAGGTTCTGCAGAACCAGAATGATCCGGCTGATGCTGGATTGGAGCTCACATTGGCGTCAGTGGCGTTGGTGTGGCATTGACCGGCCAACGCAATAAAACGGCCTCTGAGCAGATCTGGAAGACAACCTCCTCTGTTCAATATTTCACTTCACAAAAGCGCGAACTTCCATCTGTGGACGTCACTTAAAATACATGAATACATGATTCACAGACAGCTGATATTTCAGAGTAAAGAGGAGTATTGTCACATCGCTCTCTTTCTTCCCGTGCCTTTTGTTGTCCGTACAGAAGATCTTGTGTCTTGGGAGAGCGACTCAAATGTGAACGTGTCATGAGGTCTTTGACTTTGCTCCATGTCTTTTAAAGTCTATGTGGATCAACCCACATCAGAAGAGCACAAAAGTTGAGTTCCAGAAATAAAAATCCTTTTCATTTTGTCCATGGAGAAATTGATTATTTTAAGTTACTTATACTGTATATAACAATATATTTGAAAATCCCAGTAGATCAGCAGTTTCTGAAATACTCAGACCAGCCCATCTGGCACCAACAACCATGCCACGTTCAAAGTCACTTAAATCACATTTCTTCCTCATTCTGATGATCAGTTTGAACTTCAGCAGATCATCTTGATCATGTCTACATGCCTAGATGCATTGAGTTGCTGTCATGTGATTGGCTGATTAATTATTATTATTATAAATGGGTCTTGCTTCATCCAGCATCTTTTATATTTTCTCTGATCTCATTGCAATGCATCATAGTCTTTCTTGATTCGATGTGGCCAGCAGTAGGTGTGTCTTAGAAGGCAGCATCATTATCACTATTTGAGTGAATTGTTGTTTGTCTTCTCTCTGTCTTGTTCTTCCTCTCATTTATATTCTTTCGCTCTTTATTTGCATGCATCTCAGATCTGCCGTTGGACCTCAGACTGAGTTAATACCTGTTTGTGATCTCCACCAGAGAGATGAGACTCATGCATTTTAATCACAGATGTGTGTGTGTGGATTTATTCTCTTTCCCCTGAAGCCAAAACCTGTACAAGAATTATATGGAAGGAAATACATGAGCGGGCATTCAGTGATAGTGTGTGGTGTTCATTTATATTTGGTTTTGATAGGGGAATATCACAATATTAATTAGTTAATAGCAGTGACATTTTAATTCAACAGCAAAACTAATTATCAAAGTTAACACAACACCATATAGACTGCAAGTTATTTTCTCAGTTAAGTATTAAAGGTGCCGTAGAACGTCTTTTTAAACGATGTAATATAAGTCTAAGGTGTCCCCTGAATGTGTCTGTGAAGTTTCAGCTCAAAATACCCCATAGATTTTTTTAATTCATTTTTTTTAACTGCCTATTTTGGGCATCATTAATAGCGCTGATTCAGGCTGCGGCCCCTTTAAATCTTGTGCTCCCCTCCCCCAGAGCTCGCGCTTGCCTTAAACAGCATTTACAAAGTTCACACAGCTAGTATAACCCTCAAAATGGATCTTTACAAAGTGTTTGTCATGCAACATGTCTAATCGCGTAAGTATGGTATTTATTTGGATGTTTACATTTGATTCTGAATGAGTTTGATAGTGCTCCGTGGCTAAAGCTAACATTACACACTGTTGGAGAGATTTATAAAGAATGAGTTGTGTTTATGAATTATACAGACTGCAAGTGTTTAAAAAATGAAAATACAACAGTCTTGTCTCCATGAATACAGTAAGAAACGATGGTAACTTTAACCACATTTAACAGTACATTAGCAACTAACGAAACATTTAAAAGGGAATTTACAAATATCACTAAAATATCATGATATCATGGATCATGTCAGTTATTATTGCTCCATCTCCATTTTTCGCTATTTTCTTGCTTGCTTACCTAGTCTGATGATTCAGCTGTGCACAGATCCAGACGTTAATACTGCCTGCCCTTGTGTAATGCCTTGAACATGAGCTGGCATATGCAAATATTGGGGGCGTACATATTAATGATCCCGACTGTTACGTAAAGATAAGATAAATTCAATTTTTAATTCTAGGGCACCTTTAAGATGAACACTGAAACGAATTGCATGCAATAATAAAACAAAGATACATGTTTAATAAAATATAGATAGAACTTTTTTTTTCTCTGGAATCAAGCATTCAAGTAAACATTCAAACAAATGTGTAGAACACACAAAAGTAATCAAATAAAAAATAAAACCTGTGCTTTTGGCCCTTATCTTCAGGCCCTGTTTACATCTGGTATTAAGATGCGTTTTGGTTGATCAAATCACAAGTAGATGAGGAAGACACATACCCGTTTACACCTGCCTGTTTTAATCCGTCTCTTTTGTCCACTTTCAATCACTTCTGTCCTGGGGGAGGGTCTATGGGCGGGCAAATATATAGGCTTTTTCAGATCTTTCCATCTAATGGATGAAATAAGCTCACGCAATTTACATGTGAACACGCCCAGAGATCATCAGCTTTCATTTCTGCTATGACAGCTGCAAGACCGGCCGGACGCTGTGAGTGTGTGTTAGAAATCAGGAATCTGATGGTCAACGAACCAAATTTGGGTTTTCAGCCGACAAAGTTTAAATCCCGCCTGACTAGAGCGCTTCCCAGAATGTTTACTCATTATGTCAGTAGGTGGAGAGTAGACGTCTTTAGTAGCTGTTTGAACACATTCGATCACATGAGCGTCTACACTACAAAAGCAATCCAATCGAATGCGTTTCCAATTACCACTGGAAGTGGTCAAAAGTGGACAAGCTCAAAACGTTTACCCCTGTATTTAGCATCGTTCATTTGTGATCCGATCGACCAAAACGCATCTTAATACCAGGTGGAAACAGGGCCCTAGTCTCAATATCTTCTCTTACTCTATTTTCATTTGTGTTAGGGGCCGTTCACATATCACAACTTTTGCACGCACAAATACGTTATTTCAAATGTAGGCATGTGACAAGCATGAAAACACCTCAACTTCAACAGCGACGGACGCCACGGGACCGCAAGCACTTGTGGAAAGGAGGAGAAAGTGGTGCGGCCATGCTTTCCACGTGTTTTTAGGCACGATATGTGAACAGCCCCTTAAAGGGATCCTTTACCCAAAAGGTGTTCGTTTGTTCATACAATAAAAGTCACTGGGGTCCATTGATGTTTGGACCCCAATGGACTTCAAAATATCTTAATTTGTGTCATTAATAATAATAAGTCATACAGGTTTGAAAGGAAATGAAGGTAAAATGATGTAAATTCATTTTTCTTAGCTAGATGAAAGAAAATATCAAAATGTCAGTGATAGTTTGAAGAAAAACAGTCAGAGAACATTAGAGTCCCACAGATAACCAGTGCCACTGACACCAAGTTAAAAAGTTGTTTACATGCATATCATATGGATGAAGAAGGAAGTTACTGTTTATTCCAAAAGAAATGGACTGGGAAATGTTGTTTGCATTTCACTGCGGGTGTCCATAGATGGCAGTGTACATCACCATGAGAGCTGAAGGAGAAGTGTGTGTGTGTGTTTGTTTGTGTTAAAGGGATAATTTACCAAAAAATGTTTGTTTGTTCAAGAAGTCACTGGGTACAGAAAAGTACAGCTTCCCTTCACATTTCCCCTTAAATTATGTACAGATATGAAGTGATATTGATATTAAATAACACTCTTGGTTCGTTTCAATATTTTAGTGTTTAAGTACAGTATGTTCTCTATTAATACAACCTCAAAAATGTATTTGCACACTTAAGTCACACTTATTTTGGTTTATTTATTTACTTATGCATTTATTTATTTATATGTTTTAGTTTTAGTTATTTTAGGCAAAATGAAAATGAAAAATGTTGGCTTGGCAACTAGATGAAATTTTTTGTTTTTATATTATTTTACACAGTAAATTTCTGGATTTATTTCAAATAATGAAAATGATTTTTTTTTTATATAGTTTTAGTTTTAATTTTAGTCTGAGAAGCAGAAGACTCATTATTTTCTAAGAGAAACTGTTGACATTTTTAATTGATTGAAAATGGGTGTTGATTATCAGATTTGAGCCAGGAGGGATTTGCGAGGTCATCCGAAAAGAAAGATGTTTCACAGGTGGAGCATGTAATTATATTTAGATAAAAGATTATGAAGACAGTTTTTCCTCGTTGTATCATTATTGTTCTTCATTATACATTATGAAGAATGTAAATAGAGTCAGTTATATGATTTCATGTTGACTTGAACACCTTCACTTGTATCATCACTTCATGAGTTGAGGACGTCTAGCTCTGATTTATGGCTGTCTTTACACACGTCGCCGTTTCATTTGTCATCTCTGAGCGCTTTGTTTGCTTCCTGGAGGTCAAAGTCATGCAGTCGGAGAGCTCAGATGAATCTCTATAACGGCGGTGAAGCCTGATGGATGTCTCCGGTAGATTTAAGGGCTCCCGCCGCCAGCGGCTGCTCTTTACTCCATGACTTTATTTGGTCCGATCTTACACGGGCTGCCGGGGTCTTTGATCTCAGCAGGGTTTTCCATGATAAACAGAGGAACGTACTTAAACCTACAAGCTTTATGGGGGTCGAGCAGGATTTGTCTTTTATATGCTCAACGAAGAGGAATTTGCCCCTTTAGGATTGCATGACCTTCAGCGCTCTTTTTTTTCAGATGTGAAGAGCATTGTCTTTCATCTCAAACCTGAGGCTGATTGTTTTACACATTATTTTGGTCCAAACTGCTGCATGTTTGTGTAACTGACATTAGTTCAACCTTGACTACTAGTGAATTAACTTGCTTCGTACGCTAAAGTTTTTGAACTTTCTATTCATCAAAGAATCCTGAAAAAAAATGTATCACGGTTTATATAAAAAATGTGAAGCAGTACAACTGTTTTCAACATTGATATTAATAAGAAATGCATTTTGAGCAGCAAATCAGCATATTAGAATGATTTCTGAAGGATCATGTGGCACTGAAGACTGGAGTAATGATGCTGAAAATTACATTTTAAAATATATTCATATAGAAAACAGTTATTTTAAAGGGGTCCTTGATTATGATATCACTTTTTTAACTTTAGTTAGTGTGTAATGTTGCTGTTTGAGCATAAACAACATCTGCAAAGTTACGACGCTCAAAGTTCAATGCAAAGTGAGAAATTTTCTTTTACAGAAATCACTGTTTAAGGACTACAACAAACGCTGGTAGGGACTACAACAAGCTTCTTCCCGGGTTGGTGACATCACTAACCCTAAAATTTACATAAACCCCACCCCTGAGAACACACAACAAAGGGGCCGGGGCCATGTTGGGCTGCTTTAGAGAAGAGGAAGAGTTGTTGTAGTAGAGTGTTGTTGTCATGCCGTCATTTTACGCCGGACTGCTTCACAAACGAGGGTCAATTCAACACAAAAGATGAACATGACGGCACATGCTAGTGGATGAGTTGAATCAACTCCACAGCAACTACATAAATTTATCCACTAACCATTCAGAAACGTCCAGTTTCATTCTAAAAGTTGTAACTTCTTCCTGAGTCTCTCCATCAGTGTCGACTCCGGTTTGAACAATGTAAGGCTGAACACCGTTACTGACAATCCTCATTTTGGCTGCGTGAGATTCTCCAGCTTTGTTGTTGTTGAGCTGTTAAAGCTCCGCCCTCTTCTGGAAAGGGGGCGGGAGCAGCAGCTCATTTGCATTTAAAGGGACACACACAAAAACGGCGTGTTTTGCTCACACACAAATAGGGGCAAATTTGACAAGCTATAATAAATGATCTGTGGGGTATTTTGAGCTGAAACTTCACACACACATTCTGGAGACACCAGAGACTTATATTACATCTTGTGAAAAGAGGCATTATTGGTCCTTTTTAAATTGTAATAGTTAGTGCTGTCAAATCGATTAATCACATCTAACTTAAAAGTTTGTAAATATATAATATATGTGTGTATACACATACACACACACTTTCAAGTTACATGCAATTAATCACAATTAATTGATTTGATAGCACTAATAATATTTCACAATATTACTGTTTTTACTGTATTTGTGATCAAATAAATGCAGCTTTGGTTAGCAGAAGAGCCTTCCTTCAACAACATTCAAACATTTTGCTGACTCCAAACTTTTGAACAGTAGTGTACTTTTCCAACCTCTCACCACCTATCAGCTGACTTCATTCTGATATGTAAACTTTTAATGATCCAGTCAGTTATCAATGGATAAAATTAAGTCAGAGTATACTTTTTTCCCATTTATTATTCTGCTTCACTTGAAATGTCACATTATTCAAGTAAAATTGCTTGGGGAAAGCCATTCCATGTCTTTAAAGAGTCACTGAGGCTCTTGTAGATTTTTTTTATACTGCGTGCAAGCATGAGTAGATGGAGAAGCAGATTTGGTGAGAGAAACACACACAGTATCACACAGAGATCTCACACCCGTCTCCTAAGAGTTAAATCGCACTGTTTCCTGCTGTAGTTTACATTCCCAGAGCTGTAGAGATTGTTGCTGCAGCTGGCATGGGCAGCCCGAGTCACATAAGTCAGACGCTGGCACTCCTTTATGTAAGATCTGTCCCAGAAGTCCCTTCTTTATCTCAGATTGATTATATATTTTTCTCTTTCTGCTCTAAAGGACCCGTGAGAAAGCCCAAGTATGTGGAGAGTCCTCGTCTTCCTGGAGATGCGGTCATGTCGTCGCTGAGGAAGGTGCCGGACAATACGACCGGTGAGTGACGGCTGATGCTGTTATGTTCTTATTCTTTTCAGTTTGTGCTTGCTGTCCAGAATCAAGTTTCTCAGTTTGTTTTTATTGGTTAAGAGTAGAAGATTGTTGATGACGTCACGGTTCCCACCTAAATCCTAAAATTTATTGAAAAATGGAAATATTTGTAGTGAAATTACAAGTTTCTAGTTATGTACAGATCTAAAATGTTCCATTGGTTACACTTATAACATATAATCCTCAGACGTGATCCAGGACGCCATTAAAATAAACCATCCACTTGTCCACAGAAACTGAACGCTCATCTGTATACTGTAGACAGTGTCAGTGATTATAATGGATTTTACTTGCTTTTGATGCAACGCTCAAATCATTGTAGGCAAATGTCAGCTGTTAAGTGTCTGAACACCAGTGGGCAGGGCCTATGGTGTAATGATGTATAACTATTTGTCATTGTCTTGCTCTGGAGGCAGTCATATGCAAATTTATTTGCCCATGTGACATCACAGGTCACCCAAAACCAAAACGAGGCATTTTTGGAGCTTGATTAAATAAATGCCTTGTTTATAATGAAGAGGATATTTCAAGTTATGAAACTTACAAGATGTTTTAATGGTACAAAGACCTCTTATATGTCAAAAGATCAATGCAAATTTGATTTCTCATATCATGACCCCTTTAAGATATTTTCTGTGGAAATGTTATGTTTATATCTGTGTTTATATGTTTAATTATGCATGTAATCAAAGCAGCATGCATCATTATATACGCTTCATGCATTTTGATTTTAGATAATTGCATGCGTGTATGTGCAGTATAAGCACACAATGTATATAACAGAAACAGTGTGTATGTGCACACTTTGCTCTCTGACAGTGTGTGTATGTATGCATATGTGTTGTCAGTAGCATGTAGTGCAGTTTTGTTGCTGGGCTGGAATATGGAGTTGGCAGTGTTGTCTGTGTGTGTATCTTTAGCTTCATATCACTGCACACAGGATTGTGTTGGTCAGAGGAGCATGTGAGACATCAGAGCTTTCCAAACAACTGTGTGCAGCAGGGTGGCGCCAGTCGAATGCCAGCTGTCTGTGGCACACACCACTGTATCGCACTGGTCACATGATGTCATCAGAAGGTGTCCGCACTGCAGGGCGCTCAGAAATGGATGACTAGGCAGTAGTGACAGCTGATGCTACTGCAAAATAGTGTTTAAAATGGGTGGTGCTGTAGATTTACATTGATGTCTTAAGGCACAATATGTACGTTTTCGCCGCTAGAGGGCACTTATTCAAAACAAAGGCATAGCTTGATGACGCCTTGATTTTGTGGAATCATGGGAGTTGTCTTCACTTCACAGCCAGTGGAAAAGAATCGGGAAAGAAATTGAGGTTTATTAATGTTACTGTAGTATGAGTACTGTAGCAGAGCAGGGCCAAGTGCTGTTGGAGCGTAACAAGGCCGCTGGAGCGATTAGTAATGAGAGACGCGCGTGACACACGTCTCGAGAGCAGTGGGACTTTTATTATGCCACAGACGAGCACTTCCGCTTCTTCCGGTCAAGCGTATGTGTGGTAACGCAGCGTGTGTATATGCGTTCGCTCGGTGGCTGCTATGATACACTTGTTGCACACTGCAGTAAGCTAAATTGATATTAGTCATGGTAAAACATGGTATTATATTCTGAACATGCTCTTTGTGTTGGTTAGTATTTGCAACATTTGGGATAATGTAAGTATACAAGTCAACGAAATATATAACACTGTT
The DNA here is from genome assembly GCA_028476615.1 of Culter alburnus. Lineage (NCBI taxonomy): Eukaryota > Metazoa > Chordata > Actinopteri > Cypriniformes > Xenocyprididae > Culter > Culter alburnus. Next base: position 918,110 of record JAOTNS010003934.1, on the reverse strand, counting down.
CTAGTAGTGGTTAAACGGATCGTTGTTGATCCGTGATCCGTACGGACCAAGCACCACGGTTCGGCACGCATGTGATTCGCGGATCAATTGCAAGTTTCACCGCAATAGAGTAAAAGGTTATCATTTGCACGTGTTTTGTATTGCTAGTTTACACATTAAATAGATATAAAACCATTCCAGCACTAGAAGAGGCAAAAGAGGATTTAATTCGGTAGGCTATCGCACGCACGCTGTTATCGGTGCGCACAGACGCACATAGAGAGAGGCCCATTTCAGATTGCTCGCGAACTCCAAATTGATTTCTCTTTTGTGTCCTCAATGCACTTGGATGAACACATACACGCATTATGTCAGTCAAAATACCCCTCTCGGCAAGTATTCTCGTAAATACATTCGGTTATGTCTTTTGTGAAAGAGGTGAGAATTCAGATGTGTGTCTATCGGATGTGCGTGGCATGGGGTCTTACTCTTAAAGTGACAGCAACCTATAAATACCTGCTGTTGTCTGTTATGTAAATCAAACAACAGAACGCAGCTTTAACAAAGATTAATCTATATTAAATTTATTCAGTGAACAGTGTCATTTTATATTTAATTATTACATTTCTGTACATGAAAATTAATACAACAGTTAGACCTTTATTTGTAACTTTATGTTGTATTTATCTATGCTTGTAATTAGTGTACAGTATTTGTTCTTTTTACAGTGTTCACGTGCCTTTAATAATGTATTAGTTAGGCTAGTAGTTTCTGCTGTGGTATCGGAGTAGTTAAAGTGGGCTAAGTAATAAATGCAAAGTTACCCCCCCCATTTTTTTTTGTGCTGATCCAAAAAGATCCATATAAGTGTGATATGATCCATTTTTTATTTCATTTATTTCATATTTTTTCATATTATCATATTTATTTATTATTTTATACATATTGTGCCTTTTATTAGTGAACGGCTACGTCTAGTTGAAAAATTTGATTATTTTTACATTTTTAAATAAATTTTGAGTAAAAGGTTTGTTTAAGTCGCAGGTCAAAAGGAATTGTGGTTAATGTCACTTTCACTTCACACTGGAAATGGCAGATCCTTTAAAGGGTGCTAAAACCATTTTTATTTGTCTGTTTTCCTTTAATTTTTGGATTCTTTTTTAATAGTTTTGTTTTATATCAAAACGATGTCTCAAACTTGAAATTCAATTTAATTTTCTGGATTCTATACAATTTTACAATTTCTGGATTCTAATACAATATTATTAAAAAATGGTGATAATCAAAATAATGCATAAAACTTTAATATTTTGCATAACTTTAAACTTTCTAATCTTTTAAAATGTAATCAAACGAATTAATTTGAACAATTCTTAATTTTTTTTGCTGCACAACAGCGGTTTACTGTTGAAATTAAAATAGGCTATAGATGAAAAATTGTGATATTCCTTAAAAATATTAAAAATATTAACTTTATTATTCTTATAACTTTGATGTACATTCTGCTGTACAGTAGTAATATAGTAGTAGTAAAAGTAGTAAAAGTTAAACCAAACTTTTGTTTATTCGAAAAAATATTCTGAACATGCTTTGTGTTGGTTAGTATTTGCAACTGAAATGCTTTAGAGTTGCTGTAGAGGTTGTTGAAGTAGGACCAATGTAACATGCCATGTTTTTTTTTTTTTTTTTTTTTTTTTTTTGCTGGTTTATTTACTGCATATCTGTCATACCTCAATGACAAACCCCAGTTAGCTCAGCTTTACCTCCACACACACATATAAGGGTCAACACTGTTTACATGTGGGTCTGTCACATGTTATTTTAACCCTGAGAGAGTTTATATATAGCATCTCCAGACCTTCCCCCAGGCTCCAGTTTAACATCGTCTTCAAGTCATGCTGGAATGATCATATTCATGAGATGAGTACTCAATTTTAAAAAATAGATATATATTTTGGCACAAATTTGATAAAAAAAAAAAAAAGTTTTTTAACCCTCACTTGAATGCACATGAAGTCATGATGCTGATTTCTGAACTCATAAGTAGGAATTTTCCAGGAGCACTATAAAGGCATCATAACGTCTGTGGTGGATCTACGGCCTGCAGGTCTCCGGCTACGTAAGCGGATACGATTGCCTCTCCCATCGCAGAGAACAGCGGGACGCAAAACAGCTCTCGGCATTCCCAAGACTTTCTCATCCTTCCTGGGAATGTGAAGGCGCTGTCTGTAAATACCTGTTCTCACGCCTCATCTCCGAAGCATTCAGTAAAACTCAAGTTGAAGGAAGAAAGCAAACAGTGCCATGTGGAATTAGTCAGCGTGATTCTCTAATAGCGTTAATAATGCATAATTAGCCCCAGTGTGTGTGTACTTCATAATGATGGTTAATTACTCTGTCCTGCTGCCAGGCTTTCAGCTTTTTGACTGAAAGAGTAGTAGGCGTTTATTTATTAACACGCACTTATTTCCTTGTCACCTGAAGTCAGAGCGCTCCAAAACGCTTTAGCAAAAGTTGAGTCTGAAAAATGCCGCCAAGAGCAAATCTAATGTGGTTGATGGTTTTTGTGTGATGGTTTATAAAACAGCTTTGAACAATGGAGTTATTCATTCATTCATTTATTTATTTATTTATTTTTAAATTTCCAATGATATCCAGTTTTTACAGAAATCAAGTTTTTTGTTTCTGGTAACAGCTGTTTGCGTTGATAAACTTAAAAGTTATTGTACTGAAATATTTTTTTCCACTACCATATATCATTTATTGATAGATATTATATATTATTTTTCTGTTTTTATTGGAATTGGTCCATAATGAATATATAGGGCGCTGTTTTAACGATCTTAGCTCATGGTCTGAAGCGCATGGTGCAGGTGCACTTAGGGCATGTCCGAATCCATTTTTGCTTTTTTAATGACGCAAAAATGGTCGGAGCATGGGCCAAAAGGGTTGTACCTAGTCTCTTAACGAGTCATGGGTGTATTTTGGGCATAATGTGCAATAAACCAATCAGAGTGTCATCTCCCATTCCCATGGGAGATGGGTCATCCCTGGAGAAATCTCTGTGCGTAAAGGACAAGGCCGAAGACCTTTATTGGATGCCCGTGGTCTTCAGGCCCTCAGACAACACTGCTTCACTCATCAGCATGATTGTGTCAATGACATTACTAAATGGGCCCAGGAATACTTCCAGAAACCACTGTCGGTAAACACAATCCGCCGTGCCATCTGCAGATGCCAACTAAAGATCTATCATGCAAAAAGGAAACCATGTGTGAACATGGTCCAGAAGCGCCGTCATGTCCTGTGGGCCAAGGCACATTTAAAAAAGCCTGTTTCAAAGTGGAAAAATGTTCTATGGTCAGATGAGTCCAAATTTGACATTCTTATTGGAAATCACAGACGCCGTGTCCTCTGGGCTAAAGAGGAGGGAGACCTTCCAGCATGTTATCAGCGTTCAGTTCAAAAGCCAGTATCTCTGATGGTATGGGGGGCATAAGTGCATATGGTATGGGCAGCTTGCATGTTTTGGAAGGCACTATGAATGCTGAAAGGTATATAAACATTTTAGAGCATCATTAAACAAAAAATACATAAAAAGACAACCACAAACTCTTCAGCAGCTGGAAACCTATATCAGACTACAATGGGACCAAATTCCAACACCAAAGCTCCAGAAACTCATAACCTTGATACCCAGACATCTTCAAACTGTTTTGAAAAGAAGAGGAAAATGCTACACCATGGTAAACATACCCCCGTCCCAACTATTTTGAGACCTGTAGCAGGCATAAAAGTTGAAATTAGCTCACTTTGTGCTTAAAATTGTAACATTTCTCAGTTTAAACATTTGTTATGTTATCTATTGTGAATAAAATATTGGCTCATGTGATTTGAAAGTCTTTTAGTTTTCATTTTATTCAAACTTAAAAAACATCCCAACTTTTCCGAAATTCGGGGTGTATATGTATAAATTGTTTTCTTTACAAAGTGACATCGCCAACTACTGGCCTGGCATGCATAATATAGCATTTTGCTGAGAATGCAACATGTTCTTGCATTGCATAATACAGATTCTGCAACCCATCAATAAAAAATGAGCTTTCTTAGCTAGAAGCACATGTGTTCTCCAGCTAGATCCAGTCTTGAGACCAAGATCACAAGCAAAACTCCAATTTTCTGATTTTTGATGACTGTACAGAAGGTCTTTGAAGGCACTTTTTGAGCATTCTTGCTGAATCTGTACTGTTTCTCTCCTCTTGTTCTGCATTTTTTCTGTAATTTGTGTACTTCCTCCTGTAAATCGGAGAGGTCTGCATTCATCATGTGTTCATTAAAGCTCTTGCAGTGTGTGTGTGTGTGTGTGTGTGTTGTGTGTCTGCTTTCACACACACACACACACACACACACACACACACACACACACACACACACACACACACACACACACACACACACATTCTATAGAGTCGGTCTCTGTAAACACTCCAGCAGATCTCACACACACTCCTGCTTCCTCTATATCGTCCTGTTTGGCTTTAATGGCCTGTAAATCTCTCATGAGTGTGAGGATGTTGTTTTGGTTTTTGCCCTTCGGTCGTGACATTATTCAAAGTTATTTCAGAGAGTCATTTTATGTATATCCAGGGGGTAACTGGAGATCTCTGCAGATGGAGAATATTTACCATGCATAAATGTTTCCCCTGCGTTATTTTTTTAGATTTTGTTCCTGTGACACTGATATCGCTGTTTTTTCCATATTTATGACCGACAGTGCAAGTTATTCTGTCATATTCAAGATATGTTCTCTTACTTCAACTGCACTTGTGATAAAAACATGAAGGTGCATATTTTTTTTTAATCCTTAACTTTATTTAGGTGCTTAATGTGAGGAATATTTCACAGCATAGATTGAGTAGGAAAAAATTCTGATGGGAAAAGTTGTTAAAAGGTTGATCCATCCATCCAGATTTATTCCATCCATCTTTCCGTCGTCCTTCGTCCATCTATCTGTGATGATCCATCCATCCATCCATCCACTGTAACTGTGTTCATCATCGCATATCTGTGATTTGATCCATCCATCTCCATCCTCCATCCATCCATCCATCCATGATCCATCCATCCATTGTATCTGTGATTATTCCATCCATCCGTCCATCATCCATCCATCCATCCATCCATGTATGTGATCCATCCATCCATCCATCCATCATCCATCCATCCATCCATCCATATCTGTGATTTATTTCCATCCATCCATCATCATCCATTGTATCTGTGATTATTCCATCCAATCCATCCATCCATCCATCCATCATCCATCGTATCTGTGATTTATTCCATCCATCCATCATCATCCATCCATCCATCCATCCATCCATCCATGTATCTGTGTGATCCATCCCATCCATCATCCATCCATATCCATCCCATCCATCATCCATCCATCCATCCATTGTATCTGTGATTTATTCCATCCATCCCACCCATCCATCCCATCCATTGTATCTGTGATTATCCATTCCATCCATCCATCTGTGATTATCCGATCCCATCCATCCATCCATCCATCCATCCATTGTATCTGTGATTTATTCCTTCCATCCATCCATCATCCATCCATCCATCCATTGTATCCCATCCATCCCTGTGTCATCGTCCATCCATTGTATCTGTGATTTATTCCATCCGTCCATCCATCCATCCATCCATCCATCTATCCATTGTATGTGATTTATTCCATCCATCCATCCATTGTATCCTCCATCCGTCTATCCCCGTCCGTCTGTCCGTCCGTCCACTGTATCTGAGATTTATTCCATCTGTCCATCCATCCCTCCATTGTATCTGTGATCTGTCCGTCCGTCTGTCCGTCTGTCTTACTGTCTGTCTGTCTGTCTGTCTGTCTATCTATCTATCTATCTATCTATCTATCTATCTATCTATCTATCTATCTATCTATCTATCTATCTATCTATCTATCTATCTATCTATCCAGTCTTGAGACCAAGATCACAAGCAAAACTCCAATTTTCTGATTTTTGATGACTGTACAGAAGGTCTTTGAAGGCACTTTTTGAGCATTCTTGCTGAATCTGTACTGTTTCTCTCCTCTTGTTCTGCATGTTTTCTGTAATTTGTGTACTTCCTCCTGTAAATCAGAGAGGTCTGCATTCATCATGTGTTCATTAAAGCTCTTGCAGTGTGTGTGTGTGTGTGTGTGTGTGTGTGTGTGTGTGTCTGTCGCTATCTATCTATCTATCTATCTATCTATATCTATCTATCTATCTATCTATCTATCACACTCTAGTAGGCTGTGATCCTCTTGTTTGAATGGTGAGCTGTAGTTCATGTGAGGTAGTGTGTGTTTGATCGTTCACAAACACTCACAGGTTATCTTGACCTGTACTTGCGGTCTCATCGTGGTTTTCCGAAAGAAAGATTGGGTCGCTTTGATTTCCTCATATCTGTGGGAGAAACTTAATTTCATCTCAGTATGTGTCTCTCGTGTGTTCTGTTCTTGCATCTGAAAAGCTTCTGAGGAGAGAATTCACTTTGAGAGGTGCACCATCAAGAAAATCCAATGAAGGACATAAATGTTGTTTACAAAGTTGTGATTCCCTCTCGAGATCTCCAACTCAAACCTCTGAGGCTTCACGAGATGCTTTAAAACAAAGTTTATCATTGAAACTCCTGTCCCGCAGGTAGACTGTGTTCATTTTCTTGATAAATCTGACACTGGCCCTTAGATGATGTCATATTTAGGTAAGAACTTCAGACGTTAGAACATTAAACATTAGTTATGAAACTCTCAGTGTTTTAGGGCTGTTTATAAACAGTTACCATGCTGAAATGTGTCATAAACGGAAGGATTTTCATACAGAGCAGCACTGGACATGATTGACAAATTCTTCTGCTTTAGTTCTCTAGTTCAACTGGTTAGTCATGACCAATAAAGGGGTTCCGTTGGGTCACTGGCAGCAGGGAAAAACAACGTCAAATGATATAATCATTTACAGTTACTATAGCAACATAATTAGACTTATCAACTTTTAAAAGGGAGGAGAAAACAGTGATTTATTTCCTGCCAAGAGCATGAAACTGTGCCATTCAAGGGACTTTAATCAAAATAATTTTTTTTCTGTTCACTTTATGCCATGTTCATCAATTTGCATGTTGTGGGCTAGTGCTAGTTATGTTTGTGTTGATATTTTGGATTTTATTCTTGTTCGGGATATTTTGTTGACTTTCTCCACTGTTGTCCTAAAGCAAGAGCAGTTGAGACGCTCTGAGAGCAGTCAGAGACGTGTAAAATGGCATAGAAATTGCACCGTTCATAGTCACAATTCATAGTCATACCTGCCACCCACCAATTACCTCACACAGCTTGTTAATTAAGCAGAGAATGTTGTTGATTGGACTTGATTGGCTGTCATGGAGATCATGGGTAGTTGAGATAGGGACTAATACATTAATTCCAGCTTCAGCTGGTCTGGATATATCAACAGCTCTGCCATCTTAGAACAGTCAACAAGGAGACCTGTGAATGGAAGGAAGTGGATGCTTGGATGCTGCTTTTGTGTAGAAACACACATCATTTACTGTCTGGGTGCACGTTTGTATGACACATTATTTTATAGAACTTTATTTGGAGTTTGCATGCAAAAATTGTTTTATATCAGAAGTGCATCTTTTTATTTACTTTCATTAATTTATAGGCAGATCTTGCGGCGTGTCACACTGGTGTGTTGTCGTAATCAGCAAAAGTTAATACATAATACATAATTAATAATTCATTTATAACTGGTTAACTGTTGGGGAAAAACATCTGATTTGTAACATTATATTACATCTGTGTGATACAGTAGGTCTTAATATATAGACTGTCTGTTTCATTAATGTTAATAAACAATTGTGGAATCATGGAAAAAAAGTTATAAATATAATATATTAAAATATATATTTGCTATAGATAAGGGTTTTGACTTAGTGTGTGCCAAATTTGGTGTTATTACCAGGGATTTTAAGGTATGGTTGCTGGATTATTTTGTTTTGGAACCCTCAGAAACTTTTTTTTTTTCTCAAAAATGACCTTTTGCCGACTTCAAACAGGTGTAGCTCAGTCTTTTTTTTTTGTCGGATTCCAACAATTCATACATCATTTGGAATGCTTTTTTAATAGAGAATGTGAGAATAACAATAACTCATTTTTGAAAATGTGCTCATTGGGACTCATTTTGCCAGCACGGGTCACATATGTTAATGTGAGCTTTGCTCCTCTATATGAGAGGACGCTGGCGATATCCTCTATATCCTCCCTGTACTACATCTATAAGTCTAATGTGGATAAATTTGGTTCGTGTTCGCCTGCGGGCTGGTGGACATGCGTGATGTCATTGCCGTGTCACATTCCCCGAGGCCCCGACTGGTACCTGCTCACGCATACACTTTCTCTGCCACACAATATACTATATTTAGCCCAGTCCTGAAACGCTCCAGGGGCCTGCGGTAGATAAAACATGTTTGGTTTGTTCATGACTCTTATGTTTTCAGTTTTATGAGGTGCTCTGTATTATTAATGTTAAGCAATAGTCCCCTTTTATGAAGGTGTTTGTGTATTAATACGTCTGTCTGATGAAAACTAGAGTTTTACAGCGGATCCCCAGGAGCAAATAGAGAGTATTAAAGGAAAATATCTCCCAAAATTGAAAGAATGCCATCATTTACTCACCCTAATGTTGTTCCAAACCTGATTTAATTTCATATGATGGTCATATGGACTACGTTTATGACTTGTTTTGCCGTTTTGTAGCTTGACAACATCCCAATTAACTTTTATTTTATGGAAAACTCCTTTTGTGTTTCACAGAAGAAAATTTAGATGACATGAGGGTGAGTAAATGAAAGGATTTTCATTCATTATATCCTGAATGTGTTTCTGCTGTTCTGTGATGAAGGCATTTCATCCTGCACAGTGACACCCAGGTGGCTTATGAGTGTCACTTGTTTAGAATATGGTTCAGTGTGTAGTCTCGTCTCAGACGACACTCCCAGGACCACCCACAGACCTCTTACAGACCGTCTGCACACAAAACTAGAAAGCAGTTGTGAAAATTGCACGATCCAGGTCCAGATGCCACAATTAATATTATTAAGAAGAGACAATGCCACCATTGCACTGTGATTGACTGTTGCACTGATTATTCAGTAAATCCGCCTCTCATTTTCGTGCAAGTTCCATGCTTGCAAATAGGTCTGAATGAATAAATAATGGTGTTAATGGGCAGATTAATTAAAACAAAAGTAAACAACTCATCCCCTTAACTTTTATCTGCTAACTAACATTAACAAAGATGAATAAATACTGCAACAAATGTATTGCTGATTGTTAGTTTTTATGTTAGTTAAAGGTAGAGTAGGCGATTTCAGAGAGGCTAGCAATAAAAAGCTAGCTTTGAAAGCAACTTAAATGTAAACAACTTACAGAGCTCTGACTTGTACCACCTGACTGCTGCAGATTCATTTCGGAGTTGATAGTGTTTCCATAAAAGCTGAGGATGTGAACAGTAATTACGGTTACGACATGGTGTTAACACAGCATAAGCTTGTTGTTTTGGTTCAAGATGAATTGCTCTTAACTTGAATTTTTTGAGTAAGCTAATTGATACTTGAAATTATCATGTAATCTCAACTTATATTTTTAGTAGTGGAAACTTAGCTAGCTGTAACCAGCAAATTCAGCAAATGCTAATTGGTAACACAATGCTTTGATAACATTAGCATAGCATGCTGAAAGAGTACAGCAATAAAGAAAATTTATTGCCGTACTCTTTCAGCATGCTATGCTACCAAGAAAATTTATTGCCGTACTACCTTTTATCAAACTAAGCACATGCTCCACTCGTCACCATGATGGTAAACCCCCAAAAAACCCCACATAACAGGATCTCTTCTAATTTGGGATAGCAAAGTATTAAACACTACTAAATCCCCACTTAACATTAATCTTGCACAAAAAAAACATTATGTAACTCTTAATTTTAGCATTTATTCTCATTTTTGAGTGTCATGGCAAAGCATGCTGGTTTCAGCCCAGTTTCAGTTTGTCTAAATTTAAAGGGGACCTATTATGCCCCATTTTACAAGATGTAAAATAAGTCTCTGGTGTCCACAGAGTGTGTATGTGAAGTTTTAGCTCGAAATACCTCACAGATAATTTTTTATAGCATGTTAAAATTGCCACTTTTAGTGGTTGAGCAAAAACGTACCGTTTCAGTGTGGTCCCTTTAAATGCAAATGAGCTGCTGCGATCGGCCTAAGAGGGCGGAGCTTCAAGACCTCGTTCTCCATGACAGGATTCAGTCAGGAGGCACTACAATGTCAGAAACTGCGAGTATATGCTGCATGGAGATAGAACAGGTATAGTTTAGTTAAATTACAGCTATAACTTATATTGTCTTCTTGTTTTTAATCCACTATATTAGTACAAGCCTGTTGTACCGTCTGAATGATAGCCAAAACTATACAGATGAGTTTTATGACATTTATTGAACTTCACAGAAAAGATGAAGAGTCCGTTTTCACTCTAGAAAATCACTGTAAGCGCTTAATAAAACACTGCAAGTGTGCATTAAAATATTATCCATAAACTCTCTCTCTTTTCCTTGTATTACCAACACACATAGCGAAGAACACAGAAACACTCGTTACAAATAACAGTAAACTAATAAATAAAGACCTTATACCTTTCGGGTGGTGCTTAATAAACTTTATACCCGTAAATAAACTTGGATGAACTGTTATAAAGTGTCCTCTCACCTTCATTACTGCCATATCCAGTATCACTCTGGAGGCTGTAAGCTGGATCACAAACAGTTTGTACTTGTATATCCTTGAGTAGCACATTTTTAGCACAGTCTCTGTTTTGTATTGTCCCTTTGTATTGATATTCGTTCACAAAGCAGTCTGGTGTGAAATGATTCACGCAGACATACACAATTTTCGACAGAACTGAGGGAGAATTTTCTGGAAAACCAAATTAATCCAAGTTAAAGCTCAGATTTAGGGAGTAAATGAAGAGAGCTATGTGGATTAATCCATCCAGCTACAGAAACACCTAAAATGCTTGGGAGACGTTCTCGTCAGTGCAGCAATGGCGGACTCGCTGTGAACGCGCTCAGGGCGGTCCTATGTTCAAACGTCAGTGTCTGTCAACATTTGTGGGCGGGGCCTGTGGCTAATGTGACGTCACACTGCCAGGGATCTGGAAACGGCTTGTTCTGAGACACTGCTTATGATTTATGGGGATTAAAAAAAAAAAAGTTCATGAAACTCGAAGTGATAAAACAGTTCAGATTACTTAAAATGTGTCAACTTAAAAGAAAAAGAAAGTTCTAAATACTCATAAAAGTTGATTTGATTAAACTAATTTGTTTAATTTGAGTTTGCCCTACTCAAAACAATTAATTATTTTGATTGTTAGGGTTTTCAGTGTGTCAGGATGTGAAGAGAGTTTCAACCAGTATAACAAAATGTGTTTATGAAAAACATTCCCTACCCTACCCTTTAATGCATTAACTAATGTTAACTAATGGGACACATTTTCCACTAACATTTCACAGGTGGTCACATTGCTCTGCATTTATTTGAAAAGGTTTTTCCACACCAGTTTATTATGGCGGTTTTGTCTCTTTCAAATAAACCCACCACTCAATAGCATAAAAAACAGAACAAACTGCGATTGGTCGCTTCACTTGTCCTATCTAAATAGGTGGTTCATGGCCAGAAGACTGCAAATGCTTTGTGAACCAGACTTTGTTGATAGCCTTTGTGATGTGTTTAAAGAGTTTTATATACCTCCTGCTCTCTTTGGAGATGAGAAACAGCTTTGTTGTCTTTTATTTGTAAGCATATGTTGTATTTAGGTCTGATGGCAGCTCATTCCATATTCTGTGGTTTGCTGCTGGTTGAGAGAGTTGTATATACTGAATTTTTCCTCTCTCTTGTTTCTCTACCACACCCAGCACTGCTCGACCTGTCTCGCCATCAGCGTGATGGAATCTGAGAGAGACAGATCGAGTCGTGTCACATGTGTGGAAATTAAACCAAGTCAGCGCTGCAGGCCTAATCAGTTTAGCCACTGTAGACAGAGAGACAGAAAAGGATTGTCCCAGTGGTCATGATGTCGTGAAGACTCTGGCCACGCCATCATGGTAGAAGATGGCAATTTCTTAAGATGTAAATGTCTGCTGCTTCAGACCTCTGTATTAAAGGGTTTTCGGTAGATTATCCTGCTGCTTCTCCCATGATTGTTAGCGTTTGTTCAGAGGCTTATTGCCTGGAAGTGAGCCCTCTGTAGAGTGTCATTAATCCACATGAAACACCATGAGTTCATTAGTAACACTTTAATTCATGCAGCTGTATTTTATAAAGGCTTGTTTGAAGTTTGTTAAACTTCAGAGACCAAATTTTTGGAAAAAATCTTAAATCTTGATATGTATAAAGTCAAAAGGATGAAAAATATCAGCATATGATTTTTTTTTTAGGTACATCACCCAGCTCTATTTGTATGTCCTTCTCAGCAGAAATAGACCCAGTACCTGGACGACTGAAATAAATGACAGTATAAGACCTCACAGCTAATTAAAGCACATGAATTTAATGTTAATTATTGATTCTGAACATGGCAGTCTGCTGGGATGTTGGGTGTGGGCCGCGGGCAGTGAAAAGGGCACCTGTTAACAGCTTGTTGCAGTGACACTGGCATTCATAGTAACAGATGTTTTGCCTGAACTGAACGAGCATTTGTTTGGCTTTTCTCTGGAAGACGAGAGCTCTGCTGAAATGTCCTCCGGCGCTGAGCTGTGACGTAGTGGTTTGGTTTTGGGGAGCATGTAAATGAGCCCCTGCAGCGCTCAAGCATGAATGAGAGCAGACTGAGGTGAGAAGACATCGAAACACACTTGAGAGGGATTTTGGCTTGTGCGTTGTTTTTTTTCAAATGTCTGTGGAAGTGATCATGCTCTTCATATAGGGCTGGGTATTGACAAATTTCACGATTCGATTTTGATTTAGTGACTCAACGCTGGTGTTTAGAGCTGCACGATTAATCATTAAAAGATTGCGATCTCGATTGGGACACCCATGTGATCTCATTCCTAAATGACAACTATTCAGCTCTATCTGTTAAACCTTTGACAAGTATGATCACAGCGAACATTCAGAGCTTCTGATCCAGCATCTTTCAACATCACAGTATCATTATTTCTGTCTTACAATAATTCAAATGATTGCAGAAGTACTGGAAAAAAGGTTATAGTTCAAATATAAACACTGATGTCTACAGAAGCGATCAAAATAGAGTGAATCACCTTTTGAAAGTAACTTGACTCTTCAAATAAAGATTGTATCAATTATACCATTACACCAGTAGATGGCGACAAGTGACTGTTTAAAAAAAAAAATTTGTCATTGAATCATTCATTTTTCAGAGATTTGTTCAAAAACACTGATTCATCCAGTAAAGTCTTAATAAGCGAGTCATTGAATCATTCATTCAAGAGATTTGTTCAGAAACGCTGATTCATCCAGTAAAGTCTTAAGCTGTTTCTCAATATGCGTTCTTCAGTGATCTTGCGTCCTTGTGTTCTTGCTCTACGTCATCATCAACCGTCGAAGTTCATTGCAATACTCAAGAACGCAAGAACAGAGGATGCATGAAAGTACCCGGATGTGTTCTTGATATCGAGGATGCATCGAATGCAAACTTAGGGAATCGAACCATTAAAAATCCCAGAAGACGCTGCGGCGTCGACGTACGGAAGCCTGTAAGCTTTAAAGTTCTCGTGAGATTCCAGCTACAAGCTCGCAAATACATGACGGCTCGTGAAAGTAAACGTTTGTTTTGCTTAATTTTAATAAAATGATAACCTGAAGAAAGCCTGCAGTATTTTTATTGGCATATAAAAAATAATCTTAACATTGACAAAGCATAACAGCCAAAGGCTACTCATTGTCATAAATACACGTGGTGAAATAAAAAGATAAAATTAATGAAACAATGTCTATTATGAAAATTTTTTTAATAGGTTAGACATTGTTTTGTTGTTATTTGTATTTATTGTGCATTAGCCTTATAATATGCTGGGACGGTCAGTTGAGCAACAGATCGCAGCACATCTCAATTCTCAAATGATGCGTTCTCTGTCCTCGCATCCTTCCAAGTTCGTTCTTTCAAGGTCGCCTGGCAGGACCGGACTCACGAGAACGCAATTCATAATTCGAGAGAAGAAACGCTGATTCATCCAGTAAAGTCTTAATGAGCGAGTCATTGAATCATTCATTCAGAGTTTGCTGATTCATCCAGTAAATCATGACGATCAATTCAGAGATTTGTTCATCCAGTAAAGTCTTAATGAGGTCATTGAATCATTCATTCAAGAGATTTGTTCAAAAACCTGATTCATCCAAAGTCTTAATGAGTCATTGAATCATTCATTCAAGTTCAGACGCTGAAGTAAAGTCTTAATGTCATTGAATCATTAATTTTTCAAGAGATTTGTTCAAAACGCTGATTCATCCAGTAAAGTCTTAATGAGCGAGTCATTGAATCATTCATTCAAGAGATTTGTTCAAAAACGCTGATTCATCCAGTCTTATGAGCGAGTCATTGATCATTCATCAAGAGATTTGTTCAGAAACGCTGATTCATCCAGTCTTGTCATTGAATCATTCATTCAAGAGATTTGTTCAGAAACGCTGATTCATCCAGTAAAGTCTAATGTCATTCATTCAAGAGATTTGTTCAAAAACGCTGATTCATCCAGTAAAGTCTTAATGAGCGAGTCATTGAATCATTCATTCAAGAGATTTGTTCAGAAACGCTGATTCACCAGTCTTAATGAGCGAGTCATTGAATCATTTCAAGAGATCAAAACGCGATTCATCAGTAAGTCCGAGTCATTGAATCATTCATTCAAGAGATTTGTTCAAACGCTGATTCATCCAGTAAAGTCTTAATGAGAGTCATTGAATCTTCATTCAAGAGAAGAAACGCTGATTCATCCAGTAAAGTCTTAATGAGCGAGTCATTGAATCATTCATTCAAGAGATTTGTTCAGAAACGCTGATTCATCCAGTAAAGTCTTAATGAGCGAGTCATTGAATCATTCATTCAAGAGATTTGTTCAGAAACGCTGATTTTTCCATTAAAGTCTTAATAAACGAGTCATTGAATCATTCACTCAAACATTCAAATTAAGTTTTTTTTTTTTTTTTAAAAATAGACTGCAGCAATTATCATTTTGTCAGTACCTTTAATAAATTACATGTTATTTTGTTTAGTTGTTTATTTAGAATTGTGGGAGAATTCATAGTGGGAGATATTTGCCTATTTAGAGGCTTTCCTGCCAGGCACTGATTTACAAATTAGTACTGCGCAATGTGACTTGAATTGCGTTTTGCATTTGTGAATCTTATTGTGTGGATTTTGATTGTGCACTTGCAAATCACATTTTGTGAATATGAATTAGCTTATGGCTTTGTGAATTGCTGTTTGCAGCAAATGTGAATTTGCTCATGCGTTTCTGAATCATATTTTGGAAAGAAAGACCCCATACGTGTGTGCTGAATGAGAGGTTTGTGCGAACGCTCTGAATCTACAGGAATTCTTGTTATTAATATGTGTGGCACAGAGATGAGTGAGATGAAAGAGTAATGAAAAATGGAGATTAATAACAAACTCCCCTTCATCTGTTCATTCTCATGATAACATATTCATACTTGCCCTCTGCTTTCACTCCATACAGACTGATGAAATAGTTTGTCATTATTTACACACACTCATGCAAACCTGTATGCTGTTTTTTGTTTTATTTTTAGAAGCTCTATTCTGTCAAATGAAAGAGTTGTGTGAGCAACAGACTGAAATTTGAGTCTTTATTTGTTCATAAACTCTCTTAAAGTTTGTGTTTGGTTCTTGCAGCTACTTTTTATTCAGTTGTTTTTTCATCGCTTGAGATTGGCACTTCATTTCTTTTCATATTTATACTCAGTTCTTTAATTCTCTTCTCTTTTATTCATGCTTGTTCAGTGTTTTAATGGTTAATTTTCTCATTCTTTTCTTCCTTTTGTTTGGTTAATCAGCGTTTCTCAGTGTTAAAGATGTGTTCAGTCACACGTACACACAGCTGCTGCGTCCTGATGAGAGTGTGTTATTAACATCCAGTAGCAATGTGGACTGTATGAATTACTGTCGGTCTCTCATGTAGGATTGTGAATCAAGATTCGAGGCTTCTTATTCCGAACCGGTTTAATTAAAAATCAAATACAGTTTGAAACTGTGTAAATTTAATCGTAATTGTTGGATTCTCAGAATTCTTCTACTGATGTGAATGGAACAACACAGTAAAGCATGCAATATCAGCATTAGATCTGTTGTTGTCATGATGACAAGTGCAGATTATTTTCTTTTGATTGTGCTAGCGAATTAACAGTTAACTTGAGCACATGATTCATTTTTTGCATTTTGAAAAAAGTCTTTGCAAAGCACATTTTTATGGTATATAGATTTAAAGGATTAGTTCACTTCAGAATTAAAATTTCCTGATAATTTACTCACCCCCATGTCATCCAAGATGTTCATGTCATTCTTTCTTCAGTCGAAAAGAAATTAAGGAAAACATTCCAGGATTTTTCTCCATATAGTGGACTTCACTGGGGTTCAACAGGTTGAAGGTCCAAATGTCAGTTTCAGTGCAGCTTCAAAGAGCTCTACATGATCCCAGACGAGGAATAAGAGTCTTATCTAGTCAAAAGTACCGACTTCGGTACCTAGTCGGTTCTGAAATTTTAAAAATGTGGCGCTTTGAGCGCTGTTGAGCGGATTGGTAAACACCTCTGATTGGCCATTGTGTTCACAGCTCATCGGATTTGTCTGTGATTGGCTTCAATGATCAACGCTGTAAAAACATTGTAAATAGTCATCAATGACACTCTTCACTAAGTGCTTACACAGATACACATGGGAGCGTTTGAAAGCAGGCGTCTATCGTGGACCAGTCCACTGAGAGATGCCTCCTTTCAAATGCTCCTGCTCCTGCTTTCAAAACAATTCAAACACTTCTGTGTGCTTTCAAATGCTGCCGTGCGTTGATCGTTGTAGCCAATCAATGAATGGATTCCAGCTGTAACAGAGAAAGCTCGACCACCCATAGACTTTAATTTATATACTACCTCTGCTGAAGGATACATGACCCAGAGGAGTGGAGAGAACAGCCTGGATTGTAGGAGGCAACTAAACTGCAGAGATAGGCAGGGGCAGTCCCATGAATCGCTTTATATGTTAAGATAAGTATTTTAAAAGCAATTTGTGCTTGTATAGGAAGCCAATGCAAGTTATAAAGTACCGGGGGAGATATGTTGACGAGCAGTTGTATATGTCAATAGCCGGGTGGCTGAATTCTGAATGTATTGTAATTTCTTGATAGACTTGTTTGGGAGACCGACATAAAGTGCATTGCAATAATCAAGCCGCGATGTAATAAAGGAGTAATAATAATAAAGAATGTCAAACTCTGGCGATATTTCTTAGATGGGAAAATGGAGTTTTCGATACCATTTTGATATGGGCATCAAACAATAGTTGTGGGTCAAAGATAACGGACGAGGTAACAAAGTCATTGTCAGTAATCAAATTGGAACTATTAAATTTATGTAAAGCCGTTGGAGTACCGACAAACAGAAGTTCTGTTTTTGTCTCATTGAGCTTAAGAAAATTGTCATGCATCCAAGCTTTTATCTCATCCAAGCAGGTCGTAAGAGTTGTAACTGCAAGGTTTGGATTAGGGTGCATTGCTGACATAGATCTGTGTATCGTCAGCATAACAGTGAAACCCTAACCCAAACTTGTGGATGATCTCACCCAGGGGCAACATATAAATACTAAACAGGTTGGGCCCAATTACAGACCCCTGTGGGACACCCTGTTTAACTAATGTTGGTTCAGATTGATTTTTCCCCAGACTCACAAACTAAAATCGATTAGTAAGATAAGATGTAAACCATACACGCAACCTTTCAAGAAGGACATCATGAGATACTGTGTCAAAAGCAGCAGTAATGTCTAATAAGACTAAAATACTGTAATATACTAATATATAATTAATAGTAATAAAAAAGTAATAATAAAATACTAGAATATAATAATACTTTTGACGACTCTATTATCTAGAGAAACGATCAGACATTTTCTAAAAAAAAAAAAAGAAAAAAGATATTTATATACTTTTTAACCACAAATGCTCGTCTTGCACTGCTCTAATCATGTTGAAAAGGTCACGCGTGACCCGATCCAGTGTCTACAAAGCGAACGTGCAAAGACTAAGTCAAACACCCTTTACAAAAAAAGGTAAAACAACAATGTCAATGAGGAGATGGAGTTTTTACTTCCTCCTACGTCACGTGTGACCTTTCCAACGTGATTACGCAATGCGTAGCGCATCGCAGAGCAGTGCAAGATGAGCATTTGTGGTTAAAAAATATATACATTTTTATTATTTTTTTTATAAAATGACTGATCGTTTTGCTAGATAAGACTCTTATTCCTCGTCTGGGATCATGTAGAGCTCTTTGAAGCTGCACTGAAACTGACATTTGGACCTTCAACCCGTTGAACCCCAGTGAAGTCCACTATATGGAGAAAAATCCTGGAATGTTTTCCTCAAAAACCTTCATTTCTTTTCGACTGAAGAAAGAAAGAAAGACATAAACATTTTGATTGACATTAATTACTCACCCTCATGTCGTTCCACACCCGTATGACCTTTGTTCATCTTTCGAACACAAATTAAGATATTTTTGATAAAATCTGATGGCTCAGTGAGGCCTGCATTGACAGCAACACAATTAAAGGTGCCCTAGAACGTCTTTTTAAAAGATGTAATATAAGTCTAAGGTGTCCCCTGAATGTGTCTGTGAAGTTTCAGCTCAAAATACCCCATAGATTTTTTTTAATTCATTTTTTTAACTGCCTATTTTGGGGCATAATTAGAAATGAGCCGATTCAGGGTGTGTGGCCCTTTAAATCTGGTGCTCCACGCCCCAAGAGCTTGCGCTTGCCTTAAACAACATAAAAAAAAAGTTCAAACAGCTAATATAACCCTCAAAATGGATCTTTACAAAGTGTTCGTCATGCAGCATGTCTAATCGCGTAAGTACAGTGTTTATTTTGATGTTTACATTGATTCTGAATGAGTTTGATAGTGCTCCGTGGCTAACGGCTAATGCTACACTGTTGGAGAGATTTTTAAAGAATGAAGTTGTGTTTATGAATTATACAGACTGCAAGGGTTTAAAAAATGAAAATAGCGACGGCTCTTGTCTCCGTGAATACAGTAAGAAACGATGGTAATTTTAACCACATTTAACAGTACATTAGCAACATGCTAACAAAACATTTAGAAAGACAATTCACAAATATCACTAAAAATATCATGATATCATGGATCATGTCAGTTATTATTGCTCCATCTGCCATTTTTCTCTATTGTCCTTGCTTACCTAGTCTGATGATTCAGCTGTGCAGATCCAGACGTTACTGGCTGCCCTTGTCTAATGCCTTTCATAATGTTGGGAACATGGGCTGGCATATGCAAATATTGGGGCGTACACCCCGACTGTTACGTAAGTCAGTGTTATGTTGAGATTCGCCTGTTCTTCGGAGGTCTTTTAAACAAATGAGATTTATATAAGAAGGAGGAAACAATGGAGTTTGAGACTCACTGTATGTCATTTCCATGTACTGAACTCTTGGTTATTAACTATGCCAAGATAAATTCAATTTTTGAATCTAGGGCACCTTTAACACTTTCAAATGCCCAGAAAGGTACTAAAACATATTTAAAACTGTTTATGTGACTACAGTGGTTCAACATTAATGTTATGAAACGACAAGAATACTTTTTGTGCGCCAAAAAACAAAATAATGACTTTATTCAACAATATCTAGTGATGGGCGATTTCAAAACACTGCTTCATGAAGCTTTACTAATCTTTTGTTTCGAATCAGTGGTTCAGAGCGTGTATCAAACTGCCAAAGTCATGTGAACCATTGAAATTTTGAAACGTTTATGACGTAACCCTCATTTACTGAAATCATGTGAATTTGGCAGCTGATACACACTCCAAACCACTGATTCGAAACAAAAGATTCGTAAAAGCTTCGAAGATTCATGAAGCTGTGTTTTGAAATTGCCTAATTAGCATATTCATGTTTTTGTGCATACTCAATTAGGTAAGGGTGTAGAGTTATATTAAAGCCATTTTAAGACATGAAGAAATTATTTTCATGGAAAAATATGTTTAAATATGTAATTTTGATCATCAAAAATGAGTTTTAATTTTATGAGGGATAAAATCAGTGACTGCAGGGGGACTTTAAGTGTCTTTTAGTGAAAAAGGTTACAGCAAAATGGATTGTTTTTCCTTTAGAATAAGACGCATAATTTACAATAACACCAGGAACATGAATTAAAAAAAGTAAATAAGAGTCAGTTTAGGGTTCACAATGGTTTGCATGAATCTGAATCATGACATTCCTTGTCTGTTCCAGCAATTGGCTCTGAATGACTGCGATGCAGTCGCTGGTGTGTGTCTGCGCAGATCCCGTGAGGTCTGTCTCTCTCGTTCACCCGTCTCTCTCTCTCTTTCAGAGCTGGCCGGTCCAGGCCCCTCCCCCGCCACTCAGGAGTTGATGACACGCTTGGGGTTCTTGCTGGGCGAAGGCATCCCGGGCTCCACGCGCATACCTATGGACGACAAGAATGAAAAAAAGGTATTTTCCGCAGCTGCTCCCAGAGTGAGAGAGGGAGACAGTGAAAACGGCCAGGATTAAAGCTGCATGTTGCTGTCTGTCAGTGTGAGACACAATGAAGAGCGTTTCAGAGCTGGAGTGTGTCTGTGCATGACCACAGTAAGTCATTCCCGTTTGCTCCGAGCCGCTGCATTGCCCACGGTGAGAAACTTGAGTCAGAGGAGTGCGTTAACTTGAGGTCTGGTCCAGAAATAGTTTCGTTCTGTCAGGCTTTCATTTAGTCTTTGGATGATGAGATAATTAGGCTGAGGCGGTCCGAGCGTCCTTCATGTGTGAAAGACTTTTGTTTAATAAATCATAGTCGTTCGTCGTTCTGAAGGCGTGTGTGGATTGCATGCAGAGGGAAGCAACAATGTGTGTCTTTGAGAGTTGTTAATGATCTGATTTGCGTCGTGTGTTCTTGGACGATGTTGTCCAGTGGGATTCAGTGAATGTCTTTAATCTGTTTCATCAGGGTGCCTTTTGGAAGTTTGTTTTAAAGGAACTTTCATCTCGTTTTGTGACCTTGCCTGACTCACAGTGATGACTCACAGGAGCTGCTGGTGTTTGGGGGTCTGGTTTAGAGAAGGATTCAGGCTGTTTAACAGTCAATGTGATGCTATTTAATTTGATTTTGTATAGATCTATTATGTTATTCATAGGGCTGGCAAACGATTAATCGCATGCAAAATAAAAGTTTGTGTTTACATAATATATGTGTGTTTACTGTGTATAATTATTATGTATATTTAAATATACACACACATGTATATATTTAAGAAATATGTGCATGTTTATACTGTATATATATTTATATATATTTTACAAATTTTTCTTAAATATAATGTTTGTGTGTGTATTTATATATACATAATAATAATTATACACAGTGCACACATATATTATGTAAACACAAACTTTTATTTTGGATGTGATTAATCGTGATTAATTGTTCAAAAATATGTAAAAATAAAATAAAAAATCACTCAGTGAAATTAAAACGCCTCTTCTACGATGAACATGTTTTCGAAGTCTGAAATGAAATTATTTTTTATATTTTTCTGGGTCTTCAAGTCAAAATGTCATGTGAGGGAGAAAAAAATTAAATATATATAAATAAATGAAAGCTGAAAACCTTAAAGTAGTTTTGCATTATTATCATTATTAATGATAATAATAAAAATAATAAGTAGATTTATATTTAAATATTAATATTTAAATATCTGTGTGGGTAATCAAGCCATTCAGTTGACAAGAAACTATTAAAACTATTTTATTATATATGTATTATATTAATATTTTATGATTTTATAATTAAATATTCATGTATTATTATATTATTATTATTATTATTATTTATATTATTATTATATATTTTATTATTATTAATATTATTTAATTAAACAGTGAAGTGCTTTGTATTTAAGTATTAATATTTAAATATCTGTGTGGTGTAATTAACATGCATGAAGCCATTTAGTTGTCATGTGACAAGAAACCCTTAAAACAGGAAATGACATAGAGAACCACTGTATGTCATGTCAGTAGTTTTTTTTTTTTTTTTTTTAATTTTGAATGCAGATGCTTATGGCTGCCCCAGCTAAAGATCTTTCTAGTTGACTAGTAGTCATACATTTAAGCCATTAGTCGACTAATCGCATGTTTATATTATATACTGGGGGGATATTAAACCATAATGAGCGTTTAATATATTTAGGCGTAATATAAAGCCTAAAGCACACACTTAAAGCTTGCCACAAAGCACTGGAAAAAAATATAATAATTATGAATCTGTTGGAAAAAAAGAGCAAGGAGATATTTTACTTATTAACAAACTGTTGTTTTCTTAATTGGTGTCGGCTTATACTGTACGGATTACATAAGCAGAGAGGATTTGTTTTTGATTTAAATTGGTTTGTTTAAAAGTAGACATTCCTATACACTGAGTTTCGGTTCATTTTGTGATGCATTCCAGTTCACGGAGATCAAGATGGCAGAAAGTGCATCCTTTTATTTTACAAAAGCACAAAGTTTTGTTGTTTCAAGTGATGTATTACTGTTATCTGTATGACCAAAAATGATGGGGTGTTTTAAGTTGTTTCCGCTGTTATCAGGAAAAAACTGCAAGTGATCGCGCCGGCGCCTCCATGTCATGCATTAAGCGTGTTATACTTTCACTTCCACACTTCACACAAACACTTGGATATGCGCCTTTGGATGAGGATCTGGTGGGATGTCAAGGTTTTTTTGCCTTAGCTGTTTATGTCTACTGGTGGGTTTTATTTGGATGAAGAGAAGCATTGGACTCTGGGATTGATTTAGATATGTTGTGTATTAAAGTCAGCATTCACTGTTGGTGTTATATTCTGTTTTTTCTCTCTCTCATCTCTCTTCTACCCTTCCATATAACACAGATAACAAAGATAGCAGTGTTTGGATTATTAAACTTATAAAACTAGCCTCCATTAACATCAGCATATCTCTCTGTTCTTTCTCTGCAGTGTCCAGTAAATCAGAGTATCAGTCCATGTTCTACTCTGACCAGCAGCACAGCATCTCCATGTACAGACAGCCCCTGTTCCACCTTAAACGGTAACAGCAGCCGGCCGCCGGTCGCCCACCGCAGCCCGTGTGGAACCATCACCAGCCCCAGCTCCACCCTCGAGAGCAAAGACAGCGGCATCATTGGTGAGATACACACACGTCATCTTCTTTTTCTTTTTTGTATGATTTAATTTTTTTGGCCTTTTATTATGATAGGACATTATGTAGACAGGAAGTGGGAGAGAGAGGGGGACGGATCGGGAAAAGTCCACGAGCCAGGACTTGAACTCGGGTCGCCCGAAGTGCAACTGCGCTATATGTTGGCGCGCTGCCCAATGGGCATCTCGGCGCCGACACACACGTCTCATCTTAAATTCCAAACACATTTTACCCACAAATTTTTATTACCATAATGTGAAAAAAATCTTGTTACCATAAAATCTAATTCAATGAAAGTCATCCAGTCTGGACAGAATATTTTATTAATATTTTTTAAATAAAAATCAGCATAATTTAGTCAAAAAATACTGCCATTATATGAATACTTACAAATTTAATTTGAAAAAATAATTTAAATAAATATCTTAATATCTTAAATAAATATTGATCCATTGCAACAATGGAAATGAGCATTACAGGCCCTAGTTTCTGAGAAAATTAAATTTTCTTTCAATTCACTCTATGTTCCTGTCCTCCTGTCATTCAGGAGTAATTAATAATAATTATTATTATTTATTTATTTATGAAGTATGTACATATTATTAATAACAGTGAAGCA
Source organism: Culter alburnus (assembly GCA_028476615.1). NCBI lineage: Eukaryota > Metazoa > Chordata > Actinopteri > Cypriniformes > Xenocyprididae > Culter > Culter alburnus. Next base: position 893,958 of record JAOTNS010003934.1, on the reverse strand, counting down.
GTTTTATTTTATATTATTATTATTATTATTATTATACTGTAAATCATTCATAAATAGTACTGTCCCCAAAATAAGAAAAGGGATTATGCCATATTTTAGCATATCATATTTTACATAAAGAAAATGAAGCCTATTGTGATAAATAGAATTTTCAGTGTTCTAAAGCATATATATATATATATATATATATATATATATATATATATATATATATATATATATAAATTGTGAAGTAAAAATATACATCATTATTTACATAATTAAATAGATAATTACATAATTATATATTTTTCACATTGTGGTAATGAGAATTTGCTGGGAAAATGTGCTAATTTTTTGATTTTGGTGTAAAATATGACCTGAGCATTTCTGTGTCACCCAATAACTGAAAATCTGCCACATCATCACCAGATTTGCATCTTCATCACCCCATTAAAACACCCCCATCCCATCATCCTCTGCTGCGCAGGCTTTGGTATCTCTGTGTCCCTGCTCCATTTTGTGGAGATTGAGAGCGAGCTGAAATCACGGCCCATGTTGGCCTGTAGATCTAAACGTGGGGTGTTCGCAGGATGAGGTGTTGAGGCAGCTTGGCCGCTTCAGAAAGTCGATTTTGAGCTCCGCTCTGAATTTTTTTGGTTGCAGATAGAAAGATTAAACATTTCTCGATGAATTATGCAGCATTGCAGGCTGGCAGTCCTAGTTTCTGAGGAAATATCGGATAAGATGTGTTAATACCACAAAGTTGTAGTTAGAAATGGGGTCTGACCCTGAATTATAGCCAATTTTAATTCGCTTTCAGTTCTTGCAAGATGTTTATTTTGGCTTCTAGACATAGCTACACATAAGAAGCATAACACATTTCTGTGTAAATCATTTGTTAAATCTATTCTTGCATGAATTGTGAAGAATTGTTTTGGATATGGTTTCGTTCTGCTGGTGTTTCATGCATTAAGCCCGTTGTCAATGTTGAGTTTTAGGATGAGAGAAAGAAGCTCTGAAGGAGGTCTGGAACATGTTGCCAGCGGGTGATGTTGGTTTGTTGATGTAGAGGAACGTGTTTGGCCCGTGTGACCCGCTCAGGATGTGATTAATGCTCTCATGACTTTGAAGTTTGTGAAGACTTTTGTCAGGAAGAAATAGTTCAGAAACAGTGTAATGATGCTGTGAACAGCTGTTTAGAGACGCACGTGTGCTCATATACAGTGAGATCCACACGTTTGAACATCTGGCTGCTCTTCTTTCATTTAAACCTGGAAATAAACAGCGTTTGAGGATTTGTGATGTTATGATAAAAATGAAAAAGATACATTTAAAAGGTTTCTATCTATCGATTGATCGTTCATTCTATTTATCTATTGTTCGTTCGTTCCTTCGTTCTGTCTGTTTGTCTATCGTCGATTTGCGTGATCTGTCGTTCTATTTGTCTATTCTTCGTTCGTTGAGCTATCTGTCGTTCTATTGTCTAGGCTCATTCTAATCGAACTATTGAATACTGTCTAATTCAAAAAAGAACTAAAGAGTTTGGGTGTCGTTTCGTTCGATAGAATCGTGTGAAAGATTCTATTTGTCTATCGTCTATCGTCTCTATTGTTCTTTCGTTCGCTCTTCTGTCTATCGTCTATCGAGTGGTCTATTGTTTGTTCGTTCGCTCATTCTATTGTCTATCGTAATTTCTAATCGGTCGGTCTAATTGTTCGTTCGTTCGCTCATTCTATATTCTATCGTGCTATATTGTCTATCGTCACTCATTCTATTTGTCTATTGTACTATCTGTCTATTGTTCGTTCGTTCGCTCATTCTATTTGTCTATTGTGCTATCTGTCGTTCTATTTGTCTATTGTTCGTTCGTTCACTCATTCTATTTGTCTATCGTGCTATCTGTCGTTCTATTGGTCTATTGTTCATTCGTTCGCTCATTCTATTTGTCTATCGTGCTATCTGTCGTTCTATTTGTCTATTGTTCGTTCGTTCGCTCATTCTATTTGTCTATCGTGCTATCTGTCGTTCTATTTGTCTATTGTTCGTTCGTTCACTCATTCTATTTGTCTATCATTTGAACACTCATTTGTTCATTCATTCAATCTGTCTATCATCGATCGATCGTTAATTCATTCATTCATTCATTCGTTCTGTCTGTCTGTCGTTCGTTCTGTCTATTGTTCGTTCTGTCTATCGTTTGTTTGTTCTATTTGTCTATCGTTTGTTCTGTCTATCGTTCATTCTATCGATCGTTCATTCATTCGTTTGTTCTATTGGTCTATCTTTCGTTCATTTGTTCTGTCTGTCTATCATTTGTTTGTTCTATTTGTCTATCGTTTTATCTAACTATCTGTCTATCGTTTGTTCGTTCATTCTGTCGTTCATTCTGTCTTTCGTTCGTTCAATCTATTTGTCTATCTTTTGTTCATTCGTTGTCTATTTGTCTATTGTTCGTTTGTTCGTTCTGTGTATTTGTCTATCGTTCATTTGTTCATTCGTTTTATTTGTCTGTTGTTTATTCGTTCATTCTATCGTTCATTCTATCTATCTATCGTTCATTCGTTCATTCTATCTATCGTTCGTTCTATATTGTTTGCTCGTTCGTTTGTTCACTCTATCGTTCGTTCTTTCGGTCTTTCGTTCTTCGGTCTTTCGTATCCTAGTCATTATCATTCTATATTAATGTTCGTTTCGTTTGTTCATTCTGTTCTTTCCTTCATTCTATCTATCTATCTATGTTCTATCATTCCATATCTATCTATCTCATTCTTTTGTTTATTCTATTCTTGTCTTCATTCATCGTTCTATCTGTCATCGTTCATTGTTCTATCTATCTATCTATCTCGATCTATATCTAGTTCTACATCATTCATTCTATCTCATTGTTCGTTTCTATCTATCGTACTATCCATCGAGCATTCTATTGTTTGTTCTACTATCGTTATCTATCTCTGTCTGTCTATCTGTCGTTCTATCGTTCTAATCTATTGGATGTTTAGACCCCATTGTAAGGTGTCTGTATGTGTTCAAGCCTGACACATGACACATGCAGCTGTTGTCGTGTTATTTTGTAATAAACTCAGGAGCTAAATAAACCCACAGATTTGCCGTCTCCGCAGATCACTGAACAAACACGTGCATGAATTCAGACACTCTCTCGTTGTCTCTATTGGTTCAGTGCCTCAGATTTATCAGTTTTATTTCTTTTTTTAATTTGAATAAAAAAGGAGAGTTATTATTATTATTATAAAGAGTTATTATCATGGAGAGCAGACACTGATCCCACAGACTCCATCCCGATGCTGCGTGTCAGTAACGGTCAGTTTGTAATGATGTTGTGGAGAGATGAAATCAGGCTAATGCTCATTAGCAGCATACTAAACGTGGAGTGAAACGGCGATCAGGTGAATGTTTGATAAGGTCAGTGATGACTCATCAGTGTTATCATATGAGTTATGATGGTCATCTGAGATTCTCACGTCTTTCTTTTTCTGACCTTTTTCATTTACAAGCTCTCTGTTTGCCACTCTTCATCTTTGCTTTGTCAGGGGATGTGTGAAGATTTACTTTTTTTATTTCTAAATCAGCTCCCATGCTGCAGATTAGCACAGACCGCAATGATAAAAAAACAATTTATTTAATTATTAATAAATATTATTTATGGCCGCTATGATGATATCTTATCTATATATATATATATATATATATATAATTATATAATATATTTTATAGTTTGAGATTTTATTAATATTTTGAATTAGTTTCACTTTTTTAAATTTTTCATGATTTTTTTGACATCAGTTTTTTTTTTTTTTTTTTAAATGTGTCTATATAGTTTTTATTAATTTAGTACAATGTAAAATAAATGAAATGAATGTTTAAGTTTTTTATATTTTGTTTTATTTCAGTTTATATTATTTAAATGTACAAAAATGCTTAAAGTTTTAGTTGACTATAATAACCCTGATGTATACAAAGCGGAGTGGTATAGCAGCCAGTCATAAAATATTAACATAATATTTATTTTATAATAACATGTATTTATTTATTCCCATTTTGATTAGGGCTGTGCGATATGGACAATCACGATTTTTTTTTTGATTAATATTGCGATTGTTTTTCAGTATTGTTTTTAAAATAATATTTCCTTGTCTTATTGACGATATTTGTGGGCACCATATTTTTGCATAAAAATATACGTTACGTATGATACATGATGGCTTTCGTCATTTCTTTATGCCTTTTTGAACTCTTCATGTTGTGCAGTTTGCAAATGTCTGTATTATTAATTTTTGTTCACTGTGCCATTATTTTTCTATGCAAACGCATGCTAGACGGACGTCTTTAACCATTGCGCTCACGTCTTTTGCAGCATCTCATGCATGACACAGCATTTCTACACAGCGCTCGGGGTAAAAGTTGTAAAAGATCGACTTCTCTAGAACTGCAAAAACGCAATTTAAATCAGAATCAATTTCAATGATTGAATCAGAATCATATGTGCAAACAGTACCAATAATATTTTTAGTTGTCATCTCGTCTCTGTTTCTCTCGTCCAGCCACCATCACCAGCTCATCAGAGAATGACGACCGCAGCGGCTCCAGTCTGGAGAGTGGGGTAAGGAGGGCAGTATAAGGAGCAGCGGTCAGCATGTGCTGGCACAGACGGCCACACGGGCAGACACGTGCTCTCCTGTGGCCGAGGAAGAAGCGTCAACGTCCGGGACAGAGGTACGGATCGTCTCCGCGTCTAAGAAGACTTCTGAGGGACCCATCCACTATTCCACACAAAACTCGTCCAGTCTGATGATGCCTCGGCCCAACTCAGTTGCAGGTAAGAGAGATCAAAACAACAGCTGATTGTGTTTACCATCAGGGTCATCCTGTGATTCCCGAGGTGATGAGTGACGCATGACTGCTGGAATGAAGGGAAGCAGAGACTCATGGGAAGACATTGCCGCCACTTTAGGAGAGTGTGTTGTAGATTGTGAGAGAGCACATTATCAGGACACACATTCTTTCTCCTGTTGCTCCTTGAGGAAGCAGATACGTCGGGCAGCTGTTGTGTGTGTGTGTGTGTGTGTGTGTGTTGGTTGTTGGCTGGCTGTCTTTAGCATCAGATCCACATTCCTCAGGCTAGTCTGACTGATCACGTGATCTTTCCCACTTCTCTGTTAGTTGGGTGAATCTTGCAAAAACTTGTTGAATTTCACACCGAAATCAAGAGAAAGAAATAAGACATTTTTTATTTATTTTGATCATTATTTTCATGACAATTAAGCATGTTTCTCACAAAAATACTGAAATGCAAGCAAAGCATTTTCTTTGTTGTAATTTGATAAAAATATATTATTTAAACTGTAAAGTCTTTATACATCATGGTGATATTTGTTGTACTGCCTTTAAAGTCAACATGATACACAAATTCATAACCATTTTAATAAGAGAATTAAAAGTGACATTTTAATTAAATACTGTGAAGAAAAAGAATTTGGGGCCAATTTGTCAAGAAAATAAATACTCATGTTGTTTCATGATTATAATTTTAGAGAATCGTCTTGATTTTTGTGGTGTTTTTATGAATATGAGGCTTCTAGTTCTCTCAGAAACCCAATGCTGGTGATGAACGCTGATGTTTTGATGTCTGCAGAAGCAGGTGTTTTTGTGAGAGATGAATGTGTGTGTTTGGTTTATTTTGATGCAAGGTAAGAAACGCTTCTCATAAAAAGCCGCCAGTCATTAAACTGAGCGAGTCGACGTGAAACAATAAAAGCCGGTTGGCACCATAAAGCATGTGCAGTTGTCAAGGTTAGAGTATGTTTTCTGTAGACAGTGTGTGTGTGTGTGTGTGTGTGTGTGTGTGTTCACATTTTCATTTTGTACACCTGCTTGCTTTTACTCATTTCACACCCTGTTTGGCCTCAGTGAATAAAGCATTAATCTTTACTGAGCGTTTGATAGATCTGTAACCTCACTGCTTTCACAGCTGCCGATGTTACCACACACACACACACACACACACACACAGACACAAACACACTCTTTCTCTCGTTACATATACGGATGGGAAACAAGGAATTTTATGATTCTGGTTTCAATTTATATTCTGCTTAATGATTCTAATACCTTAATGACTCAATTAACGATTCTTATATTAAAAACAAATAACAAAACATTTTAAAATGTTTTGGTAGCAGAATTTTATTTATTTATTACCAACAAAGCTCTCCTCTAAATATGTATCTTTAAGTCCATTTTGTCATATGAACAAGCCTTCAGTTGTCATATTGATTTAAGCCTTAAAGTTGCCCTAGAACCAGTTTTTACAAGATGTAATATAAGTCTTAGGTGTCCCCTGAATGTGTCTGTGAAGTTTCAGCTCAAAATACCCCATAGATTTTTTTAATTTTTTTTTAACTGCTTATTTTGGGCATTATTAACTATGCACCGATTCAGGCTGCGGCCCCTTTAAATCCTCGCGCTCCCTGCCCCCCGCTCTCGACTATAATACAGTGATTTACAAGATCACACAGCTAATATAACCCTCAAATGGATCTTTACAAGATGTTCGTCATGCATGCTGCATGCATGCGTCGGATCATGTGAGTATAGTATTTATTTGGGTGTTTATATTTGATTCTGAACGAGTTTGATAGTGCTCCGTGGCTAAAGCTAACATTACACACTGTTGAGAGATTTATAAAGAATGAAGTTGTGTTTATGAATTATACAGACTGCAAGTTTTAAAAATGAAAATAGCGACGGCTCTTGTCTCCGTGAATAGTAATAAACGACGGTAACTTTAACCACATTTAACAGTACATTAGCAACATGCTAACGAAACATTTAGAAAGACAATTTACAAATATCACTAAAAATATCATGATATCATGGATCATGTCAGTTATTATTGCTCCATCTGCCATTTTTTGCTGTTGTTCTTGCTTGCTTACCTAGTCTGATGATTCAGCTGTGCACAGATCCAGACGTTAATACTGGCTGCCCTTGTGTAATGCCTTGAACATGAGCTGGCATATGCAAATATTGGGGGCGTGCATATTAATGATCCCGACTGTTACGTAACAGTCGGTGTTATGTTGAGATTCGCCTGTTTTTTCGGAGGTCTTTTAACAAATGAGATTATATAAGAAGGAGGAAACAATGGAGTTTGAAACTCAATGTATGTCTTTTCCATGTACTGAACTCTTGTTATTCAAAAATTCAATTTTTGATTTTAGGGCACCTTTAAATACAACACAACATATAGTTTTTGGTTCATTTTGAGTGAGTCAAGAACCACTCCGAATGATTCAGCCACTGAATAAATCATTAGATGATTTCCAGTGGTACTCAGCAATGATTCTGTGTAGATTCAGCGCTGGGGTAAACACTGACAGAGTATTTTAATATGTTCTATCAGCGGAAGAATGCAGACATTTTCTAAATAAGAACCAGTTAACATTACTTACTGTCCTCATACACTTCATACACAAATATTCCTTAAACTCTTTCCAGCTGATTTTAGTGTATGATGTAGTGTATGATGGTGTAATTATATAGCGTCGCTGATGGTTTTCCGAGTGCTATGTGAAGGATAGGCAACAAAAAACCCCTAACAGAAGAGAGATATGCAGTGTCTCACTACCTCAATTTACTTAAGATACTTTGGATGTGTGCTGAGTTCATGTAAATTGAATAGAGAGTGAGGCGCATTCAACAGGTCTTCTAAAACAGCATGATCAAGTGCTTTTCCAAATACATGAAGTGAATGTGCATTTTTATAGTTCTAGAATATGAATGTTAAAGGATTAGTTCACAGAATTAAAATTTCCTGATAATTTACTCACCCCTAAAGACTAAAGAAAGAAAGACATGAACATCTTGGATGACATGGGGTGTAAATTATCAGGATATTTTCATTCTGAAGTGAACTAATCCTTTAACAAATAAACTTAAGTAATTCATCTGTCAACACATTGTTCTTTTGAGGGTTTTTTTTTTTCAGTGGATTAACTAGTTCACAATCAGCCAAAGTGATTCATTAATGGATTTGTTGGAAGCAAAATTTAAAAGTCTGTACCCAGTAATCTCAAATGACTAGAAAGTTCATGGACGTTCATTGGTCATAATGTGTGGCCATCCTTTATACTTTATTTTAAAAAAAGATTAGAAGTCTACAAAAGTTCCAAAAGTTCTCAGATTGACGTTGATAGAATTTCGCCATTCAAATCCAAGCCGTCAGTGATGATGTTGATCAGTTGAAATGCCTTATTTTCAAAAATGTCACTTTAGTCAATTCATTGATATTTAACAAATTTGACTGTCTTTTGCAAGTCCATGTGTGCTTTTTTTGCAAAAACCTCTTTGGACAACAAGACATAGTAAAACGACCATTTCTGTCAGTTTTACAGCAGCAAAAGGAACATTGTTTTGTTTACTTGCTACTCACGAAATCCTGTCATTGCCACTGTAACGATGGACAAAACATGAAAAACTTGCAGCTCGGTAATTGAAAGCGACTCATACACACACCGCCATTCATCTTGAAATCATATGGTTTGATTTGCGTCTTCTGATTGGTTCTTCTGTAGACTAGCTGACAAAGGGAAGTGGTGTTTAGCGGTTTCTGCCAACGAACCGGTATTTCTGAATGGGCTGATGCTGGGTTTAGCGGTTTTGAAGCGAAAGTATTTAATGATCGAATACTATGTGAGGAGAGCATTTGCTCATTATCATTATCTCATTTTTGATGGCGTTGCAACTGAACTCTTCATATATTTTTGTCCTTTTTGGATCTTGACAGCATAAAGTTTGGAACCGCATGATGGTGAATAATTAATTTTTTTTGTGGTCTGTCCCTTTAAGTGTTCTGGAGTAAATGGTGCTGTCAGTGGAGATGCTGCTTTAGTCATGTCTGTCTGGATTCTCAACCTCAGTGAATAATCATTCCGCTTAATTTCTGAGACCGAACTTCATTTGTGTCCAGGCAACCGATCCATTTACTGGACAGCTCATTAAGACCACACTGAACTCTCTCTCCCTCTCTCTCACAGAAAACAAAGACCCAATTTTAACTGCTCACATATTAGAATGAGTCACAAATCTCGCTCATGTCAATCCACGACGGCTCTGCTGCTGCCGCTGCGTCGCAGAAATCTCAAATATGTGGCAGTCTGATTTTTTCACATATGAATTTTCATCTTACAGATGAGAATGTAAGAGCATACAACAAAGAACTTGATTTTTGAGTGTGTGCAAAACTCCTGCTCGATATATTGATATACCCAATATGTTTGTAATGCAGTGACAAAAATGAACAACTTTGTGAATATGATTTAAATGTGCTTTTTATTTGGCCATAAGGTTCCTAAAGCGAGTGTAGTTTCACGATTTATTCCTTGTCACATGACTTAAGTGTGACAGCACGTGCTCTACGCAACACTTGATTTCTTGCGTTGATGCATTCTGAGATGTTTTTCAATGCAATTTATAATGCATCAAGTAATATTAGAGTTGCTTTCAGCATCGCCACAAAGGGAGGTGTAGTGGACATTAGCGTTAATTCTCTGCTTCTGCTGTCATCTCTGCAAACATTTGAAGAGTATCTAGCAAGTTTAAGTTAATTAAGCTGTCAACATGTATTACCTGTCAACAGGTAAGAGTTTATTGCTAGTTAACTGAATAATAGCACACCTGTTTTGCATCTCCCCCTTGAGTACCACTACAATATGCAATAATGCATGGTAAATATGTTGTATATTGACTAAACCTTTCCATCTGCTTTTGCGTTGAGTTTGTTTATGGCTTAAGAAAGAGTTTTAGTGTCTATGATTTAAACTTCAATAGAAGAAACAATATTAGAGTTGGTAAGTTTGATTCAATTCTGAGATTCATTTCAAAACTGTCCATTTGAGTGAATTAGTGATTAATTGAAGATCTGTTGTCTGATTGTTATGGTGATGTTTCTGAGTATATACATCAATATTACGGTCAAATGTTGTCATAAAGCTTGAAAATGTCAGGATATACAGTTTGGGGTCAGTAAGAAGTCTCTTCTGCTCACCAAGGCAGCATATATATGATCAAAAATACAGTAAAAACAGTAATATAGTGAAATATTATTACAATTTAAAATAACAGTTTTCTATTCTAATGTATTTTAAACTGTATTTTATTCCTGTGATGAATGTTCAGCATCATTACTCCAGTCTTCAGTGTCACATGATCCTTCAGAAAGCATTCAAATATGATGATTTTCTGCTCAACAAACATCAGGATTCTTTGATGAATTGAAATTTCAAAAGAACAGCATTTATTTGAAATGTGTATTTTTTTGCAACATTATAAGAGTCTTTACTGTCACTTTGATCAATTTAATGCATCTTTGCTGAATAAAAGTATTAATTTCTTTCAAATCTTACCGACCCCAAACATTTGGATGGTAGTGTATTTTATGGTAGTTTAATATCTAAGTAATCAGGTGTTTTAAAAAAACGTAATAGTGACTCTTGCCTTTGCAAACAGCACTAACGAGCTTAAACAGTGAATACACACACCAACTGCCGGCGCTACATGAGTTTAATTAGACTCGAGAAAGCAAAGAGCTCGAGCTAATTTAGCTGATTTACTATTTAATATGTGGAAAATGAAAAACAAAGTGTCTTTTACGGCATGAACACACGAAACAATCTGCATCCTTGCAAACAAACATGCACACATGCAGTCAGACGAAAGCAAGTTCTGTGTTGTGTCTGGTCTTTTGATTATGTTCGATCACCCTCTTAATGCCCGTGAGCCTCTAAAAATAACGGACATAAATCTATAATTGTATTATCGCACAGCAGGGCACGTCTGGAGAACGTCTCTCCTCACCTTCTGCCCATCAAGTGTGCTTACGATCTGAAATACAGCCGCAGAAGATAGCATGTATGTTCAAAAAATAAAAAATAGTGCTGATGGAAGATGGGAATATTTGAAGAATATTCATGCAGATCTTTCCGTACATGACAGATGATAGTCAATTTCCTGATAATTTACTCACCCCCATGTCATGCAAGATGTTCATGTCTTTCTTCAGTTGAAAAAAAAGGTTTTTGAGGAAAACATTCCAGGATTTTTCTCCATATAGTGGACTTCACTGGGGTTCAACGGTTGAAGGGTCAGTTCCAGGAGTGCACAACGAGGTCAGGCGTCAGGATACCCGTTTTAGGGATTGGAAACCATGCTCATCTGACCAATCGACTCATTCTGGATCAAAAGCTGCACTGAAACTGATTTGGAACCCCCAGTGAAGTCCACTATATGGAGAAAAATCCTGGAATGTTTTCCTCAAAAACCTTAATTTCTTTTCGACTGAAGAAAGAAAGACATGAACATCTTGGATGACATGGAGGTGAGTAAATTATCAGGAAATTTTAGTTCTGAATTGAACTAATCCTTTAAGCTGATAGAAAACATGATTGTATATGAGTATAGAAAAGAGCATCTAAAATATCTCTTTGTTTTTTGGTGAAGTCCTTCTTTAAGGCAGAGCTTTGAGTAGTGAAGTGTAAATGCTGTGTGATAGATCAGGGCTGTTTGGTTGAATCAATGCAGAAGTGGAGGGTTTGAAGGGGTTTTCACATATCAAACCCTCTGTCTCTCCTCACAGGGCTTGTATCATATGAGGCAGTCGATGGGAAGCATATATGCCTGCGTCCTTCCCTCTCTTTCACATTTTCTCTCTTTCTTGTCTTTCTCAGACTGAGGCAGATGGTGTTTCGGCGAGAGAGGAAATTCTGCCGTTCTTCTTCTTTGCACTGTGGTCTTCGGAGACCCGGCAGAAGCGCATGCTTAAGATTTCATCTGCTGTGCAGCGGCAGCATTCCAGAAACTTTAGAGCGTCCTTAATCCGTCCGTCCAGATGGTTCCGCTGCGCCACACACATGGGCCGGCCACAATTCACAATTTAAGAACTGGCCCCTGTTCAGTTCATCAGTGTGAATTTGAATTGAATTAAATTGAATTGGTCACGTCGCACAGGATGTTGAAATGGAGTATAATTAGAATAGATACATTTATAAAATCACAATATTAACTTTTTAAAATCCTGTTCTCAGTTCAGCTCTGAACGCTGCTCAAGCCTCAGTTCTCCTGCAGGACTCAGAGTGAGCTCACCGTACGTCACATGTACAGGTGGCCACTTGTGGGGTGTTTTGTGGACTCTGAGTTTGGGTTGTGTTTGTGGGTAAATGTCTCACTCTGTGGCTGCTGTCCCAGGAAATGACATGTGCCATGCGCATTTACTTTTTTTTGTGGCTTTTCTCTTTCCTGACAGCTGGAGGATTCAGAACAGAGCACTCGCTCTGGTGACAGTGCATCTGGAATCACCGGTGTCTTCAGCTGTGGCCGCTTGTGTTCAGCTGCTTTTACAGTTTCAGATTCACTAGAACTGGGAGACATAGCTAAAGAAATTATATCTCCTGTTTATTCAGCCTTTTGACTATCTATCTATCTATCTGTCTATCTGTCTGTCTGTCTGTCCATCTGTCCATCCGTCCATCCATCCATCCATCCATCCAATATCTAATCAATCAATCAATCAATCAATCAATCAATCAATCAATCAATCAATCAATCAATCAATCAACCCTTCAATCCATCCATCCATCCAATCAATATTTCTATCATCAATCATCAACCAACATCCATCCATCCATCCATCCATCCATCCATCCATCCAATATTTCTTATCAATCAATCAATCAATCAATCAATCCATCCATCCATCCATCATCCAATATTTCTTATCATCAATCATCTCAATCAATCATCAATCATCATCAATCATCAATCATCATCCATCAATCCAACAATCATCATCCATCCATATTTCATCATCCATCATCATCAATATTTCTTATCATCATCCTCCATCCATCCACCATCCATTCATCCATCCAATATTTTTCATCCATCCATCATCCATCCATCATCAATATTCATCAATCTCATCAATCATTCATCAATCATCCATCATCATCATCCACCATCAATATTTCTCATCCATCCATCCATCCATCCATTATTTCTATCAACCAATCTATCCATCCATCATCATCCAATATTTTTCATCCATTCAATATTACTCATCCATCCATCCATCCATCCATCCATCAATCATCCAATATTTCTTATCAATCAATCAATCTATCCATCCATCTATCCATCAATCAATTCATCAATCATCCATCCATCCATTCATCCATCTCATATCAATCCATCATCATCCATCCATCCATCCATTCATCCCAATATTTCTTATCAATCCATCCATCAATCTATCCATATCAATCCCATCCACCATCCATTCATCCATCCAATATTTTTCATCCATCCATCCATACATACATCCAATATTTCTTATCAATCTATCCATCAATCAATCCATCAATCATCCATCCATCCATCCATCCATCCATCCATCCAATATTTCTCCATCCATCCATCCATCCAATATTTCTTATCAACATCCATCATATCCATCCATCATCATCCATCCAATATTTTTCATCCATCCATCCATCCATCCATCCATCCATCCATCATTTCAATCAAACAATAACAATCAAGCACTAATATCACATTATTTTTTATTATTATTTGTTGCCTCCCACCTCCACTTTCAAACATGCTTCATAACCTGTCATGATTTTTTTTATGAATTGCTCCACGTATCTAATTTCACGGTTTGTTTGATTAAGCGAGTATGTCATTTTACAGCTATGTGCACTTGTATGATTTTCACCTTCATCTTGTCATATTTAGTGTCCCTGCATGCTTTCCCATCTCTCTATCTATGTTTTTGTGCTCTTAAAGATGTCTAGATTGACAGTTGCATGACCATCATCAACTTCACTGTTTAAAGATCTCATTTGGTTATAATTTGGAGAAAGTTTATAAATTTTTGTTTTGCAGAGCCAGGCACGCATCAGAACTAGATTGCTCCCATACCTATTGTTTCTATTTTCTCTCTCTCTCTCTCTCTCTATATATAATATATAGAAAACCCCCTTGTGCCTTCAGAACTGCCTTTATTCTTTGTGGAAAGTGTAGTTACTTAGCTAAAGCCAATACTAACCAGCTGAACCTTCACCCTGTGTGTTGTTCGTTTGTTAACATCACTCATTAATGCTGTAACAACACCGAGTCCTGAGGGTCTGACTTCATGTTTGTAAGATCGATTAGCATCATCCCAGACGGTGCAGTGAAGGAGCATCTGACCCTGTGTCTCAACAGACACTACTTATCAACATGAATCTAGCGTGTTAATTAACATCACTCTGAGATGCAGGAACAGCACCCGATTCAAAAGACCCACTTGTTTGACCTGATGAATATTCAAGTGATGACATCATCTGGGATATGCATATTCATCAATGAGCTCCTTTAAGTAAACAAGGGAACAGCAGATTACTCAAATATCTGCAGACGAACGCAGGGGAATAGAGCGTAATCTGTGGAGCTGGTCACGGGCCAGTCCTCTACTAAAGCTGGTCTGATTAGATTTTCTCTCTCAGTGAGGTTTAGCTCTGACACTGTGGAATGATTCACTGTCTATCAGCCATTTGTGTTGGAGCCCAAACACACACACACACATGCAGATGCTTAAAAAACAGATGGGCTATCCATATGCAGTCTCCTATTCTGCATGTTGTGCATCAGATATGTGGTGCTGCCTTGACCACTGGAGTCACGGTGTAAACTCAATTTACATTTCCTGAAGGCATCAGCAGTGCTTGTGAGGCAGTAAAAGTGGTAAAGTTTGAAGTAAGTTTAAGAATGAGTTTGGTTCTGAGTCAATGAAATCCCACAGCAGAGACACTTTGCTGTTGTCAGGGGCACCGGAGCCTCTTTTTTCGCCCACGTACCTGTCAGCAGATATTTAAAATGTGTACAGAACTAGTCTACTGTAACTCTCTTGGCTCTTGGTAAAAACACAGTTCTGCTATAATTTGCTATAGTTTTTGGCACCTGATATTATTTCAATCAGGTAAAGGGGCTTTTTCCTCAAGGGTTGTGCACCTCTTGAATTTGAATGTAAGGTTGCAAACTTTCAATTTGAATGCAAGGAAGTAATTTTAAATTGAATTGAAATTCATAGAAATTCATTTACTGTAATTTTTATAATTGATATAAAAGTTTTTAAAAAGTTTTTTTTAATGTTGCCTTGGAAAATCTGTTTCATGATTTTAAAAGCTTAGATGTTGGTTTAAAAAAAAAACATTTAAAAAAATTTGCTTTAGTTATAAATAAAATTCTTTGAATATTTTAGAATATAATAAACAAAATAAAAACACATCCATCCATCCATTTATCCATTCCTCCATCCATCCTCTTTCCCTCCCTCCCTCCATCCATCCATCCATCCTCCATCCATCATCCATCCATCCATCCATCCATTCCTCTGTCCATCCTCCATCCATCCTCTTTCCCTCCATGCATCCATCCATCCATCCATCCATCCATCCATCCATACTTCTTAGTGACTGCCTAGCAATTCTCTAGGAACCTATTCTCTAACACCCTAGCAACACCTTAGCAACCAGGTAGAACACTCAAAACACCCTAGCAAAACCTTAGCAACAAGATGGAACCCTCAAACAACTGCCTAGCAGCCACTGAGAACACTTTGACAATCATCTACTTCCTTCAAACTAAACTGAGAAAAAAAAAAAAAAAAAAAAAAAAAAAAGTGGTGTAGGATTTACTTTGAAACAATTTTCACTCAGAAATTTCTTGGAAATTTCACAAAAAAATTATAAAGAAATGGCAAGTAACATTGAATTAAACATGAAATTTTGAAGTAGAAAGACTGAAAGAATTTTTGAAGATCAAAATACAATTTCAGTCTTTCTACTTCAAAATTCCATGTTTAATTCAATGTGTTTCTTTGCAATGGCAATGTACTTGCAATTTCTGAGTGAAAATTGTTTCTACACCAAATGTTTTCTGAGTGAAAATTGTTTCTACACCAGATGTTTTTCAGTGTACCTTCAAACTTTAGCGAACTTTTCTTTATTTTTCTGTCACTGCTGCTTCATTATTATTCTCTGTCATATTGCAAGTAACACAGTGAGGCTCTTTAAAGCTGAAAGGGGCGCAGCTGATTTGCGCTCGCTCGCTTACTCACTCACTCACTCCACACCTACAGTATCCCACCTCCCTCCATCACCCGTCTCCTCAATGACGGCTCCCGCCTCTCTTCATGCCTGTCCTGCTCTCCTTTAGCTCTGTTTTATTAGATTTCTTGCTCTTTCTCCATGAGGATCATAGATTATTTCTCCTCTGGCTGCCCGCTATAAACTGTAATCAGCCGCTCTGTAGGAGAGGAGAGATAGAGAAACCTCCTCTGTTTCATCCCTCTCCTATTTTCCATCCATTCTTTCATTCACTCGTTGCGGAGCGGAGAGCTGCGGCAGTGATTTTTCTCTGATGCTTTGTGGATGCGTTCAGCGATGCAGTGAAGCCGAGAGAGACTCGGGCTGCCGTGCCGTTCACCAGTTGAATGCGGTATGAGAAAAAACGGGTGAACATGGAGGTGTCCTGAGGAGAGAGAGGGAAACAGAGGTTTGCGGAGCTGCGTCTGCCTTTGCCTGAAGAACGCGTCCGCATGCACCTTAAGTCTGTGAGTACCAAGAGCTTCGACGCGAACGTGGAAAGTAGTTTCGGAGCAAACAGGTTGCTGGTGCTTTAGTTTCAGGCATGGATGCACATTAGAGGCCGTGCACTGAAATGACACATTGTTTCTGTCACACCGCTTGAAGAACATGAAATATTGCACAATGTAACTTTGGCATTGTAGAAATAAAGCTCTCAAGTTGCTCTCTTTTTTAGAACCATTCTGATTTAAATTAATTATGACGCTTTTGAAATGCCTCTGATTGTTCAGTCTGTGTGTGTTGTGTGTGTGTGTGTGTTTGCTCAGTGACCTGGTTGTGTTCGCCCATTCATTCTTTACTGTGTTTATTATGGTCGCAGCTCGTGATTTGCATTCAGAATGATGTCATCTTTCTCCCTGCACGGTTCCACGTTTATGTCAGACAGGTCAATGCCACTGCTGCGGTCAGCAACCTTTAACCCAGCCTTGAATCTGAGGGGAACTGTGACTTTTTATGGCGTCAATATGTCTTATTTTTCCTTCCAATGAGCGTGTTTACATGCACGTTCTTAAAGGATTAGTTCACTTCAGAATTAAAATTTCCTGATAATTTACTCACCCCCATGTCATCCAAGATGTTCATGTCTTTCTTTCTTCAGTCGAAAAGAAATGAAGGTTTTTGAGGAAAACATTCCAGGATTTTTCTCCATATAGTGGACTTCACTGGGGTTCAACGGGTTGAAGGTCCAAATGTCAGTTTCAGTGCAGCTTCAAAGAGCTCTACATGATCCCAGACGAGGAATAAGAGTCTTATCTAGAGAAACCATCGCTCATTTTCTAAAACCACAAATGCTCGTCTTGCACTGCTCTGTGATGCACCACACATTACGTAATCATGTTAGAAAGGTCTCGCGTGACTTAGGCGGAAGTACCATGATAGGGTGAAAAACTCTCATTTTCAAATCTCATTTTCTCCTCCAACTTCAAAATCGTCCGACATTGTTGTTTTACCTTTATTTGTAAAGGCCGTTTGACTTAGTCTTTGCATGTTTGCTTTGTAAACACTTGATTGGTACTTCTGCCTACGTCACGCGTGACCTTTGCAACATGATTACGTAATGCGTGGCGCATCGCAGAGCAGTGCAAGATGAGCATTTGTGGTTAAAAAGTAAATAAATGATTATTTTTTTTTAGTAAATGATGGTTGGTTTCTCTAGATAAGACTCTTATTCCTCGTCTGGGATCATGTAGAGCTCTTTGAAGCTGCACTGAAACTGACATTTGGACCTTCAACTCGTTGAACCCCAGTGAAGTCCACTATATGGAGAAAAATCCTGGAATGTTTTCCTCATAAACCTTAATTTTTTTTCAACTGAAGAAAGAAAGACATGAACATCTTGGATGACATGGGGGTGAGGAAATTATCAGGAAATTTGAATTCTGAAGTGAACTAATCCTTTAACTTGTGTTCCATTCCTCTCTCCATCCATCCAACCATCCTTTCTACCATCCATCCATCCATCTGGCTCATTCAAGTGTCCTTACTGCGGATTTAAGAGCGTTGGGGGAGGAGGAAACATATTGCAAACTTAGACTTTTTCTTGACCCTAGAATAATGAAAATGTGTTCTCATCTCATGCAGAAGTGGTACAGTCTAAATATTCCATCTGTAACTGCAGGAGAGAATATGAGTCTCCCACTGACATTTTGGAATACTCTTTAACATTCCGAATGACATAACACATGAAATACTCTGAGTCAGATTCACACGAATGGTTAGGTTTTGACGTCACTACCGGGGAATAACCTGATTTATTAATAAAGTCTTGTAAACACGGTTTACTTGTGTTGCAGGGATATTGGTTTGCATGTAATCCAGGACAACGGGTTAATTCAATAAGCTGATTTTTGGGAGTGTATTGGTGTACATCTAAACATGTAAACCTGTTTGAAAACAGTTGTCATTTTTGCATTTCTCTCTTTTTCAGCAACAAGCTCCACTAAGCTGGAGGATCTGAGCTATCTTGATGAACAGCGAAACACCCCCCTGCGCACGTCCATCCGCCTGCCCTGGCACAACACCGGGGGCAGAGCTCCGCACGACAAAGGTACAGTAACAATCCCATCATGCAGTTGTTCTGTGTGCTTGGTGTTTCTCTTTATTTATTATGAATCCTATTATGAACATTTTTAGGATAATTCATATTCTTATTACTTTCATTCAGAACAGCAACAATAATAACAACATTGTTTTAAATTGTCATAGAAAATGAGAATTTGGGGCTTAATTGTAAAAATGTAAAAATATATTTATGGATCATGACTTGTTGTTCTGCCTTTTATGCTAACTTAAAGAAAGTGATTATTGCATTAAGGTGCTTTTTTTAGAAGACACCTTATATATTGCACTTCATAAATAGTATAAATTGTCAAAAAATAATTATTAGTTTTCATTTTGCCTTTGAAACACAGGTAAATGAAAAATAAAATAATGAAAATTGGGGGGTATTAAAAGTCTTAATTTTCTTTATGTAAAAAAAACAAATTTCTTATTTATTCTCTTTGATTTTGGCATAAAAGAAAGTATAATTGCAACTCTTTTTGGTATTTTTTAATAACATGCACCTCAACATTTAGGTGTACGTTTATTGATTGATTGATTAATTGATTGATTGATTGATTGATTGTTTGTTGTGAAATAAAATTTGATCCAAACATGTTCTTGGTTTGGTGAGACTCACTCTTGTACAATCTGAAACTGTTGGATTTGTGTTTTTTTTTGTAAAAACTTATATAACGTTTAGAGTGAGACATTTCTGTACAGATCTGTTTACCCACTCAGGACCCACTCTCTATACACTTCCTGTGGTGAAAATAAGTGTTTTAAATAGTCAAGTCCATTAATAATGCAAGAGAACATCGTTAAATGCATGTGTTTTTCCTCTCTGTCCATCTGTTTGTCTGTTTCTCTTATATAAACGCTTGTGTACCCCGAGGGTCGAGCTAATGTGTGTTCTGCAGGAGCTGCTGCGTGTGTGTCAGTGTTGAGCTGCTATTCTGACCTTGTTGAATGTTATAATAAATAATGAGAGACATCAGAAGTTTGATTCAATCACAGCCAATGGCGACAAAGATTCATCAGCTCTGATCGGTGCAGGATTTTTTATTCCAGTCTCTACAGGTGTATTCATGTGCAAGTTTTGGATCCCAAAAAGGCTCAATTTCATCTGACATGCAGTGATGACATGCTTATCTATGTGCATATAGTCTGTGTATATTAAATATCACTCTATGTTTGTGTCAGTATTTTATTGAAGACTTTTGAGCATGACCAGCAGCTAGAGCTGCACAATTAATCGATAAAAGATTGCAATCTCGATTCGAACACTCCCTCAATCTTATTCCTAAATGACGGATCAGCTGTGTCTATTAAACCTTTGAAAATCTGAATTCTGACCCAGAGAGAGTAGTTGGTATGAAACCGCATCACAACCACACGATATCATCATTTCTGTATACTGGGAAAGTTTATAGTTCAGATATAAACACTGATGTCTGCGGTAGCGATCAAAATAGAGTAAATCATTTTTTGAAAGTAACTTGTCGTTTCAAATAATGATTGTATCGATTACATCGTTACACCAGTAGGTGGCGACAATGGCTGTTAAAAATATATTTGTCTGGTTCATCCAGTAATGAAACAATTAACATTTTGTCAGAACCCCTAATGAATTATTTTGTTTAGTTATCTATTCAGAATCATTTAGTTGTCTATTCAGAATCATATTTTGTTATTTTATTATATTATTTTTTTATTTTTATTTTATTTTATATTTTAATTTATATTTTATTTTATATATTTATTTTATTTTATATTTTATTTTATTTATTTTATACAGCACAGGTCTGTTGTCAGGCTGTCTATGATTGATTTTTTTTCTTTCTGGTGCAATTTAAGATTTCAATTAACTCAAAGATGTTTGGTCTGAACTAGGGCTGGGCGATATATCGCATGCGATTTTCACGCGCATTTCGTCAGTAAAGCCGGTTCCCTGATTGCCGCTAAATCGCCATCACCTGCTTTCAAATGGAGCGGTATTTAATAGACAGAGCCGTAGTTCACTGACAAGCTACGCAATATCGCGTTCATTATCGAAGGCAATTCATCTGCGATATGAACGCGATATTGCGTAGCTTGTCAGTGATCTACGGCTCTGTCTATTAAATGCCGCTCCATTTGAAAGCAGGTGATGGCGATTTAGCGGCAATCAGGGAACCGGCTTTACTGACGAAATGCGCGTGACAATTGCATGCGATATATCGCCCAGCCCTAGTCTGAACTTCTCTAAAATATTCTTGTTTGAAAAGGAAGCAACATCAGTCTGATCATAATATTTTATACAAAGAGATTTTTTTTTTTTTTATCTTTTTTTCTTTTTGATTTTGTTTGTGCACTGTTTCCTGGACATATTTTTGTGAGATTTAACCCAAAAATCACATTCATGTCATCATCTGAATTGATTTTCATGCTGACTCAGAGAGATGCGCTACTTAACAGCTACTCAAACAGCCTTTCCAAGCACTTGACATCTTTATTTTATGTCAAAGGTGCCAACATGATTGAGAAACACTATGATAAAAGTTCATAAATGACATTAATGTCATCACATCACTGACAAATGGATGTCATGTGTGATCATTGTGTTCTTTCACGTATATTTTGTCTCAGTGCACAATAAAATCTCACTCTGGGGTGACATTGAGGGTATTTTATAACATTAACTGCAGGAAAATCATTTTATATTATAAAGTATTATCATTCCTTCTTAAGTCTAGTGAGGATATGCATGTCTATTTACATTGTTTGCCTGTGATTAAACCTGTATGTTGTGTGTTTTGCAGCTCGCTTTGCTCCGTACAAGCCCACTGACATCATGCTCAAGCCACTGCTGTTTGAGGTTCCCAGCATCACCACTGACTCTGTGTTCGTGGGCCGCGATTGGCTGTTCCAGCAGCTCGAGGATGACCTGAGGCCCAGCGAATCAGGCGAGAGCTCCGGTTCCATCCTCGTGGGCAACGTGGGCTTCGGCAAAACCGCCATCATCTCCCGTCTGGTGGCCCTCAGCTGCCATGGCGGCCGTATGCGACAGATCGCATCCAACAGCCCAAGCGCATCTCCCAAAAGTGAGTCCTGAACATTGTTTCACAACACACATGCTCACGGGCCCGAGTCTGGATAGAGCAGCAAAACAATACCTGTGTTCTGTGTGAATATATTTTTAAAAAAGTAATTTATTCCTGTGATCAAAGCTGAATTTTCAGCATCATTACTCCAGTCTTCAGTGTCACATGATCCTTCAGAAAATCATTCTAATATGATGATTATTATTATCAGTGCTGACAACAGTCATGCTGCTTAATATTTTGTAGAAACCATGATTTTTCAGGATTCATTGATGAATAGAAAGTTCGAAAGAGCAGTATTTATTTGATTGTGAAATCTTTTGTAACATTATAAATGTCTTTACTGTCACTTTTGATCAGTTTAATGTAATTGACCCAAAACTTTTGAAAGGTAGTGTATTTCAATCTCAGTTCTATTAACAATGTATACAATTCTTTCATATTTGATTTTCTGTGAGGCATGTAATCTACGACGTGACACATGTACCTAATGCTCGTTTACACAGACTTTTTAATTGCAAGAAACAATAAACAATGGTCTGTGTTGTTTGTGAATTGATGTTTGACTTGTCTAAGTAGAATAAACAACAGCTGGTGATGTTTGTGCTCATGTGGATATTCATCTGTCACATGTCCAGGTGGGGAGCCGAGTTCAGATCTGCCTCTGAGTCAGCCGCCTCAGCCGACCCCTCCGCCCAGCGCCACCAACACCCTGCGTTCCAGCAGCTGTCCCAGCACTCCTGAGCTGCAGCGGTGCCGCGAGGAGGCCGTCAAACGTCTGGCTGCCAAGGTATGTGCAAAAAACCTTTTCATGATCTGAAAGTGGAAAAGGAACAAGATCAGTGCTTCCCACACATAGACTTTACTTGGGCGGGCCGCCCACGTATAATAACGGCCGCCCAAGTATATTTGGAGACACATTTTTGCTTTTATTATTTTTATCCTCTTGTACTTTTATATCCGCGCAAGATAATGAAACCATCCGTGATCAAATAACTAGTCGTTTCGTACCTGCTCGTTATGTCTGTTTACTCCCGCTAACATTCCCACGGGCGCTGCATGTTGCAAAGTCACAAGGCGGCGCTGTTGCGCGTTCTACAAGCTCGCGCAATAGTGCCTCAGACTGTTTCAAAGTGATTCTTAATCAATGAAAAGCGCAGATTTATGCCAAGCGATTGCTAATGAACTTAAGTTGATGAATTATTACAAAGTCTACTTCATGGCCTTTATATAAAATGTTTTAGACGATTGTAAGAATCTGAAGGATCAGCCTGCAATAGATCAGACATTTCAAAATAAGAGTCCCTGTGTATTTCGGGCTTGTTTATAATTAAAAATCACACGCAAAGTTTTTTCTTTTTCTTTTGGGCATTATTGGTATTTTGGTTACACAATAAATTTAATTTGATTTCCATTTAATTCATAGTAAATTATTGTAGTCTCCCCCACAGGAAGAACAGACTAAGAACATTATTTGACACATATATTATTCATTTTATAAATTTTACTAGTAAAATCTGTCCCATTCACTGAGAGAGACACTATATGACAGCAAGGAGACCATACGAAAAGGTGAACCATTTAAATGCTGTAATTTTGCATAATTTACAATGTATAATAATGCATAATATTAGTATGTAATTAAATGTAATATGCTATGTAATTAAAATTAATTTCAATAAATAAAAATACTGTTAAAAATCACACATTATTTCTTTGTCACATGTAGTAGACGATTTTTGTGCCGTGGGTAATAGGAGGATTTTTCGCCCGGCTACCACCGCAAGTATATTTCAAACCTGTGGGAAGCACTGAAGATTCAAACTTGCATTGCTCACATAAGCACCAAAACTCTTCACTTTGCATGTTTGTGCAGTGTAGTCATGTTTGTGATGATCTTGCTGGTGACAAAATTAATCAGCCTTTGTGAATATCATAATAAATTTAAAGGATTAGTTCACTTTAGAATTAAAATGACCTGATAATTCACTCACCCCCATGTCATCCAAGATGTTTATGTCTTTCTTCATTCGAAAAGAAATTAAGGAAAACGTTCCAGTATTTTTCTCCATATAGTGGACTTCAACAGGGATTTGAAGGTCCAAATGTCAGTTTCAGTGCAGCTTCAAAGAGCTCTACATGATCCCAGACGAGGAATAAGAGTCTTATCTAGAGAAACCATCGGCCATTTTCTTAAAAAAAACATTATATACTATTTAACCACAAATGCTCATCTTGCACTGCTCTGCAATGCTCCACTCATTACGTAATCATGTTGGAAAGGTCACGTGTGACGTAGGTGGAAGTACCAATCCTTCTACAAAGTGAACCTCCAAAGACTAAGTCAAACGCCCTTTACAAAAAAAAAAGGTAAAACAATGATGTCGGACGATTTTGAAGTTGGAGGAGAAAATGAGATGGAGTTTTTCGCCCTACCGCGGTACTTTCGCCTACAACACGCGTGACCTTTCCAATGTGATTACGTAATTCTGAAACTGACATTTGGACCTTCAACCCGTTGAACCCCAATGAAGTCCACTATGTGGAGAAAAATCCTGGAATGTTTTCCTCAGAAACCTTCATTCTTTTCCTCTGAAGAAAGACATGAACATCTTGGATGATAGTAATAGTAGACTAATTTCATCCTTAGACTAATTCACAATCCTTAATTGTCTTGTGACTCATGAGCACGAGAGTGTTTTCATAATATCTCTCATTTAAACTAAAAAGCATTGTTAGATTTGGTAAGTTTGATTCATTTCAGTGAATCAGTTCAGACCGTCCCGTTTTAATGAATCGATTGTATCAGAACAATGATTCAGTGATTCATTTGCATCTTCATTCACTCTGCGTGGCATTTTTTGTATAAACATTTGGTAAATATTGCTATCTGTATTATTATATTGGTGCATTATTAAATATCATTCTTCAATGCGTTCATTTAGTGGAAAACAGTTCTTTGACTCCAACCCAGATCTGTAACAGCCACTCCATAATTTGTCTAACAGAAAATGAGCTGTTTGCTGAGAGAATGTTGGCTCATGAAGCTCGTGTTTCTGGACTAATACATACACGTTTACCTGCATCAACCAAAACGAAGCTTGAAATTCAGTCCATGTTGATTTGACACATTCCTGCATTGATTGTTGATTAGTATATAAACTGTGGTCATTGGACAGAAGCAACAATCTGGTTTTAGCTTCCTGTATGTATAGAACATTTCACATGGCCTCGTATTGAAGTGGGCGGCTCATCCGATGGATCTCTCAGCTGCGGTCCTAATGAAACCGCACAGGTGTGCTGCTGCAGCCGAATCACAGGTGCAGGGCCACGACCTCTGCCTGATCTACAGTGCTGACAGTGTCTTACTGTATGTAAGACTTGTATGTCACAGTCCTGTGTTAATGAACCAGTTCAATAATCAGTTAATGTTAATTATTTCTTTTCAAGGGGGTCAAAATGAATGAATAAAATGGATGTTTTGTTCAAAATTATTATGCTTTCTTGATCTGTGACATTAATGGCTTTGAGAGCCTCTCAAAGAGAACCAAGCACATTCATCTACTGTGCTTTAATTAAATATTTGCATAGAATATATTTTATTTAATCACAATACATTTATATGGACTTCAGTGGCTAAAATGCTTTTTCATGTCAAGTCAAATATATATAGCGCTTTTCATAATACACATCGTTTCAAAGCAGCTTTAATAATATGTTTAATTTATATAGCGCCTTTCCCAAGCTCAAGGTCTTTAACTCATTGATACATGATGGTAGTGAGTCTGGTAGAGCAGCCTGGTGAATAGAGTCCGGTTGGCAAGCAGTATATACTGTATGAGCAATATCACACGAGTGGCCGTGCGATATGGCCGTATATCAGCACGGCTGTGATTCGGCTGTAGGTAATCACTGATATACAGCCATATCGCATGGCTACGAGTGTGATGTTGCGTTTATACAACAGTTCGATGGATCGAGTGTATAAATAAATAAGAAATAAAAACTTGTGTCTTTAAACCACTCTTTTGTGCAGAACTACTTCCTTCCGTCACAGATTCAAATCTCAAGTTGACAGTTTGACCAATAAAAACGTCACTTTAGAACTAGTAACAAAGGAATGTTGAGTCCCTCCATTGAAACTCATTGTATTTTGTACAGTATTATAGAGAGAGAGAGAGTCCTTTGTTTACAAAAGTCCCTTTCAATTTAAAAGTCTTTTGAGACTGACTCATTCACTCGTAAAATTTTTTGCCATCTAATGGCGTATTAATGTAACTTTCACTCAATCCATATGCCATATGCAATCCATTCAATCCAATCCACTAATGGACCTCAAATACCAAATACAACATAAAATAATATTTATTGAACAACAATATTTAAATTAACAACAATAGCCATTATAAATGACAATAGAAAAATAAACACAATTGTACAATTCAGTCAAACGTACAAAAGCAGTGCTCTACAGGATGTAAGTTAAATATAAATTAAACTTAAAGGTGCTAAAGAGGATGTTTTGTTTTATACATTTTTGCAATATTACTTGAAACTGTCTTTACTAACTGATAAAAGACTCTTTATTAGGTGCACTGAAAGTAATAATATTAATATACATCATCTGTGCACGAGGTAGGGCCTTAAAAACATCAGCCAATCGTTTACGCGATCATCGCGTAAACGATTGGCCCTCTAGCTTGTCAATCACTGCCATAACGATCCATGTGAGAGATGCGGCTGCGCGCTCCAGTAACTTTCCACACTCCACAGGCGCTGATTGCAATGTTTTTGTCAGGAGACAGGAGTAACAACTGCAGATTATGAGTCACCTGCGGTGAGTCCGACATAATGAATCCACGGCTTTAAGTCGCGCACACACTTAACGATTGTAAGGCCGATTATGAATGTAAATTGATACTTATGACTGATCGCGCTCAAACGCGTCCAGTCAGAGCCAGTTGCTTTCAGTCTGCGATTACAGTGTTCAAATTCCATGTGAAAGTATATAAATCTGCTTCAGGAGCAGGAAATAATCGCTGTATGTTGAGCATAGTCAGAATGTTTTAGCTAGTCGTTAAATGTGTGCCCGGCTTAATAACACAGTGAATGCCGGTGGTAAACACTCGTGTTCCGATACTCGTGCACGAGTTTTGGGAGGCGTTCCCTCTAAATGAGCTGTGAAGGAGGGGGGTTGTTCTTACCCATGCGCTCATTTCAAAAACTCAGTCGACAAAAAGAACCTCTTTAGCACCTTTAACATAGCCCAATTCGATTTGCTCAGGAACAAGTAATAGATTAATAAGACCAAAGATTGCCTGTTTTATTTACCCAAAATGAATTATATCTCATGCTTAAACACTATAAGAGCCAGAGGCAAATCCCTGAAGCACTGGCCAAGATGAAGCTGTTCTCGGCGGGTACTCGAGCACTGAACGGCCACTGATGGCCTGGAGCTCGCATCTACAAAAACGTCTAAACAATTTGTAAAATAGGCGCTATGATTAAATATGAATCACATATTTCAGGTCTAAAGAACTACATTCTCGCCTAAAAAGTTCGTGGTACAAGAAGTGTAGTATTTATAAAAAATATGGTGGATTTGCTCGCCGCCATGACAGTCGCCTCAAGTGGAGTGATACAAACAGTGAAAAGGTGGAGTGCTGTTATCACTAGAATATCGCACGGCTCTCAGCCAATCAGATTCAAGAATCAAAAAAATCTGTTGTATAAATCTGAACAGTGTCGGCATAACAATGGTATTGAAAACCATGGCGGTGAATAATTTGTCTGAGAGACCTAATGTAAATCATAAATAGTAATGGGCCTAGAACTGAGCCTTGTGGGACACCCTGTTTGAGTAAGACAGTGGAAGATTTTTAATTGTGCGTGGTGATGTAGTATTGTTACCAATTAACTATCTCTGAGAGGCACATGAGTAAGAACTTATGACAGTGTCAAAAGCTGAGCTGAGGTCGAGTAATAAAAGTATGGGAAGCTTGCCCAAGTCACCGGAAAGTAAGAGGTCATTTATGATACTAAGGCAGTTTCAGTACTGTGATGCAAGCGAAAACCAGACTGAATGTTATCAAACTGATCATTGAGAGCTAGAAATGACTGCAGCCTCTTTTCCATGATTTTTGAGACAAATGGTAGATTGGGCGATAATTATCGAAGTCAGTTGGGTCCAGCACTCTTTAGTGAAGATAAGAGACATATTTACAAGATATGAGAGCAGAAATGTCAGAGGTACAGTGTTTCAAAAGAAATGTTGGTGCAGGATCTAACTGGCGTGAAGAAGAATTGGATTTCTGTATTATTTCACTAACTAAGATGGGGTTAGTCAAGATAAAGTTATTAAGCTTTTTGGATAGACTGAGCTTGCTCACAACTAGAAATGGTTGGTTCATCACCAAAAGTCCCACACAAAGCATCCAGCTTTCCCTGAAAGTGGTGCAAAAAAGAACAGCTTTACAGAAAATCATAATGTTAATGTTTATAATATCATAATATTTTCATGCCTCATAGTTACATTTAGCAGGTTAGAGCTGTGTGATAATATAGTTACATTTTGAGGTAATACAAGCAATCAAGCAGTTGAGATTGCTATATAGTATAAATCACTTTACACGAGTATACTGTATGAATGCAGAAAAAGTTAGACATATCCAACTTTATATTCTTTTGCCTGCAGAATTGTGCATTTACAGCATGATCTGACTGGACCTTGTTAACCAGCCAAACTTTCACCCCTTGGTTTGTTTGCCATGTATATGCATGCAAACTTTGACATATGTTCACTTGCTGTTAGGACAATTGAGCATTTCCATTGTTTTTCAAAATGGAAATGCTTAAATTATAACAATATAACTGTTAAATGTAAGTTATGTACTCGCTGAAACATCTTAAGCAATCACTTTGCACACCAACCACTTAAAACTATATTCTTGTGACCTTATTTCAGACATTTAATATAATGTGCTCTTATGCTTCAGACAGTTTGTGCTGAACACTTTATTTTTCCCCTGCAGCGGCTCATTCTGTGTCCCCAGATGATTTCAGATGGGTTTTGTTCATAGAAATGGGTTTTATTCAACTGCAAACTCGCATCACCGATGAAGGTTCTCTATAGCACAATGCATAGACCAGACACATAGAAAATGAAATGTATAATATTTTCAATTAGTTGTAGTTTTTTTTGCTTTCAGGTAGAGTTTGAGATATGTCTCATATGTCTCAGGCTGACCCATGATTCGTCTGTCTTGTATAAAGAGCACATGCAGTTGTGCAGTAATGTTGCTAATGGACGGTGATGAATATGTGGTGATGTCACAGTTTCTACTGCAGCCGTTTTAATGGAGGACCCGCGCTTCAGTGTGATGATGTATTTCCCCTCAGACTGACGTTTATGGTGGAGGATGTAGGGGTGGGCGATATGGCAAAAATATCATATCCTAATTGTTTTCAGACAGGATCACGATCCATAACACAATTCTTTTTCATGTTGGTTTAAGACTATTTTGCACGTCAGTGAGCAGTACAGCCAAACTAATTTCTCTCTTTTATTTTATTTCATTCATTGTGTCTTTGTTATGAAATATTAGAACAAAGATGTAAATTACAAATTACAGCACAAATACAATCTGATACATATGAAATAAACATTGTTTTAAATTTCAGCTGCAGTAGGTCTGTTTACTACGGAGTCCCTAAAGGGACCTTTGCAAAAATAAAAAATATACAGACTTTCGCATTCACTCAAGAAACATCTGCACGTGCAGAAGAAAAAAATTGCTTGTGCACAGTATTTTTTTGCGTGATCACGCCTTACAATGTCTGGTTTATGTATACTATCTATAACATACTTCCTTTGTGCATTTCGCTCTCATTTTACTATGAAGAAAATGAGAGTATAGATGCACATGAAAAAAATAAAGATCTATTTGCTCAAAATGTTGCTTTTGTTAGGGCAGTATACCTCTAATATCATGGCCTTATGTCCGCTATAACGCATCGTCTGTGACGGCCGAGAAACCGTGGTGTGAAATGGGCTGATGGCAAAATAAGTCATATTTGCTAAGTTTAAGGACAGATACAGTAAAACATTGCTCAAAAATTCGGCTTTCATTAGGGCAGTACGTCATATTTCAAGACTTTATGTCCGCTTTAACAAATTTAACTCTGTGGCGGCCGAGAAACTGTGTTGTAAAATGGGCTGATGGCGCAGTAGGTAGCTCAGTGTACAACATTGTCATATGCTAAGTTTAATGGTTCATAAAAAACATTGGTACTCCAGTTTGTCTGCATGTCTGTTGTGAGACTTCAGTGTAAACGCCCACTGCTGTGATTGGCTAACATCTTTGCATATGAAATAGCTAAGTATTACTGTCTCGAAAACTTATAGCACATTTTTACTATTACAGCTCTCAAGGTTAACTAATCGTGAAAAGTGTTGATTATGCATTACATTTAGATCTATGGCATTATATTTAGATCGTGGCATGAAAGGTTGCAGTGATGAACATTGTAGTCAATCACAGACATGTTGTTGAGCTCATGAAAGCAGTGATCTCGTCATTGAAACTCAATTTCTGCACACTAACGAATGCTTTCATCATAACTAACAGTGCAAATGCGATATAAATTAGATTTTTTTAATAAAACGGGAGTTTTGGCATGAGTCACTGATAAACTTGTGCTGTTTGATTGACAGCTCCAGTGATTATAAAGAGAGCGTTCTTTGATCAATTTCTATATAGAATTTAATCACCATTTAAATAACAGATTATTTTCATCCTACTAAGAGAAACAAGGTGAAGTTGAGCGTTTAGTCGCTGGTTTGATTGACTGACACATAGACAAAGATCATCTGACTGTACATGAATCATTAATATCAGATCAGGCATTAGATTTAACACAGTTACTGACATGTTGTTGCATTACTGTCGAGTCAATATCGTAAAAGTCTGTTTGCAAAGCCTGCGCCGAAATGCGATTGATTTACCAAAGAATCCACAGTGAAATGTGCCGAATACAAATAAATAAAGCTCAACTGAGTCATTCACATTGTTGAAAATAAATAACCATATTCCTAGCATAAGGATCCTTTGAAAGGTAATGTTATTTTTAGTCCTGTATCGCTCTTCTCTCCTCCTCATCTCACTAACGCCAGTGGGCGAGGCTAACGTTGCAAAGGCGTTGATTTATTTTGTGGAGGCGGAGTTTCACCTATAGACAGGCACATTCCAGTATCAGTCGTTCGCTGGGCTTGGTGTCAATAAAAGCTTTTATTGGACTGACAAGGAAGTTTTTAGTTCTGAAACTTACAGGATATTCTTATAGTACGATGACCTAATATATATATCAAAAGTTAATTTCTCAATTCATGACCACTTTAATGCGTCCTTGCTGAATACAATTTCTCTGTGCAGCTGGTCCTGCAGTGTAAATGCAGCCTTAGATTCCTCATTAGCGCTCACTGTGGGGAACGAGAGATTCCCGGCGATGCCGTCTTGTGTTTCTTCGGATGTGTGTTGCTTCAATATGTCTGATTCTGCTTTTGAAGTTCATAGAGGAGGGACTGGAGCGATGCCAGCTCTGTTGTTTGGAACGCTGTGTTTCAGCCTTTTGAAATGCAGAGGACTGAAGTTGAGATGCCATGAACCCGAAGACCCTCTTTATTCTTCTCAGTGTTGCTGAACTCAATCCTGATCCCTGCATTCACTCTCTGAATAAATAAACTAGCACTAGTTCAGTGACCTCCTCGATATTGATTCAGATTTTTGAAACATGATTGTTTTGTGTTGCATTCTTCATAGTGCGGTCAAACCATGCAAAATGATTTATTACCCAAATATAATGTACAGGATATAATGTCAAGGACTTACGTTTTTAATAAGTCATACAAAATAACAGATAATAATATATTTAAACTGTTAAAGTGTGTGATTGGAGATGTTTTTTTAATGGAATATTGCATTTCATCTCTGAGGCTTGAAACGCAGTGCTTCAGCGTTTGGGTTCTGCTGCGTCTTCGTACATCTCCGTCTTAATAGTCTGAGCTGTCCTCTGTCAAACACAATGTGAGCTAAATGATGTATCAACCGTGTTTCCCGGGGGACCTGCCGTCCCTCGAGTGTTACCATGGCAACAGGTTAGCAGGGTGGTCATTTGGTCGCATTTAAAGAGAATCGTACCCATGTGGCTGCCGAGACTCAGGACGGCAAACGCGCAGCAGACAGTGGCAAATTACATATTCACAGATAAGACAAAAGCACCTAATTAGAGGCTCATCACTACAATTTCAATAAATGATTGTGTGTCTATTTGCGAAAGAAATTGGCTATATTCCAGTCAATCCCTGCATGCATCAGTCACATAAGCGCAGGCTGATTATTTTTAGCTCTTTCCATTAGTTTGTTGCCTGATTAATTCACATATTTGCAGTTGGCGCTGTGTTGATGGAGAATTGATTAATGTTATCTTTTTAATACCTGTTTTCTAGGTGAATCTAGACACATAGACTTTTGACTTTCAACATATTCTGCCTAAGAAATGCCCACTTAGACTGTCTGAACATGCATCGCCACAAAAATGCCATTATATTATATTATATTATGCATTTTTTTTTCACTCAAATACATCACATTTAGGAAGTTATTTTATTTTATTTTATTTGTAATGTAAAGCAGGTTTATCTGAAATAGTTCAGACCACCATAATAGACAAATATGAAGAAAAAAAAATTGTGAGTGGATTTTGTGATGAGAATTTTTGTGTGTCCAAAATAGGGCTGGGTATTGATACAGATGTACCGATTCAATTCGATTCCATTTCACAAGATTCGATTTTGATTTGTTTGACGATTTTTGATTATAAGGTTATGACACCAAAGTTTTAGATTTTAGAAAAAGGAAACAAATGCACTACCGTCTGAGGTGCCAGTCAGGAGAGATGAATTCAAATGTATATAAAAAATATGACCGCACACTCAACTTGCAAATAGTTTATTTACCAACGTTTCGGCAAAAAGCCTTTGTCAAGGTATAGTTTCACTCCAAGTGGAAAGAGCATAAATAGACAATCAACAGGTGCATACAATTAATCCCAATCAAATATACAATCAATTAATTAAGTATTCTAAAAAACTGTCCAATATACATGACAAGAATAAATACACGTCAACAATAGAAAACATCACCAACAATAAAAAGAAGAAGAAACACTTATAGAAAACAGCTTAGATCGAATTCAACATTCAGACCGTAAGGAATAAGAGTCCTTAATTTATATATCCAATAGGCTTCACGTTTGAGTAAGATACAATCAAGATCACCTCCTCTCGTCGGTAGAGACACTCGTTCAATACCTATATAACGTGAAGAGGAAACGGGATGATTAAATTCGACAAAATGTGCAGCCAATGGATAATTCATGTTTCTACAACCAAAGTTTTAGATACCAGTGAAATTTAACAATTCTTGATTCCAATTTCAATACCACAGCTAAAACTACTATGTCTAACTAATATAAATTTCAAAGATTATTAAAGGGTTAGTTCACCCAAAAATGAAAATTCTGTCATTAATTACTCACCCTCATGCCGTTCCACACCCGTAAGACCTTCGTTCATCTTCAGAACACAAATTAAGATATTTTGATAAAATCTGAGAGGTTTTTTTTTATTATTCTCTATTGAAAGCAACAAAATTACCACATTCAATGTCCAGAAAAGTAGTAAAAACATCTTTAAAATAGTCAATGTGAGTACAGTGGTTCAACCTTAATATTATGAAGCAATGAGAATACTTCTTGTGTGCAAAAACAAAACAAAAATAACTACTTTATTCAACAAATTCATCTCTTCTCTGTCATTCTGCTAAGCTATTTACGTTACAAAGCTTCCATGTTTACGTCTGAACGCTGGTTCATAATTTTGTTGCTTTCAATAGAGGTTAAAAAAAACTCACTCGGATTTTATCAAAATATCTTCATTGTGTTCTGAAGATGTTCTTACGAGTGTGGAACAACATGAGGGTGAGTAAATAATGACAGAAATTTCATTTTTGGGTGAACTAACCCTTTATAGACAAGTGAACAGTCAATAAAAATTACAAGCAATAGCACAAATAAATAAATACAGTAGAACAAAGATACAAATTAAATAAACAGTGCTTTTCAGGCAGGTCTAACAGTAGTGTCAGGTACAGAAATTGAATAAGGTAATCAAATGTAAAATAGCACTGCATATAATCTTCACTGTACAATTTAAATAAAGGTTAATCCTTATTAACTCCCTGAGGTCTGAAAACGCGCCGGCGCGTTTTGCAGGATTTTTTTCACATTGCAGCAAAACAGACTTAAAATACTCTGTCATTTCTTGTCATAGAGATATAAGTAATATATCAATTGAAACTATAGAATATCTTCTTTTATTTGTGTACACTCAGAGTAAAAACAAAATGTTGTGCTTTTTGTAAAATAAAGAAAACTAACATGATGCGTGATCTCTCCTCTCCCTCTGAACGAAGTCCAATCTGATAGTTCTCAGAAAATGAACTGTAACTTATGAATACTAATGACAAAAAAATGACACTTACGTCTAAAGAAACGTTGAAATGTCAGGTTTTAAATCGTGCAAGTCAAATCGAAAACAAACATTCTGTGTTTATGTAATCTGTATGAAAAGAGAGCCATGTCAGAAGTCCGTGATTCAGCTCATTATCCGCTAATGCGGCCACGCCCACGGAGTCAGCGCTATTCAGGCGCAAATTCAGAGGCAATACATGCATTCATCGTCTCAATCGTGTATTATTGTCTTGAAAAGTGTTTATTTGGATGTTAAAGCAATGGTTAGCGATCTCTAGAAGACATGCAGTTAGTTCCTAGTTCCTTTTCTTCTTTATATGAATTTGTGGACTAAAGGTGTACAGAGCGCCCTCCGGCTGCAAGTATGAATTAAAAACACCATTCCTGAAATGTCCTCTTCTTCTTTAGAATAATTTGTGGACTAAAGGTGTACAGAGAGCGCCCTCCGGCTGCAAGTATGAATTGAAAAAACAGTATCCAGCACTCATAGTGATGACAATAAATATTACTTCTCAGTATAGAAAACTGACATAAATATATAAGAATCCATCAATATTTCTCCAAATGTGCATGCTTTTAAGCTAAAAGCCTATATGAAATGCCACAGAGGTAACATAATTGTTCAGACACTTTGCATCACAGAAATACATTATATTTTAAAGAATATAATAGAATACCATTATTTTAAATTGTAATAATATTTCACAGTATTGCTGTTTATGATGAGCTGAGACATTATTACAGAGGGTTTTTTTCACAGCCTACCTGACTGAAGGCCTCATTAATATGCAAGTCATTTCAGGTCATTATTATGTGATTCTTTGTCTTCTCAGGTGTAAATGGCCCATTATTCATGCAGATTCACGCCCACGCATACTGTGTTTCTTGACAAAAAGTGTCTTACAAAAACTAAATCAATATATTGTTATATGAAGGTGTAGGCAGCATAATTTTTACATAATCTGAAG
This sequence comes from Culter alburnus, assembly GCA_028476615.1. NCBI lineage: Eukaryota > Metazoa > Chordata > Actinopteri > Cypriniformes > Xenocyprididae > Culter > Culter alburnus. The sequence continues at coordinate 858,597 of JAOTNS010003934.1, read as the reverse complement.
CAAAAACTCTAGTCTACAACCTCCAATACCCAAAAGTCTTGTGAACACAGATTTAATATACTTTTTGGCCTTATTTCAGTGACTTAAGTTTTTGTTTTCAATAACCACGCATAAACATTATTCCTTCAAAAATACAAACATGTACATACATGTTCCTCAAATATTATGGTAGCCTAGTTTGTGCTGAATACAGTGTAATGACACTTTTGTCATTTATATGTTTATGAACAACTGAAAAAAGCACAAATGTCAGGGCATGTCAAAACTTCTCCAAGCCCCAAATCAGCCTCAGACTCCAGAGGGTTAAATTTACAAAAAAGTTATTCATTGATGAGCAGTGAGTGATTTCTTTGTCTTTAGTAGTTTGATTAACATTAAAAACACAGACAGCAGCAGGAATATTAGGCTGCTGTCACTTTAAGACTAATGCACGGATCCAATATAGCCTGCTGATACTCGTTTAAGTTCACTTAAGCCTACTAACCGACTATGTTTACAAGGATACTGGCCAAGGCAGGCATTTTGTGATAAATTTGTGTGAATTTGTCCATTCAAGCACAAAGAGAATTCATTTTACTATTTGCACGCTGTCCGAGATGCCCAGCTTTCTCTTTGCTCACGCAAAACTTGTTACACAGTGCGTGCGAGTTCTCTTTCGCATCTTCTTGCGCTTGAATGCTTAAATTGGCAAAGCTTGAAAACACATGCAGGACCTTCAGTTCCTTCAACTGTCCGAAATGCTTAAATGCGCACCTGAATCTGCCATTTTAAGCACTGAATGAATAACATTGCGTAAGGTAAATAAGAGGATGACGTAGTGGAGAAGACTAGTAATAAGATTAACGTTGATCAGATACGTTTGTGATTCAGTCGATTCGTGGCTTTTGAGAATTGGTATCAAATCGACCACATTAAGAAAAAAAAAAAAACCCAGATTAATCGGAAAAATTATTTTTTTGCCCAGCCCTATCCCAAAAGTTGTACAGTTCTGCTTATGGTTTAGTTGCTGCTTAGCGTCTCAAACCAAAGATTTCTCTTGCTATCTAAATCCTATGTGGTGATTGTCTAATCAGGTTGTTGAAGGGTCGAGGGAAATGCACAGCAATCAAGAGATTGATCCTGTTAATGTGCGCTCTGAAACGAGCACTTTGGAGTGTTCTCTCAAAGTGAGCGAGTTAATGGTCCCTCCACCTGAAGGAGCTTTAAATTGATGCTCTTTTCCCAGACCTCATCTCAGGGTGAAGACCGTGCCGTTCCTATTAACCCCACCTGTCCAAATGGGAAATATCCCCATCTGTCAAATGGAGGTTTCAATAATATATCAGGACAAATTAAGAGGGACCCTCAGTAGGCCGGTGCCTCTCGGTGCCCTGCTGTCATACCCATCTCTGCCAGGTTTTCTCACTCTGGCCAAACAAACTGTGAGCGTTACTTCAGTGAATGGTGGTGAACTCTGCTGTTAGGACATCACTTCACTTCAGAGAGAAACATTTCACTTAATTCATTCTCTTAGATGTGATTCTTCCTTTTGGGCATATGAGATTTTTTAAGGGAGGAACTGAATAAAGAAATAAGCTGTGCATTACAGTGATTTTATCACAGATCAAGGCATGAAGTCCTTAAACACTCTTATCCATGGTAAACTCACCTGAACTTACTGTTGTTGTCTTTCAATATTTATAAAGTTGTGTGTGACATCTAATGAAATCAGATGTTAACCCTCAGGGGTCTGAGAAGTTTTGACATGCCCTGACATTTGTGCTTTTTTCAGTTGTTTATAAACATATTAATGGAAAAAGTGTCATTACACTGTATTCAGCACAAACTAGGCTACCATAATATGTGAGGAACATGTATGTACATGTTTGTATTTTTGAAGGAATAACGTTTATGCGTGATTATTGAAAAAACAAAAACTTAAGTCACTGAAATAAAGCCAAAAAATATATTTTAAATCTGTGTTCACAAGACTTCTGGGTATTGGAGGTTGTAGACTAGAGTTTTTGCTTCAAAATTATGTAAAAATTATCATTCCTACTCCTTCATATAAAACAATAGAGAGATTTAAATTTTCTAAAACATCTTTGGTCAAGAAACACAGTATGCGTGGAGGCGTGAATAATCATGAATAATGGGTGATTCTCACCTGAGAAGACAAAAGAATCGCATAAAAGAGCTCTAATGACCTGCATAAATAATGAGGCCTTTCAGTCAGATAGGCTGTGAAAAAACCCTCTGTTGATCATGTCTCAAGCTCATCATAATGTAAATCAAACATACAGAAAAAACAGCAATACTGTGAAATATTATTACAATTTAAAATAATGGTATTCTATATTAAAATATAATACATTTCTATGATACAAAGTGTCTGAACAGTTATGTTACCTCTATGGCATTTCATATAGGCTTTTAGCTTAAAAGCATGCACATTTGGAGAAATATTGATGGATTCTCATGTTTATGTCAATTTTCTATACAGAGGAGTATTTATTCATTATTTATTGTCGTCACTGTGAACGCTGGATACTGTTTTCAATTCATACTTGTAGCCGGAGGGCGCTCTGTGCACTTTTAGTCCACAAATGCCAATGCTAAAGAAGAATAGGCAATCCAGGAAATAACTGAACTAACAGAGGCCAGAGATCGCTAACTATGGCTATTCAAAACACTTTTCAAGACAATAAATACACGATTGAGACGATGTATGCATGTATTGACTGAATTTGCCTCTGAATAGCGCTGACTCCGTGGGCGTGGCCGCATTAGCGGATAATGAGCTGAATCACGGACTTCTGACATGGCTCTCTTTTCATACAGATTACATAAACACAGAAGGTTTGTTTTCGATTTGACTTACACGATTTAAAACCTGACATTTCAACGTTTCTTTAGACACAAGTCTAATTTTTTTGTGATTAGTATTCACTAAGTTACAGTTCATTTTCTGAGAACTATCAGATTGGACTTTGTTCAGAGGAAGACGAGAGATCACGCATCATGTTAGTTTTCTTTATTTTACAAAAAGCACAACATTTTGTTGTTACTCTGAGTGTACACAAATAAAAGAAGATATTCCACAGATTAAAATGGTGTATAGCTCTTAATTGTATGTGCAACATTGATGGAGTATTTTGAGTCTCTTTCACACTGGTTAGAAAAAAACTGCGGTGATTACGCCGGCGTGACCGCCGACCCGAGGGAGTTAATGTTACTCACGTCATGATATCGGTTTGTCAATTTCTCCCTCCATCTGTGTTCAGATACTCACATTTATATCTGTTAGGCTGCTGATCTTTGATTGCAAGATTATTGGAGGTAGAGAATGGCAGTGATAAGAGGCTGAAACTCTCATTTGTGCCCTGCATTATTTATCAAGTGCAAACAGTGGCATGATATTGGGCTCCAGTGTTAGATCAACATGGATTTGGAGCAGCTCCTCAAGGGCTCACAGACCACATGCTGCTGTGATATGAGCTTCAGTTCAGCAGCCAATAATAATAATAGCCCTATGATAAAAAACACATGTTTTAAAAAGAGGTTGAAACTGCTCTTGATAACAACAGAATAGCCAAAGAAATGGCATCTGCATATTATTATATCATATTATATTATATTATGCCATGTCCTGGTTTATATCATATCTCTCTGGCCGCACTCAGTTTGTCCAACTTGAACATTTTCGATCAAGATCATCTACAGTTACTAGTGGTGTTCCTCAGGGTTCTGTTTTGGGCCCACTTCTATTCATTATCTACTTACTGTTCATTATAAACTAAAACTGAAATAAAAATAAATTAAACCTAAATATTAATATTTAAAACAGAATAAAAATATTTAAACAGAATAAAAACTAATAACATAACAAATAGCATAACATAACAAAAGCACCTCATGAAATGACTAAAAATACATGAAAAACATAAAAAATAAAAATAAAAGCTAATTCAATATGATAATAAAACTAAAATAAAATCTGGTTCACAGTACACTAACTTTTATTAACATTAACAAACAACTTTTGCTACTAAACATTTTCGATCAAGATCATCTACAGTTACTAGTGGTGTTCCTCAGGGTTCTGTTTTGGGCCCGCTTCTATTCGTTATCTACTTACTCCTACTTACTTACTGTTCACATTTTCAGGAAATATGGTATTCACTTTTACAGCTACGTCGATGACACACAGCTCTACCTGTCTTCCAAACCCCCTGACTCTTTTCCTCCGCCTTCTTTGTCCAGCTGTTTACCTGAAATTAAAGACTGGCTTTCAGCAAACTTTATAAAACTCAATAGTGATAAAACCGAGGTCCTACTTGTAGGCACAAGATCTACTCTGACTAAATCTGATTTTTTTCCTGTGGATATTGATCAACAGGACCCAAGTCTGGGTGTTATTCTGGATAACCCACTTTCCTTTGAAGCTCGTATTAATAATAATATTATGTGTATTGCATACTTTCACCTACATAATATTAATCGTCTCCATCCTTCCCTCACAATGAACAACACTGCACTCCTCATCCATGCACTGGTTACTTCACATATCGATTAATGCAGTGCTCTTCTTACTGGTCTTCCTTCCAAACTTGTCTATAAACTTCAGTTGGTTCAGGACTCTGTGGCTCGTGCTCTGTCTAGAACTCCTTCTACTGAACACATTTCACTAATTCTTCAGCAACCACACTGGCTTCCAGTGAAGCATTGATTTCTGGCACTTCACAATCTCGCTCCTTCATACCTTACTGATCTTCTTCATGTTTATACCCCTTCACACACTCTAAGAGTTCACTCCAAGAGACACTCTAAGATCTTGACCCTCACTCTCTCTTGTGTCACCCCAAATACACTTAACTACCATGGGGAACTTTTAGTCATGTGGACCCTCGCCTATGGAACTCTGTCCCTCTTGATATTCGCAATAGTTTTTTTTTTAAGGATTTTCTTAACCCTCTGGAGTCTGAGGCTGATTTGGGGCCTGGAGAAGTTTTGACATGCCCTGACATTTGTGCTTTTTCAGTTGTTCATAAACATATTAATGGAAAAAGTGTCATTACACTGTATTCAGCACAAACTAGGCTACAATAATATGTGAGGAACATGTACGTACATGTTTGTGTTTTTGAAGGAATAACATTTATGTGTGGTTATTGAAAAAACAAAAAACTTAAGTCACTGAAATAAGGCCAAAAAAAAGTATAGTAAATCTGTGTTTACAATACTTTAGGGTATTGGAGGTTGTAGACTCGAGTTTTTGCTTCAAAATTATGTAAAAATTATGCTGCCTACTCCTTCATATAAAACAATATATTGATTTAGTTTTTGTAAGACACACCAAGAAACACAGTATGCGTGGAGGCGTGAATCACCACTGAATAATGGGCCATTCTCACCTGAGAAGACAAAAGAATTGCATAGTATGAGCTGAAATGACTTGCATATTAATGAGGCCTTTCAGTCAGGTAGGCTGTGAAAAAAACCCTTCTGTGATGTCTCAAGCTCATCATGCTATATGAAAATACAGAAAAATATTATTACAATATAAAGTAATGGTTTATATTATACTTTAAAATATAATGTATTTCTGTGATGCAAAGAGTCTGAATATAGGCTTTAGTTTAAAAGCATGCATTTGGAGAAATATTGGATTCTCATATGCTTATGTCAATTTTCTATACAGAGGAGTTATATTTATTAATATTCATTGTCATTACTATGAGCGCTGGGTTTTCAATTCATACTTGAAGTCGGAGGGCGCTCTCTGTGCATTTTTAGTCCACAAATTCATCTAAAAGAAGAAGAGGCTATTCCATGAATGGAGTTCCAATTCATACTGCAGCCGGAGGGCGCTAAAGAAACAAAAACTCATCTAAAATTCATCTATAGAAGAAAAGAAAACAGGAACTAACTGATGTCTACTAGAGCTCCCTAACCATGACTTTTACATCCAGATAAGCACTTTTCAAGACAAAATACACGATTGATGATGCATGTATTGACTGAATTTGTGTCTGAATAGCGCTATATATTGCCTCTGAATTTGGCGAATAGCGATCGTTCCGTGGGTGGCCGCATTAGCGGATAATGAGCTGAATCACGGACTTCTGACATGGCTCTCTTTTCATACAGATTACATAAACACAGAAGGTTTGTTTTCGATTTGACTTACATGATTTAAAACCTGACATTTCAACGTTTTTTTAGACATAAGTGTAATTTTTCTGTGATTAGTATTCACTAAGTTACAGTTCATTTTCTGAGAACTATCAGATTGGACTTTGTTCAGAGGGAGAGGAGAAATCACGCATCATGTTAGTTTTCTTTATTTTACAATAAGCACAACATTTTGTTTTTACTCTGAGTGTATACAAATAAAAGAAGATACTCTATAGTTTCAATTGATATATTACTTATGTCTCTATGACAAAAAATGACGGAGTATTTTAAGTCTGTTTTGCTGCAATGTGAAAAAAAACCTGCAAAATGCGCTGGCGCGTTTTCAGACCTCAGAGAGTTAAACTTATTGTTAAATCTGTGCATATACATGAAAATGATAAAACATTTTAATTCAGGGTTTCTGCGGATCTTTAAAAAGTCTTAAAAAAATCTTAATTCCCCCCTTACACAACCTAAGGCCTTAAAAAGTTCTTAAATCAGAGCAGAAAGTCTTAAATTCATGATGTCAGGGCATTAGATATTCCATGCACTGCAAAAAATGAATATCTTCCCCAGTATTTTTGTCCTGTTTTTCAATGCAAACACCTTTGATACATCTATTTGAGATGCATAAAATTAAGTCTTGGAAAAATCTTAAAACAAGAACAAATATCTGTCATATTTATCTGTTATGAAAACTTCCTTTTGAATAAAGATGATTTTTCTGAGCCTATTGGCAGATCTTTGTTCTTGTTTTAATCATAAACTTGCTTCATTTTTGTCAATTTCACAGAAAACAAGAGTTAATATTTTATGTCATTTTGCATCTCAAGTAAATGTTTAGACAACTGCACTGGAAAACAAGACAAAAATACTGAGGAAGAACATCACTTTTTTGCTGTGTAATCAGAAGGTCCATTTTCTAGTGGTTGGGAGCTAGAATTAGCAATTAATTAAAAAGTAATAGAAACTGTTGGAAGTATTTTCAACTCTGAAGTGTTGCTAATACAACTCATTATGTTTCCCCCTAGACATTTACATTTAGAGAACATATTTTCATTTTTTCCCCTTTCAATTTATTCCTTACATTTTCGTTACTTGGTCTTAAAAAGGTCTTTAAGAAGTCTTGATTTAGCTTCATAAAACCTGCAGAAACCCTGTCATTTTTTATTTAGTAAAAAACTGCAGAATATGCATTGTTTATTTTAACTAGATTTTTACTGTATTTTGTGTCTTACATTACACATTTGGAATGTACTTGAATACAGTGATTGTTTGGTTGAAATAATTGTTCTTCTGATTTAAAGAAGCCATTTCAGAGCAAATGCATAGAGTTGAATATGACAATATAAATGGCTTCTGTATAAAAATGACAGAAAATGCTGCATAATTATAAATGTAAATCAGATGCATATGAAGTTTTTAAAACTCTCTCTCTCTTGTTCACTCTGCAGGTGGTGGCGTATCATTACTGCCAGGCTGATAACACATACACGTGTCTGGTTCCTGAGTTTGTGCACAGTGTGGCCGCTCTCCTGTGCAGAGCGCATCAGCTCACCGCATACAGAGAGCTGCTGCTGAAAGAGCCGCACCTACAGAGCATGCTCAGTCTGCGCTCTTGTGTGCAAGACCCCATCGGTGCCTTCCGCAGGGGGATTCTGCAACCGCTCATCAACCTACGCAAAGGTACAGAAACACAACCGGCCCCTCAACATGAAATCACCCCATTCACTTGCTTAAAGGTGCAGTAAGCGATTTCTGAGAAACACTGTTGATATTTGAGATCAACCCAAACAAACACACCCATCCCTTCATTGCTCCGCCTCCAAAATGCACAAACATGCAGTATATATGAGTGATGAGTGGATGTCTCCTTATCATAGTTGAAGTGAAGCAAAAGAATGCTCAGTGAAAAATAAAGCAAAGATGACAAACGAATGACAAGGAAGAACAAAAAATGGATGCGCCCCCTATTGCTGATTGGCTCACTCTCTCTCCTCCCCCATCATGTGGACATGCCCCCTACTGCTCACTCTCTCTCCTCCCCCATCATGGGTGGAAATGCCCCCTGCTGCTGATTGGCTCACTCTCTTCCTCCCCCATGTGGACATGCCCCTACTGCTGATTGGCTCACTCTCTCTCCTCCCCCATCAGGTGGACATGCCCCTATGCGATTGGCTCATCTCTCCTCCCCCATCATGGTGGACACGCCCCCTGCTGCTGATTGGCTCACTCTCTCTCCTCCACCATCATGAGTGGACACGCCCTATGCTGATTGGCTCACTCTCTCTCCTGAGGGGACACGCCCCTACTGCTGATTGGCTCACTCTCTCTCCTCCCCCATCATGAGTGGATACGTCCCTACTGCTGGCTCTCTCTCTCCTCCCATCATGAGTGGACACGCCCCCTGCTGATTGGCTCACTCTCTCTCCACCATTGGCGTCATTGGCTCACTCTCTCCTCCCCATCATGAGTGGACACGCCCCTACTGCTGATTGCTCACTTTCTCCTCCCATCATGAGTGGACACGCCCTACTGCTGATTGGCTGCCATCAGAGTGGACACGCCCTACTGCTGATTGGCTCACACTCCTCCCCATCATGAGTGGACACGCCCTACTGATTGGATTCTCTCTCCCCCACATGAGTCTACTGCTGATTGGCTCACTCTCTCCTCCCCATCATGAGTGCCCTACTGATTGGCTCACTCTCTCTCCTCGCCATCATGAGTGGACACGCCCTACTGCTGATTGGCTCCTCTCCTCTGCCATCATGAGTGGACACGCCCCTACTGCTGATTGGCTCACTCTCTCTCCTCCGCCATCATGAGTGGACACGCCCCTACTGCTGATTGGCTCACTCTCTCTCCTCCGCCATCATGAGTGGAGATGCCCCCTACTGCTGATTGGCTACAAGTGTGTTGTGCTGCTCCGATCCACTTTCAACATTGTTTCTCAGAAATCACTTACTGCATTAATCAGTTGCACAATATTGCAAAGAAAACAATACCATTCAAACATTCCTCACTCAGAAATACATTGCATAATGGAATCAAAATGGGTTGCAAATGTTGTTGATTTTAATTCCATAATTGAGTGATTTTTTTGGCCTGTCCTCCAGCTCTCTTCCTCCTGCATCTGTTACAGTTCAGAGAAGGTTATGTGGACAGAAGGAACATCATGAAATGAAGCATTTTATTAAAGCGGATGAGTTGGGATTGCATGCGTTTAATATTCAGGCAGATGGTCCGATTATATGAATGGGGTGAATTTGCTTTGTCGTTGCATTAAATGCAGAGAAATCCATTTTCCCAAGGCTGTTAGATGCACTCATGTACTGGCCCACATTTATTTCTTAGAAATTGAATCAGTGAGATGAATTAAATCAGACCTAATATATAATAAGAAAATACTGAAACTGAATGATTTTCATGACATTTGGTTTAGTTAATAGTTTGTCTACATTCTTACAAAACAACTGAACCCTCTGTTTTTCCTCTTGATCCTCTACAGGTTTATCTTGTGTCATCTGTGTGTTTATTTTCTCTTAAAGCTCAGGCTCTCTGAGTCTCTGAGATCTCAAGGTCATTGTGGTTTGTTTTATGTGGAGGTCCAGTCTTTTGCTCAGCTCGATCGATATTTTATTGTAGAAGTGTGCGTTTCAGACACAGATAAACAAACCCTGTGTTTGTATGATGGAAACGGAAGACGCTCTGGATCAATACAGCCTCGTGAGTAGAAAGGACAAACCAGATGAAAACCAATCTTAAGCTCTGCCTGCACTGATACTGTAAAGAAAAAATGTTTTTCTTCATCAATATTATTTTATATTTTATAGGCAAGGCAATTTATTTGTAAAGCACCATTAAAAACATCAGTTAGTTGATTAATGTGCTGTACACCTTTTTTTATATTTTATAGTTTTTTCTTCCTTATATACACATATGCACATCATAATACGTTTAAGTCTTAATACGTTATGCAATCTTGCTTCAAGTAAATGGATCTTATTTTAAGAACGTTCAGTCATTTTACTTGGAAAATAATTTAAAAAAATGGTAAAGAATGAAAATGTTTCTGAATGTCCGCTCCAGCCACACATTACTGAAATGGACTCGAGGGGAAGAGTTTTTCCTGAAGCTCTCCATCATGCCATGAAGAAGTCAGCGCAGAGATTGTGGTGGAGGTTTAAAAGCAAGAGATGGTTTATGGATGCAGCTCGGCCATATTCCTCATTCAAATAATATTTCAAAGCTGAGGGAGTGCAGCTCTTGATCTGTCGCTCACTGAAGAACTATTTCTCCTTCTGTGTTTCTTCTGTGACTGCTCGGCTCTGGGAAGTCGCTCAGATCTCGTGTGTAATGAATTATTAAAGTTCTCCTGACGGCTCCGGAGGGCGATGCTTCGGTTGAGGCAAAACAAAGACGTGCCACATCTGAGGACTTTAATTGTGAAGTGGACTGATCTGTGCTCATCATCATTACACTCTTTATTCTATAGCAGAGTGATTAATAATATATGGATTTATTTTATTAAGTTATTTATTTGAGAAATGTTGAAGTCAGTCTCAACTGCGTGGAAAACGTCATGTTTTAGGATCTCTGCAGAATAACTATAATGACCACATAACTCAAAGGAAAGACAAACCATTGCACTTCTAGAGCTGGACTTTGGATACAGATCTAAAGTTACATGATCGAATTCATTAGTGCACAGGAGACTCATTAGTGCTGAAGCTCAGTAGATTTACAGTTGTTCTTATGCTCTCTCTTGACCTCTTTCCTGGTGTGTGACCATTTATTAATGGATAATTCTGACTCAAACTGGACGAGCTGCATTTGAAGCTGCAGATTATGGAAGCTTGTTTCCACCATGAAATAAAAATTGAGACTCTTTATCTCACAATTCTGATTTTTTTTCTCAGAATTGCGAGATATAAACTCACATTTGCAAGAAAAAAGTCAGAATTGTGAGATATCAACTCACAATTGCGTGTTATGTCCAATTGTCAGGGAAAAAAGAATTGCGAGTTTGTCTCACAATTTTGACTTTATATCATGCAATTCTGACTTATAAGTTGCATGTTATAAAGTCAGAATTGCGTGATATAAACAATTCTGAGAAAAAAAGTCAGAATTGCGTGGTATAAACTCGCAATTGCATGTTATAAAGTCAGAATTGCGTGATATAAACAATTCTGAGAAAAAAAGTCAAAATTGCGTGGTATAAACTCGCAATTGCATGTTATAAAGTCAGAATTGCGAGTTTATATCACGCAATTGTGAATTTATATCTCACAATTCTGAGAAAAGAAGAAAGTCAGAGAAAAAAGTCAGAATTGTGGCTTTATCTTGCAAATCTGACTTTATAACGCAATTCTGACTATAACTTGCAATTGTGCGTTTAAATTTCACAATACTGAGAAAAAAAGTCACAATTGTGAGATGCAAACCTTTTTAATTTTTTTTATTTATTGGCGGAAACAAGCTTCCATAGCAGACACCTGTTTATCTCTTTATAGCAATTTATTTTTAAAAATATCAGCAGGGTTATTATCAATAAACTAAAAATATTAAAAACATTTCTGTTAATTGAAATAAAGCTAAAATAAAATACAAATATTAGTTGGTAAAATTTGAACTTAAAATTCACATTTATTTGTATAGCGCTTTTCACGATACATATCATTTCAAAGCAGCTTTACAGAGAATGCATGTCAACATCACAATTTAAAGAATGCAGTTAGCAAATAATGCAATAATTTAGGCAATTAATTTACAATCACTGTTAGCAGTTTAACTGAAGGTAGAAGCAATGAGCTCCTGGAAAAATGAATTACATTAACAAACATTAGAAATATTTGGCAATAAACTGAAATAAGTTGAAGTTGAAGCACAAAAATGAACGGGAATAGCATAACTAAAACTAAAATGTTAATATTTAAAAAACAAATTAAAAACGAATAATTCTTCTGTATTTTAATCTTTTTAATTTTGTCTGTCAGAGAGGAAGATTCCAGAGGAAGATTGCATCATCTTGATTGACGGGCTGAATGAGGCGGAGTTTCACAAGCCAGACTATGGCGACACTGTCGCCTCCTTCATCACCAAGATCATCTCCAAGTTTCCCAACTGGCTGAAACTGATCGTCACCGTGAGAACAAGCCTTGTGGTGAGACATGAATATCTACTGTTATCTGGAAGATTTAAAGCTGCGGGTCACGACCCAAAAATAGGTGGCAGGTCTGTTCTGGTGGGTCAGCAATGCTAAGCAGCTGTAGTTAGGATAGCAAATTATCTACTTTTAAAAGTATATTTTGTTGTTGAAGGTTGTCAAATTAGACAGATTGTATGACGCCCTAATCTTTAAAAACCATGAACATAACTACTAAATATATAAGAAAATATGAGTTAGACGACATTGAATGCATTTATAAATGTGGTTTGTGTTGCACAGTGAGTCATATTTCACCCCCAAATCAAAAGAGAAATGCAAATTATGTTTTGCTTAAAGTAAATGGAGTGCAACAGTTGGAGTCCGGAATTAAAAACTCCATTTATTTTCTCCATAGGGAAATTCATTTTTAATGATAACTTATAAAGATGGCCCTACAGTGAGATACGAGGTTGTTAATTGATGATATTTGCGTCTGTTGAAGCCGTAAGCCCACATGATTTCAACTTATTTTTAAAATAATTGTGTTTAACAGCGAAATTCGTAATGATGCTGTACAGAAAAGTCCACCAATCAGAGAGTCGAAACAAGCAAACTGCTCTAGAAGAGCTCTTTAGCTCCGCCCACGCTCTCAAAATACTGAAATATTTATATATACAGTATGCATATTTTGAAATAAACTTAAAATATATATATTTTTTTATAAATATAATCAATGTTCTAAAATGCATAGTTTTATATTTCTCCATTGTTTTTAACTCTGCGCGCAATGGTTCATATAACGCTTTAACGAAGACTTTTTTACAATTTTTACAATGGGAGAAATGAATGGAAAAATACTTCTGAAACCAGCACTGCTGAAAAAGGGGACGGGCACTGTTGCACTCTATAGTCTTCTTCTTATTATGTCTTTTCATTTGGTGGTGAGATGTGTTTTGTCAGATTCACCCATATTCTTCTAATGCGCTCAGAGCAGGTTTGATGTTACCTTCACCATTTCAGACTTTCTCCACCTCGTCTTGTCACTTTGGGCAGGAGAATCTTGTAGCTCTAATAAGGAACATTGACCCTCCAAATGAGACCGTATGACAGCTAGACAGTAATCCAGACAGTAGGAGGCGAAAAGGAAAAGGGAGCGAATTCGAGAGCGAGAGAGTGTTCGTGTTGGCGGCGTTTTGACAGCTTGAAAAAGGTAGTGCTCGACTAGCAGAGCAGAATCATCTACTGTTTGATACGTGTCAGACGACAGATTGGAGTGTGTGTGAGTGAAAGAATGAGCACAAATGTGTGTTTTTGTACTTATGAAAGCCTCCTAATGTGTTCTGTGTCTAGCTGTCACTATAAGTGAGGAGAGCCAGTCTAGGACTGACCGATATTTTTCAGCCTTTTGACTGTTATACATCATGATATTTATGTATTTGCTCTGAAATGGTATAAAAGGGAGATTTTTTTTTATTTACAGTCACTGTAGCCTAGTAGATTTAAAATGTTTAATGTACAAAGTAAAATACACTAAAACAGTTCACATAATAAAGGCATGTTTTCAACACCGTTTTATATATATATATATTTATATATATATTTATATATATATATATAATATCTTTGTTGTTTCTACATTAATTTGGAGATTAAATGTGAAATTATTACAATATGAAAATATATTAAAAACTTAAATATTAAGTGCCATTAATCATGATTAATTACAGAAAAATGTGTGATTAATTAGTTTTTTAAATTGATTGACAGCACTAGTAGCCTTAGAGATTTGTGTATCAAATAGGGTAAAATGTATCTGAAAATATATGTAGGTAAATATTGCTTTATTTTAAAGGTGCATGTGATTGAATATGATTCTTCCTCATGAAAAACTGTAAAGAAAACATGCCTTGATCATTTGAACTAATAATCAGGTGTTTTGGCAGTTTCTAGTGTGATTTGATCTGTATGTGATGATGAAGGTGTAACGCATCGCCGCAAGCCTTTCATCATCCAGCGGTTTCTCCAGGTAGCAGGACGCGTCTCACGGGGAGCGTGTTGTTGTGTTCCTCATCAGTGTGTCGTGTGGCAGCTGGATGAGACTTGTGTGTGTGTGTGATATAAAATTCATTCGGTTTTTCTCTCTCCACTGTGGTACTGTGTTATTTCTGCAATATGAGCAGCATTGTTGGCTCTATTGACTGTGTGTTTGTGTGTGTGTGTGTGCGCGTGTCCAGTCTTCCAACTGACCTTGTGGACCCTGGTGATTTTGTATGAGTGTAAAGAAAAAGCCTTTAAGTGTTTGTCAGTAAATGTGATGCCTGGAGAAAACCGTAACTCAGGCTGCATCCTCTGGAGGTCACATTTGAGGGCTGCATATGTCATCAAGGATGTCTTATTTAAGAAAAGTAACTATAATAAAATGGACTGTTATTCCTTGTGAGGTGTAAAATACTGTAATTTCTTTCTTACTTTACAATCTAACGGTTACTTTTCTTAAATGAGGCCTCCTTGATGACATATGCAGCCTTCAAATGTGACCTCCGGAGGACGCAGCCTTCGAAATGAGGTTCAGCACAAGTTTTAGTGTCTGTGAAGACCATATGTGCAGGTGCATTCTGGTCACATGACTTCCTGTCATTGATTCTATCAAACATACTATCTGTATGATAAAATCATTAAAGTAAAAGTTTTGTTTTGTTTTATTTTATTGAATTTTTTCCTTTTATTTTCTTTTATTATTTTATTTTATTATATTTATACCAGTTTACTAAATAATGAAACAAATTTAGTAAATGTTTTGTTTAATTTTATTGTATTTTTTTATTTTATAATTATTTTATTTTATTTTATTTTATTTATACCGGTTTACTAAATAATTAAATAAATTTAGTAAATGTTTTGTTTTATTTTATTTCATTTTATGATTTATTATTATTATTTTATTTTTTTATTTTATTTTATTTTGAAATAAATTTGTACTGAATAAACTAATTTAATGAAACTTTTTTTAATTATTATTATTATTATTTGATTTAGCCAAATACCTTCATCTGGTACACCACTTCAGTGACTTTTACAGTTATTTGTTTATTTTTATTATTAATATAAATAATTTAAAAACAATGCGTAATATGATTTCCATTGGTGTTTTCAGTGTTAAAACTTATATAGTTTATATAAATATTATAGTATTTTATATAGTATATTGAAATTACAAAAGTTTAAAGTTGAGTTGTTCAGAGGCTATTCAACGTTAATTTTCTCAACATGTAAAAAATTAATTTACATTTAAATAGACTTTTCCCCGTATGAATCATTGTTTAATGTTTGTGAAAAGGATTTTCATTGAAATAAATATTTTTCTAGGTGTTAAATGAGAATTTGTCAGTGAAATAATATAAAATAATAAAATAATGAACTAAAATCAAGTCATTCTTTATGACTAATAATAATGTTAAGATGTCAGTAAATACTTTTCATTAGCTTTTATGAGAGAAAAAAATAATAACTAAACTGAATTCAAACTGTAAACATCAAAAATTAAACAGGTTGAGAATGACCCAAAACATAAACTGACCCCCTCTGGGAAAACTCGTCCTGTCTAAATAATGTTCTTTGGAAACATAATATATTCAGTGAGACACTTCTTGACATTCCCGCCTTGTCTTTACAGGAGATCACCAGTCTGCTTCCCTTCTCCAAGATCAGCCTGGACGAATTCCCGGACAACAAGGAGATCGGGACGGACCTGAACGCCTACATAC
Organism: Culter alburnus; assembly: GCA_028476615.1. NCBI lineage: Eukaryota > Metazoa > Chordata > Actinopteri > Cypriniformes > Xenocyprididae > Culter > Culter alburnus. Next base: position 842,523 of record JAOTNS010003934.1, on the reverse strand, counting down.
AGTACCGCATCAATGGCAGCCAGAACATACTCAACAACATCTCCCTCAACGGCAAGGCCGACCCCATCATCGTGGGCAAAGTCAGCTCCCACCTCACCTCCCGCAGCCAAGGGTCGTACCTGTACCTCAAACTGACCCTTGACCTCTTCGAGAAGGGTCATCTGGTCATCAAGAGCGCCAGCTACAAGGTGGTGCCCGTCTCTCTGTCGGAGCTCTACCTGCTGCAGTGTAACATGAAGTTCATGACCAACTCTGCGTTCGAGCGCGCTGTGCCCGTTCTCAACGTGGCGCTGGCCTCTCTTCACCCCATGACGGACGAGCAGCTGTTTCAGGCACTGAATGCGGGCAGCGAGCGAGGAGAGCTGCTGTGGGACGACTTCCAGCAGAGGATGGAGACCCTCTCGTGTTTCCTCATCAAGCGCAGGGATAAGACGCGGATGTTCTGCCACCCGTCCTTCAGAGAGTGGCTGGTGTGGCGAGCAGATGGAGAGAGTTCGGACTTCCTGTGTGACCCCAGGTGAGCTTCAGTGTTGTGTAGTTTAATGTAAATGTGTTAATGTCTTACAGGAACATAAGAGAGTGGAGGAAAAATTGGTTTTTGAGGAAAACATTCAGGATTTTTCTCCATTTAGTGGACTTCACTGGGGTTCAACGAGTTGAAGGTCCAAATGTCAGTTTCAGTGCAGCTTCAAAGAGCTCTACATGATCCCAGACGAGGAATAAGAGTCTTATCTAGAGAAACCATCGCTCATTTTCTAAAAAAAAAGAAAAATGTATATACTTTTTTAACCTCAAATGCTCGTCTTGCACTGCTCTGAGATGCTCCACACATTACGTAATCATGTTGGAAAGGTTACCCTTGACGTAGACAGAAAATGAGATGTTTTTCACCCTACTGTGGTACTTCCGCCTATGTCACGTGTGACATTTCCTATGCGATTACATATAAATGCATATTTTCAATTCAAAAAGGGCCATATTTGAGAAAAATTCAAGTAGTTTGCATCACTGGATGATACTGTCGGTCGTTTAACATTTCTATTGCAAAACAGTTGATGTATTAAATATTTCGCTATTTAGGCTACATATTGTCTCACTCCCTTTCAATGTTAAAGTGCGCTTAATGGTGGAATTCTTGCTCTTCTTCTGTGAACAGTAAACTCCGCCTACTTTGATTTGATTGGCCACCTCAATCATTTTGACATTGACGAGCACTGTTAGAACACTGAGGCAGACCATACTAAAAATTTAACTTTTAAAGGGGACCTATAATGCCCCTTTCACAAGATGTAATATAAGTCTCTGGTGTCCCAGAATGTGTGTGTGAAGTTTCAGCTCAAAATCCCCCACAGATCATTTATTATAGCTTGTCAAATTTGCCTCTATTTGGGGTGTGAGAAAAAAAACACACCGTTTTTATGTGTGTCCCTTAAATGCAAATGAGCTGCTGCTCCCGCCCTCTTTCCAGAAGAGGGCGGAGCTTTAACAGCTCAACAACAACAACAAAGCTGGAGAATCTCACGCAGCCAAAATGAGGATTGTCAGTAACGGTGTTCAGCCTTACATTGTTCAAACCGGAGTCGACACTGATGGAGAGACTCAGGAAGAAGTTACAACTTTTAGAATGAAACTGGACGTTTCTGAATGGTTAGTGGATAAATTTATGTAGTTGCTGTGGAGTTGATTCAACTCATCCACTAGCATGTGCCGTCATGTTCATCTTTTGTGTTGAATTGATCCTCGTTTGTGAAGCAGTCCGGCGTAAAATGACGGCATGACAACAACACTCTACTACAACAACTCTTCCTCTTCTCTAAAGCAGCCCAACATGGCCACACCCCCTTTGTTGTGTGTTCTCGGGGGCGGGGTTTATGTAAATTTTAGGGTTAGTGATGTCACCAACTGGGAAGAAGCTTGTTGTAGTCCCTACCAGCTGTTTGTTGTAGTCCTTAAACAGTGATTTCTGTAAAAGAAAATATCTCCCTTTGCATTGAACTTTGAGCATCACTCACACACACGCACGTACACACACATATGCATGTTTTTAGAGAAACCATCAATTTAACAGCTCTAATACTGTTTTTGTTACTGAAGTTTAAATGAGAGATGCTATTATAATGTCTATACTCTCATACTTGTGAGTCTAATGACAACTTAATGACCAGATAAAATCATTGCAATGTTCATGATTATGCTTAATTTTATATTGCTTGCAAAATCATTGTAATACATTTTTAAATATTTAATCGCTCAGGTCTAGAGATATTACAGTTTAATAAAGAGCCAACGGCTTGACTCTATTATTGAATATTCAAGTCTGTATTTGTATGCAAATCCAGTGGAAACAATTATCCCAAAAAAAGCTGAAAAATCACAAAAGCTGCATATTATGACAAGTGCACGAACTCTGAGTTTGTGCACATTGACTGTTAAACAGCACTTAATGAAAGTCTTGAATTTGACAGCTCTGACACTCCTGCAGTGAATTCAGATGAATGTCTCCAGCTCTGTTCATTATGATGGATGTACAGTATACTATATTGAATGTTTAAATAGATATTTAGGTGAGGATGTTGTTCTCTTTCATCTGTTGAGCTCCAGACACTGTTGAATTTACTGACTTCATTAACATAAGAACAGGAGTTTCCTGATTGGACACAGACAGATGTGTTTGTGTATGTGTGTGAGATTCCTGATCTGTCTTCACAGTCGGCTAATGAAATATCGTCATGATCTCCTTGATGAGATGGTGAAAGCCAGTGCTGATTTAAGATGTCTGTGCAACATCCTGTTTCCTCTTATTTAATTACTTGGAAATATATTACTAGTTCAGCTTTGATAATAGTCAGACGCTACTGAAACCAAAACATTTTTATTTATTTAAAATAAACAAAACAAAATTATAAAAAAAACTAAAAACTTTATAGACATATTAAAAAATATATGTGTCATTGATGAATAAGGTTTTTAAAAGTGTAAAAAAAAACAATGGAGATATAATTAATTTCGAAGATTTGTTAAGTGTTAACAATGAGATTGTGCTTTTTATAATCAATTAACACTGCTTTTGTCTCTTTTTATATATATATATCTAATATGGACAAAATGTGTCACCAAAAAAGTCATTCGGTTTAACCAAAATTGAATGACACTTTTGGTTATACCAAATGATGATATTTTCAAACAATGCTAACAGGCTGATATCTAGCTAGCTAGCAAAAGGACAATCAATCATTTTATATTTAGTACAAGTTTTTAAAATATTACAACATTTTCCATGTTTTATAGCGGTTGCACCAAATGACCTGATGTTTCGGGACACGCGTATGATCAAGTGAAAACATGAATTTTTCAAATAGTTAAAAGAGAGTTGGTTACTTTGCTTCATGACCATGTGGTCCTTTGAATGATGTCACATCCTGCCACATGATATTGACCACATGACTTGATCCAAAATGGTCCCTTTATATTGGTTACTCCAAATGACATCAATGAAATTCATTTTTTCCGAACATTTTCTCATAACAAAGCAACGACTTCTACACGTAATTTTAATACCATTTTGCACTATGTTGATATATGATGTTATAAAATCATGCCAGAATAAAAAAATATACATTTATTACATTTTAAGATATTTTAATCACAAATGAAATGGCTGTATTGGCCTTTGGACGGTTAAACCGAATGACCTTTGACACTTCAAAATCTTTAAAATACCTTTATATGTAGCAAAATATAATTAAAACCTTGTGGATTCAGTAAAAGAGATCTAGTTGTACTACCTTACATACTTTGGATGTCATATCTTTGTTTTTTATTATTATTAATGCCTTTGGACCAAAAAATGACCCGTCATTGACCATATATATATATATATATACATATATAGTCACTCCAGTTTTAGCTCATTTAATTGGGATTCTGTCCGTATCCTATTCTCATTGCAGTTTGTGTCTGAGCGCTCTGATTGGCTCGTCTGTGTCCTATTCATCACTCACCTCCCTGAACCCTCTCCAGGTCCAGACTCCAGACTAGAAAAGTTGGCCCTGAAAAAGAGGGACTTCTAAAAAGTTCCCTGAGACTCTGCCTTGTTATTCCGCTGCTGAAAGAGGGAGAAAAGAAAGGAGACGGACTGAGTTTAATGTAGAGGAGATATAGAGCTGATCAAAGCCAGCTGCATTCATGCGTGGCCTTTTAATGAAGCTCGGTTAATTAACACCAGTGAGAGCCGGGGAACACTAAAGCAGCCTATTCCACTCCTCTCCTGTGTTCTGCGGGGGCGCCGCTCCAGACGGACCAAACGCATGCCAACACAGAGATGCTTTCAGAGCCTTGCATCAAATACAGAGCTTTTAGCCAAAGATTTACCTCACAAGAACCTCGTTTGATCTCAAGGATTAAAAGATTTGACCCTAAATTACATGGAATTGATCTTTCATTAAAATGTGGTTAGAAAAATCAGATTTTATGAACTAAACAACGTTATTGTCACATGACCTCAAAGCACTGCATATTTAATCGGCCAGTGGCGTCCACTTGGAAATGAAAATTAATATTTTTCTTTTTTTTAATTTAATTATAATCTAAATGGCCTTAACATTTGACAGCCAAATAACGAGTCAAGAACTTGATATTAAAAACCACAGCTCTAATTATAAAATCATGTTAAGAGTCTCATATTTAAAAAGCTTTTTCAAATTCATCTTTCACCCTTTTGCTATTATCAAGGATATGAATGAGAATCATTTTTCTGATTAAATTTAAAAAATACAGTGAAATAAATAGCAAGAGTGAGCAAAAAATAAAAGCAGGATTATATGGTGTATGTGTACCAGCTGGTTCTGGCAGTCAACTTGTGTCTCTCAGTGCTACTTGTCATCTTATCCCTTCATAAACGCGTGTGTGTTGTGGCACATGTATTCACACAGCATGTGTTTCTCTGCAGGAGTGGACATGCACTGATGGCCTTCATGTTGTCGAGGCAGGAGGGGAAGTTAAACAGGCAGCAAACTATGGAGCT